>CAAE01014992.1:628860-694499 GCA_000180735.1 Tetraodon nigroviridis | reverse complement strand
CACACACAAAAGACAGAAGACGGTTGTATGAAATGAGGTTAATCTTACCTGTAGATTCGTCGGCTCCATTAAGTTAAAGTGTGGAGCTGCGTTTAGGTTTCGTTTTGTCACTCCACATTTCCTGTTTTCCGGTCAGGTCCTCAGAGCTGTCAAGCGCTGAAGAAAGCTGCCTTCTCTCTCTGGAATGGCAACAATGACGTGAGAAAAAACTCTTGTCAATGACTCACGTCACTGAATTGTTGTCATGCAACAAATGACGCAGCTGTGCCATTGTTTTAACGAGGCAACTTATGAGTTGATTATATAATTGTTTAGGTTAAAACATCGACTTAAAATATCTTACATTTAACCGAGACAGAAATGCGCCCTTCTCATTGTCACACGGCTCTCATTTCGGAGCAGTCGACCTAATAAACCAGTGAAACTTCTATTGCGCGTTTACGCATGCGCGTCAATGCTTCCACCATTGCGCACCGCTAGAGGGGGCCCTAAGATAGTTTACAGGTTTTTCTTAAATTTTTTATCAATTAACAAAACTTTCAAAAAAATAAAAAATAAACGAATAAACAAAACAAATAACAAAAAAATGTATCACTTACACATTTTTAAAGCTGACGAAGTATAAACTTTAGTAAAATTTAAAATATTGACGCATCGGTATTTTTATGTTTTCAGTTAGGCTGAATACATTTTACAGCCTAAATCATTTTCCCCTAGTGAAAAATTTCAGAATGAACTGAATACAAGTCTAAAAACTGTCAACCTATGAGAGGTAGAATTGGAAACCTTCGTCACCATTTGGTGGATTGGAATCACGCACGGCCCGTCGACACCTGATCACCCCAGTGTGGCGCAAACTTTTAGTCAGGAAGACGGAAAGCTGATGGTCTGGAAACATGCTCCTTAAAGTAAACACGGCGCCAGCCGCAAAGCTCTGAGCCTGTCCATACTGGAGGAGAAGCGCACATAAGTTGCACTGCCCATAAGGCGCGTTTTATGGAGATCCACAGATGACAAGAGGTGCGCGGTGCGGGTTTCCCTCAGCATCGACTGGGATCTCTCATGCGGAACATGGCGAGAGGGATGAGGGAAGCTCACCCCTTCGCTGTATTTGTGATATTTTCCACAGCTTTTTTCATTTGCGCCGATGGACAAGAGCCTTTTAACGACTTTAACGGATATAATTTAAACCCTCCATATTTTAACCTCGCAGAGGGGTCTAGAATTTCTGCCACAGCAACCTGCGGGGAAGATGAGTCTGGAAGACCCAGATATGACTTGTATTGTAAACTTGTTGGTGGACCGACCATTGGAGTTCCTACTGAAAATATTCAGGTAAGGAAAAACTGCATATCTGACTGAAGGTTGTGGTCTGACTTTGTGCGCAATGTACATTGTTTATCAATATTTAGGAGTAGATCACGGTTTGCGAGACCAAATAATGTGTTTAAATGTTATTGTAAACGCTTTTATGAAATTAGTTATGTAGAAAACAGTTTTTTTTTCCAGAGTTTCTAAGATTTTTAAATGCAAATCTGCTTTTAAACGCGCGTTCTACACGGAGATCACCTCAAAGCTTCAGATTTGTGTTGGAAAAGCTCGTTTGCATACCTACAGCTGTTTTTCCTGTGCTGGTGTAATTGATCTACCTGCTCCGTTTAAAAGCTGCCATGAAGCAACTTTCTGAAAGCTCAGAATGTTTGGATTGGAATACTTCTGCTTTCAGCTTGTTTTACCGCCAAGGTTGTGTCAAATATTAAAGTGTAAATGTATTCATAAACCCCCAAAAATCTGTCAATTTAGGGTCAGTACTGCAGCTTCTGCAACTCCAATGATCCAAACAATGCGCACCCGGTGAGCAACGCCATCGATGGGACAGAGAGGTGGTGGCAGAGCCCACCCCTCTCCAGGGGATTGGTCCACAATGAGGTGAATGTCACCCTGGACCTCGGTCAGGTGAGATGATCTTATTTTTCTCTGCTACAAACTGCTGTTTACTTGCTTTATGAGAGGTTGTGGCGGCAGAAACATGGCGCTAATAGAGTTGCTTTTTGGTGTAGTGGAGTGGTGAAACTTCTTTTGTGTGAAACTGTCAGCACGCTTCCAAAGCACAAGTACGGCCCCATTTACAGTTGGAGCTGCATCATCCGGGGCAGTGGTGGCCTTGTGAATAATGCAGCGAGCTTGCCAAGAATCAGACCCACGCCCTCTTTCACCGGCATATATGCTTCCATCATGACACACGCCTGTTCCACTTTGGCACTTGGCCTGCTGAAATTGTACCTCCAACCTCAAGAATTCTACCTCCAGGAATCAGAAAATTCAGAAATCAGATTCCAGTAGCTCAGGTGGAAACACGAAAACAAAGGAGGTTCTCTCTGCACGTGTGGCACATTTGGCTCCCACTGGGCTCTCTCTCAGACAATAGGTTTCTGTCTGTTTTTAGATGGATTAAGCTGACCACAGATCAGGCACAGCCAAATATAGCCCTCGCCTTTCAGAAGGGTGGACACATGTGGCGCTTTTAGTCCTGTCTGACTTTAATGCTGGGTAATGCTTGGGTTATCTGGGGGTGAGGAAAGTAGCATTATTGCATTAAGGTGTGCTAAAATGAGCATGACCAGATCTCTGGTGGTTATCACAACCATAAAATACTCCGATCCCCTCCCTGTCTGCAGCTCTGCTGTCTCAGCCAAGCACACCAACACCTGTCGATTGCATTTTTTTTCTGCGTCTGAAGCATCTCAGGCTGAAAACAGTTCTCACCTGCCACCGTTTCATTTTAAGCTTTTCTCAAATGTACTCTGCTTTTTGAGATTCTCCTCTGCGACGCGGTACAGAAAAGACAAAAGTGTCCCTATAACAGAAGGAAAAAGGCTGTATTGAGAGATGATACCTGGAGAACCTCAAGGCAAAGAGCTGTAAAGTCACGTGACTGCTCAGTTGGTGGATTTTTGCTTGAAATGTAAAGCTGAATGGCGTTTGTGGTTTCTTTTAAGAACAACGCAGGTGGCTGTTCTGTGGTTATCTCCGTTGCTGTCCATAGATAAGGGTACAGTCCATGTTTATGTTTTAATGGGAGGGTTCAAAGAAAGAGGCTCTATTTGAGAGCGCCATTTCCGTTTCTTTCTTTCTTCTGTGAGGAGGACTGTTTGAAGTGGAGTCTCCAGCTGGAAAGCTCGAGTAATTGGCATTAGGTTCCTTAGTTCCTTCTGCCATAAATAAAGTTGCCATCAAACTCCATATTAGAATATTAAAATCATTAGAATTGTTTTTGACGGAGAGCAGGGGTTTGCCTTTGCCAATGCCAGTCTGTGAAGAACTTGGTTTGAACTCAGTGGTTTGTTTTCCACCGAGTCGCGCATTAACTCAGCCCTTGTCCCCACCAAAAGTCCATCAGCTTCCAGGAACCTTTTCCCATGTTTGACAGTTTCCAGGACACAGTAGGCAAACCATTGTTCTGGTAAACATTTATGCTATGTATCCCTCTGCCAGTCGCTCCTCTTTTTCTGAGGAATGTATTTTAGGAGCCACACGTAGCAATCTGCCTGAGAACAGCTGGAGGGAACCATGTGAGGGCTCACTGCTGTCTCTCCTCCATCTGGACGGGAGTGGGTTGGTGGATGTCTGGTCCTGTGTCAATGCTGGACTCACCTGGTTGAAATTTAGGCTTAAATGATTTGCTCAAAGGGTTGATGCATCAACAGAATATTATGTTCTAAAATGTGTTTTTTGAAAGCTTCAGATGAGCCCAGTCCCAAAGAGATCCCCCTGGAACCTAATTCTCCTACCCTGGGACTCCTGCTCCCGCTAAAATGAGTTTGAATGTTTTATTTGCAGCCAGCGCCCCCTTTTGTGTTGGGATCCTACTCGAGTTGTTGAATAACACCCTCTTTGTGCTCTAAGACTCTCAATTAGTCTTTTAGAAAGTGACCTGGTCTTTTCCTTTCTTTCATTAACATAGGAGAAATGACAAGTTTGGTTGCATGTGAAGAATTTCCTTGAATAGAAGCCATGCAAACAAAGCCCCATTCCACCTCTTACATCTGTTTTCTCCCCAAATCCTTCTTGTTATTGATCAGAAAACCAGCATTAGGTTTCTACCCCGCAGATGAATGAATATCCAGGAGTAAATTGTAGTAAATAGAAGCTTTAATCCTGAAATTTACAACTATCGGTTTTCAAATACACAAACTGGATTAATGTTCCGTTGAAGCTCACGGTTGCTTAGCAATGAGGATTTGTTCATACAGCCAACAGCTGTCTCAGTCCAGCACACGGGTGGCTGGGGGACATGCGGCAGGGATGGAGGTGATGTAAGCGCCTGTGTTTAGCCAGGCGCCGTGCCATCCCGTCAGACACTCGCTGCAGCCGCCGCGTGTGAGTTGGTGGCTACTTGGTGCATTTCTGCGTTCTCCGTGGGGCCCTCAACTGTTCCTTCAGCACCAATGGTGAAGGCGACAATGAAATGGATTACTGCCCAGCTGTGTAGGTTCCACACGCATATTCTATTGAAATATATTTGATTATTCGCATTTTTAATATTCAAACACTGATTGCACAACCCAGAAACTTAAACATACTATAGGATTTCTGCCCCTAATCCAGCTTTTGTTTGTCACCATATGAGCCAGTCTGTCATGGAGACAGAGAGAAACACCCCTCACCACTACCCTCGCCCACCTGTCGCGCACAGACCAGCGGACGCGCGGCCCTTTGTTTCAGCGCGGAGGGCGACTGCTGGCGTCTCCCCTGTTTGTCAGGGATGATTCGCTGCAACAGAAGGCAGCGCCTCCTCGTCTTTATTGTGCGTTTCTCTGATCTCACTGCAGCCTTCCATTAGTCCTCACATTCATTCTGTCTGTCCCAACATAAAAACAAAAATAACAACATCACATGGACACACAAATAAAGTGGGCCGTGTTAAGTGTAAAGAAGTTTGTCATTGTTGTAAATGTTGTGTTTTAATGTAGATTAACACAAAGAGATCTTGCGTGGCAGCCACAGCCTTGGAGAGGACTGGAAAAAAAAGACCAAGTTAAGGCTCTCCGTATAGTTGCTGTTCTATTTAGACAGGGTTAAGTGTGCATGTTTGTTACTTAAAATAAAGCATAGCGTTGTTTTTTTCCATCTCTCGTGTGTCGAAAGTGTTAACACGCTGTTGTTAAATAGGTGTTTAGTCGTGAGGGATTTGGTGTACGGTTTCCTCGCAGTGTTAATAAGAAGGTTAGCGGCATACTCTGTGCCTTTGTGGGGCTGCTGTGAGCGGTTCGGGTCAGGAATTTGAGATGGGGCTAAGAAGGCTGACGGGAGCTGACAGACAGGCCATACCTGCCTCCGCTCACCCCTCGACCTTTCAGACAACCACCCACGGCCTCCCACAGCCCCGAGTCTGCAGGACTCACATTTGTGCTCACATGTTATTCCAAGCACTAGAACTTGCACATTATTGTGCTTCAGCATTTTATCATGTCATGTTTTTAGGGTACAAATCATACAATTGGGTATTTAAAAAATGAGATGGATGATAGGATAAATAAGCAATAACCTATGTTATCTTGAGGTTTAGCTTTGAGGTTTCTGGACTTGATTTTATCTAGCTGATTTATTTTATTACCAGGCTTTCAAACCACATTTTGTATGCTTAGCTGCATCAAAATGTTTTTTAATTAAGTTGATAATCAGCTGCTCCTTTTTGCCCCAGATTGTGTCAGAAAATTAGCTCCTTTTGCTGTTCCCAGGAACCAGACGGGTTTACGCTGACGTGTGTTGTCGTGTATGAGGAGTTCCTGTAAGCAGTGGCGCGCTCTGCTTAGGGGCATTAGGAAGAGAGGGGAATGTGGCGCTATGTTTGGAATCTCGGATGGCTCTGCATGCCAGCCAACGCGTCTCTACCCTTTCCCTGAGCACAATCCAACACACCCGCCTCGCCCTCCAGCCTGCCCACACCTCCACCCCCCTTCCTCTCGTGCCCGGTTGCCCGTGCGAACCAGATGTCCTCTTGTTCTTCAGCGGAGGCCTTCTGTTTTTAGCCCGATGACGGTCCATATCGCATTGACGTCCACTGTCCGTTTTCTTTTGCACATCCTGTTTTATGTTGGTGGAAGTACTCTCTGATTAGATGGACACCACACCCAGAAGCAGCCGCTCTACGCTGCCCTTTTGCCTTTGCCGTTTGCTTTCAGGATGGCTGTTTTTGGTCAGCGACAGCAGTGATTAAAGGACAGTCAGCGTGATTCCTTGTTGTTTGTTTGGGAGGACCAGACAGCTAACCTTTGACCTCTTTCACAAGCCGACCTTCGAGCAGTCCTCGGAGGTTGTGTTTGTGGGGGGATCCATTAGATTCATTGCTGAACCTTCTTGACCCTGCCCGCGACTTCACTTCAGCGGCTTTCGCCTTGTTTTTGCTTCGACACGAGTCGTAGCACAGCCTGCCCTGTTCAAGGAGGGATTGAACCTGGCTGCTTCAAATACCCGCCAGTGTTTCCATCCAGGCGGACGAGTGGGAACCTGCCCCTGCTCCTTTCAAAGAGAACACCTTCATTTGAAATGTCTTTTATGTAAATTGCAAAAACATGTCGGGTATAGTTTTCATTCATTAAGCCATGAGATGACTCATTCCTGCACTAAAGTTACCTTAGGATTGATGCCAGCTTTGAAAATGAACCTTTCAACCGTGATAAAATCAAGACCCAGGAAAAAGGGTGGGGCAGGTAGATTTATATAGCGCTACTGATGCAGAGACAAAGTACCGGTATCTGCATATTTCACAATGCACGTGACACCTTTCAGGTCGATGTCATAACCAAGGTCATGGGGGATTGTGACAAAAAGTCCTTTTTACAAGTTCTTTGTTTGCATGAAACGGATGGGGGAAATCAAATGGGCGTCTCTGCTGGCAATCACCGTGCTGATTCTCTGGCCTTGTGTGAACAGCATATCCTGATGAAAGCAGGAGATAGAGTTCAGAAAGCAGACGCAGCTCATGTGGGCTTATCTGGATCCTTTTCAATAAGCACGCTGCACCTGCATCACTTTCATTGCCTCCATGCTGACAAAGAGCGGCGAGTTGTTGTCTGTGCTTACCAGAGTCAGAAACCTGTGGAAATGTTAATCCACTGAAAGAAAAGCTCAGGGTCGGCGCGGACACCAACCTCTTCATAAAGACAGCCATTGTCTGCAGATGTTTCACCAGATTGTGAAGCAACCAAACATGCATCCTACTCTCCCCGCCACTAGTGAGAGGAAATGAAAGTATTGTCAAAGATGCTGGAAAAAACCCAAGACTTTGCTTAACAGAGGAAGAGGCCCCACACTCAGTTCCACTGACACCATTTTCTTTCCATTTTAGCTCTTCCACGTGGCGTACATCCTCATCAAGTTTGCCAACTCACCTCGCCCTGACCTCTGGGTACTGGAGCGCTCTGTGGACCACGGGAGAACCTTCACTCCCTGGCAGTATTTTGCACGTGAGTCCCCCTTCGACAGTGTCATGCGGGAAAGTAGTGGTCCAAAAGATAGGCTGTTAGTTTTGTATGTTTTCTGTGTGTGTTTGGTGTGTACACAGTCAAACATTGAATGTCTTTCATCACTCCTCAATCATGTCTTTATTATCTGTCTAAATACAATTTTCTTCTTTGGCATGGTGGAGGAATCCAGTAATTTGTTCTGCTCACTTGCATAAAAGCATAGTCAGAGTTGATCAAATCAAAGGTTAAGTGGTGTAAAACCAGGCCATTCCATCATCACTCTGACTCAAGATAAACAGTTCTGGGGTTTGCTGTTCTGGCAGATGTTAATGTTAACTAAGCTCCAAAAGTTCTGTCATGTTTATTCTGATCTTTTGTCAGAGTTTGCTGCAGAGCTTTAGACTTGGAGGCATTTTTACAAATGTCGGATTTTTCTCGCCCAGATTCCAGGCGTGAGTGCATTGAACAGTTTGGGAAGCAGCCCAACGCTCGTATATTACATGACGATGACCAGCTCTGTACCACAGAGTACTCGCGCATCGTCCCCTTGGAGAACGGAGAGGTACAACAAGATCCTCCACCCTAACCTGATCACAAGCCTTCCTCCTGTGAAATGAACACCTGCTTGTCCAGATTGTGGTGTCTCTTGTCAATGGCCGGCCCGGCGCTCAGAGGTTCACCTACTCGCCGGTGCTGCAGGACTTCACCAAGGCTACCAACATCCGCCTGAATTTCCTTCGCACCAACACCTTGCTGGGCCACCTGATCTCCAAGGCCCAGAGGGATCCAACAGTCACCCGCAGGGTGAGCCACATTCATGACCTGACACAGACCTGCCATCAGACTGTCCAGCTTTTTCTGATTTTTTTTTTTTTTTTCTTTTTCCTACAGTATTACTACAGTATCAAAGACATCAGTGTCGGTGGACGCTGTGTCTGCCACGGCCACGCTCAGGTGTGCGGTGGGGGCAGCAACCAGGACAGAACAAACAGGTTTATAACACTCTTTAAATATTTGCCCCTTTGCTGTTGTGTGGCTTTTCTTCATTTGTTCATTAATTCCTACATGAACCGGCTCCACGAAACATTTTAATTATTAACACAAGTATATGATTAACCGTCACAGCCATTCAATAACATTTATTTAGATTATTCATTGACGTAGCAGACTTGCTTTTCCTTCTCGCTGCTTTCTATAAGCATTCTTATTGAAGTGGCCACAAAGTCAGGAATATAATCATAAATGTGGACATTTGACTGATGGCAAGGTGAGGAAGAGTTTTCAGATCTGTTTATACAATGAGGTCATTCTTGTAAATGGCAGCAGATTGTTCTACTCAGTCTGATTACAGCCTGACAAATAGTTGGTAAAAGTTCAAGATCTGAGATAAGGTGCTTTGAATCAGAGCCTTTATGCTAAAAGTCTCAACAATAGAACATTGTCGAATGAGGAGTTGATTGTGTTTGCTAGTGATCTGAGAAGTTCTTAAAATGACAACTACACCAAAACCAAAGGGGCGGCATACGTCTATAACTTTTGCATCATAATTTGCAGATATCTACCCCAAACTTCTGCTCGGATGGATGTAACTGCTAACTCCACATCTCCTTTTTTCTGTCCAGACTCCACTGCATGTGCCAACACAACACCTGCGGAGAGTCCTGCGACCGCTGCTGCCCTGGCTTCAACCAGAAACCGTGGCGCTCTGCGACTGTCGACAGCCCGAATGAATGTCAGCGTGAGTGTAAAGCTTTTGAGCTGTCATGGTTGTGATGGGGAGGAAGATGCAGAACATCCCTCATCACAGGCAGAAGTCCTCATAAACATGAAGGACAGTCATTGGTTGTGCACAGGAAAGGGATGTGCCACCTTTAGCTGTAATTTTATAGTTCCTGGAGAGGTCTAACTGATTTATGGGTGCTTTATGAAGATCCAGACCTCTAAGGTGTTTAAATACATGAGGAGATCAAAGGGAAATTGATGGGTTATTTAAAAAAAAAGTGTCTGTCTGTGTGTATCTTGGGGTTTTTCTCCACAGCCTGCCAGTGTTTCTCCCATGCCTCAGACTGTTTTTACGACCCAGAGGTGGAAAAGAATCGAGCAAGTTTAGACACCTTCGGCAGGTACGACGGAGGAGGCGTGTGCATCAACTGTCAGGTATGAAATTCACGTCAAGTCTGAACTGATTTCAGCCAAAGAGTGTGTGTGGTTGTCATAAAAGGGAGCTGTAGAGCACACAATTGGTCCTCGTTCCACTTCAGACTCCCAATAGTTGAAAAGTTGTGTTGGGTGGTAAATGTGGTGACCTTGGTAAGGTCTGCTTTGTCAGCTCTCGGGCTGAATTTATGCATTTCTATGTGTTTAGCACAACACTGCCGGGGTGAACTGTGAGCGGTGCATCGAGGGGTTCTACAGACCTTTTGGAGTGCCACCCGAGTCGCCATCAGGATGCATACGTGAGCTGAGTTTACAGTGATTGATGCCACTGCTTTTAAACAAGCCTAACAACTCAAAATTGAAGAAACCAGCTATCACATCACACTAACGGGGTTAAGTGTCGCCACAGCTTGTGTTCTCGCTAAGCTGGGCTTTGCTTTTGTTTGCACAACCTTAATGGTCCTGCTGCTGCTGATCATTTTATAAATGGCAGGCAGTTGTGTTTAGATGTCAGAAAGCGCCTTTAATGCTTTGAAACATAAGCCATACAATCCGCAGGCTTGATTAGGTCAGCTCAGAAAAGAAAGGTGTGTTTTTCGACAAACCAGTGATTACTGGCTCCTCTGATTTTCAGATGATGATTGGGCTTTTTAAGCATGCTGCAGCTGCTTTTTTCCTCCAGCCTCGTAATCAGTTGCAGATTTATGTTGGTGATTAACAAAAATACAACCCTGCCAGCCTGCAGATGCGATGAAAGGACGACTGCAGGATGTGAAATGGGCTCTGGAAGGTGCATCTGCAAGCCACAGTTTTCTGGAGAAAACTGCGACCGCTGCGCCGATGGCTACGTTTACTACCCTCAGTGCATCCGTAAGTTATGTTTGGTGGCAGGCATTTATTTTTGGTGTCTCCTTCTGGTATGTTTATGGGCACTTGCAGGCATGGTAAAAGTAGAAAAGATTACATTGTTCATGTTTGTCAGCAGTTTTTTCATTTCAGCAATTTTCTGATTTTATAAAGTCTGACAGCAACCTTTTACAAGTCTGAGAGAAGGAATTTATGTATAAATTTAACTGGGATTAGTTTAATTAGCCTTTCTGTGGGCAGCATGCAGCCAGTTCCGTCTCAGACGCTGACAGTCATTGATTGGTTGTTTGTTCCTTTGCAGGATATCCTGTATACCCAACATCCACCAAATCCCCCGCAGGACCGATTGTTGGTCAGTTCTGTTGGACTTTGAAATTTTAAACCTAAATTTAAATATAAGGCTCATTTTTCTTTCCCACCACGCAGGACCTTCCGCCTGTCCTCCGGGTTATTTTGGCTCACCGAGCTGTCGGCGTGAGTGTAACCGTCCTGAAACACTGCACCCTCACAGAACCAGCTACACAACTCTGTTATTCTAACTCCTTTTTAATGCTTTTCCCTTACTCATATTTATAATTTTTTTAAGAAAACTCAGATTCCTTTAAATCTTACGTCCATTGAAATTTTGATGAGGTTAAGTAAAGTTTTTTTTCTTTGAAAAAAAATCAACATAGTTCTGTCTGACTTGAGGTAAATGCTAAGAATTACGACAGATGTAAGTCAACAAAGCAGTGCAAGTTTGTGCAGGAACACTTGAGGTCAGACAGAACAGAAGTCACAACTCAGGGTATGCAAGCTATGTCATGTTTGTAAAAAAGTATTATCATTTATAATCTACATGTATGAGTCTTCTTCTCAGTGGTAAACTTTTTTTTTTTTTAAACTTGGAGATAAACTGTAGCTGTAATTATCACGTGTGTCAGTGGGGATGTGAGCACAGATTTGGTCGAATATTCAATAGAACCATTCAGAGAGATCTAAGCCGTCTATTATGGATGTTTAAAATTCCCTTTTCTGTTTTCCTTCGAGCCCCATGATTTCATTATTATGGAATTTCTTTTTTGACAAAAATCCTTTGCCCTTGGCTCTTTATGTGTTATAATTTGCTGAAGAATGTGGGGGAATGACTGTCCTTTAGCTCATTTCCAGAACATGTCTTTCATCCTCAGTGGACAGAGATGGAATTTCATCAGCAGCCTTTGAAAAAAGATTTTTTTTTTTTATTACGTCTCTGTGCTGCCTCGGGGCGAGGAACTCAGTCATAGATTCTTCTGTTTCTGGTCTTTTGGTGAAGATAATTCCGATTAGAGTCAAACTTTGATGGTTTCTTTAACTATAGTTGTAATTACCAATCAGCATGTTTGTCCACAGAGTGTGTGTGCGACTACAGAGGGACGGTCCGGGAAGTGTGTGATGCTTTAGGGCGCTGCCTGTGCCGCCAGGGTGTAAACGGGGAGCGCTGCGACCGCTGCCAACCAGGATATCACCACTTCCCAAACTGCCAGGGTGAGTAAGCACAAGTCACCTAGACTGAGGTTTGATATGATTGTTTAAAGCGGTTGTAGATGCATGAAGATGCAAAGGTTTGTAATAATAATAATAATCGTAAAGGTTTATAATAATTGCTGTCCTCAACCCTGCAGGCTGCATCTGTGACGGCGCTGGTGTGGCCAACAGCATTTGCAGTCCGGACGGCCAGTGTGTCTGTTTAACCAACTACAGAGGACAGAACTGTGACGATTGTGCACCTGGTTACTATGGATACCCAGACTGTGCCAGTGAGTGTGTTGGGACCCTCCTTAGTCGGGTCTAGTGGTTGCGTGCAATAGGAGTTCCCTGGGAAACACAGAATCTCGGCTTCGCTGGGTTTTTCGTGGCTTCTTCTCATGACTCTGGAACTAACGACCACATTCTCCCACACTTGAAACATGGGTTACATGTGGACATCTTCCTTTTATGGAATCATATTTCTAAAAATAGACTATTGGGAATTACTGACTGCAGGCAACAGGAGCCAGTTCAGCCCATTTAGATATTGGCTTTGCTGAAGCCTAATAATAAAACACAACATTATTCAACATTTGTCTCTTTCCTGTCCACAGCCTGCCAGTGTTCCACAGAAGGCTCGTATGGTAACATCTGCAACTCAGTGTCGGGTCAGTGCCTGTGTCTCCCAGGGGTGGTGGGCCAGCAGTGTGACCAGTGCGCCTCTGGACTCCGATTCCCCCAATGTTCAGGTACTCACAGGATGACCCAACAATATCTGTAATGAAGCCAGTTCAAGTCACAAATGCAGCTGTTGTTTGATCTGTAATGATGTGACAGTGACATTTTGTTCAACAATAAAAGATGATAGAAAAACCTGCTGGTTTGGGATGGATTTATGCCTTTTTTGTGCTTCCAGGCTCCATCAGTAGGTGTAACTCTGCAGGAACCGAGATTTTTGATCCTCAGACGGTGTGTAACATAATTTGTCTACTAAATCCCCATCACAATGGAAACGTCAAAGTTTAAACCAAGCATTGACCTTGTAGCAATGGTATATTTAAGTCAACTCAAGGTTCTACAACTAGTTAACAGCTCTATTGCAAGAAAAAGTTCTGTTTCAGGGATCTTTTGTGCTATTAAAGCAATTGCAATAAGAGAAGAGGGAGAAGAAGCAACAATAATTTTTCTTTCTTTATGTGTTTGAGCCAAGATTTTCCATTTAGGATTGCGAACCATTAGCTAGTACAGCCTTGCTTTCATTAACCAGAAATCTAAACAATTCATACATGCCTTGCTTGTTGTTTCAGGGCTCCTGCCGCTGCCTGGAGAACGTGGAGGGAACCCTGTGTGATCGGTGCAAACCTCTGTACTGGAATCTGGCTGTTGTCAATCCTCAGGGGTGTAAAGGTAAGAGAAGTGAAATGTATGATTGTCTTCAAAAATCAGTAATTTAAATGTTTTATTATAGTAGAGTAGTGACCTAGTTTTGCTCCATTTTCTGAAACTGTGAGCAGAGATCGGACCTGATGGTGGTTTGGCCTGGCCTCTTTTTTACCCAGAGGGGATGTTGGCATTCCCCATCAACAAGCTGCTGGATAGCTGCTCTCCTGCTGCAACTCTGCAGTAATGAGAGTTACTATTACTGAGGTTGAGAATAATAAGTTCAAGAACAGCTGCAGGCTTAGTCAGGTACCTGACTAATGTTACAGCTGTGCTTCAGATCAGTAACATTGTCAGTGCCAGACCCCCTGAATACATAAAAATTAAAGAAATATTATCTTAAGAACGTCTTTGCCTGACTGTTTTGTCACTGACTTTGAAAAGACGCTGCTGCTGCTGGGGTAAATCTGTAAAGATCTCTAGAGATTACTGGGTTTTGTGCTCCTGGGTCTCACCTTTAAGGGTGACAAAACCCTGTAATCAGCCTCTATTCAACCTCAACCCAACTCTGTGTTTTTACAACCATTTCCCTCTTTATTTCCTACCAGAATGTCAGTGTGATGTAAAAGGCACCCTGAGTGGTGTTGGGGATTGTCAGCAGGTAAGGATTTCAGTATTTTGCTCCCCTTGTTCGTGATACACATCTGCATCGCAAACTCTGATTCACCTCAGACAGTCAGCGGAGTTTTGATTGCCTGGTTCAGTCATGGTTTCATATGTTTTGTCTAGAAAAGTGGACAATGTCACTGCAAGCCCTACGTGTCCGGGCTGTCGTGTGACACCTGCAAGGATGGCTACTTCCAGCTGCAGAAAAAGAAGTATTTTGGCTGTCAAGGTAAGAAGCCGTGGCTGCATAACCTGCCTAAATTGTGTAGTGAGTAAAAATGCAGAAAAGATGCAGAAAATAAAGTAATCACCAACTTTGATGATGTTGCCTTGTCCTAGATTGCCAGTGTGATCTAGGTGGAGCTGTTGACATGTCCTGTGACGGGACATCGGGTCAGTGTCGCTGTCGGGACCATGTGGTCGGACGTCAGTGCAGAGAGTGAGATGCGCTTTCAAAAATGCTTTAAAATACTATATTTCTCCAAACCCCCTGTCTAAACTTCATAGTCTTCCAATTTGTCAGGCCAGCGCCAAACTTCTATTTTCCCACCCTCCACCAACTAAAGTTTGAGATTGAGGATGGCGTCACACCAAATTCCAGAGCAGTACGCTTTGGCTTTAACCAGCGGGAGTTCCCAGGTTTCAGCTGGAGAGGCTATGCTGTGATGTCTCCTGCACAGGTGAGGACAGACGTCATCTACTCATTACAACAGACACACTATTATTAAGTAATATTATTTTGGTAAACTTCCTGTCTCAGTCTATCCTCACTGTGATTGGTTGGCTTTTACTTCCGGACTGATATTCCTGCTTCAGACACTCCCACACCCGACGAGCCGATGTGGGAATGTGGACTGTCTTAGAAATAACGCTATCTCT
This sequence comes from Tetraodon nigroviridis, assembly GCA_000180735.1. NCBI lineage: Eukaryota > Metazoa > Chordata > Actinopteri > Tetraodontiformes > Tetraodontidae > Tetraodon > Tetraodon nigroviridis. The sequence goes on along the minus strand of CAAE01014992.1, from coordinate 679,593 downwards.
CTCCAGCCAGAGGTGATCCTAACGCTTCCCCTTGGCTTTCCTGGCCCTTTCCATATTGTAATACGTTACTCGACTCCCCGTCAAAAGGGAGACGTGCGCGTGAGAGCACGGATCTTGCTGGTGGATGAAGCTGCCTTTCAATCTTGTTGTAACTGTAAGTGAAGGGGCTGCATTCCTCTTCGCCTTTTCTTTCGTCTGTTGATTAACCAACTCTGTTTGATCTGCCACCCTTAACGTTAACCCTCCATTTCACGCCTGCTCTCATCATCTGCCCAACCTGTCAGCTGTGTGTCATCCCTGTTCCCGCAGAGTGAGGTCAGAGTAACCGTGCATGTTGAACCGAGAGACGGGAGATCCTATTTGTTCCGTCTGGTTCTGCGTTTCACTAACCCAAGTGGCGCCGGTGTGACAGGTAGCATCAGGGCTACCAATAACAGAGGCTCTGCAGGTAAGGCTGCCGCTGGCATCCAATCACATCATGGCTAACAAACCCGTCATCAAATAAACAAATAATAATGGTGTGGATGTTTGTGGGGTGCATCTGCTCTATGTTTGCTCTGCTGGCATCACGCCATCGCTCATGTCCTGATTGGCTCCCCGACAGGGTCCGATCAGAGTAAGGAAGTAATATTCCCTGAGAGCCCCTCTCCGACCTTCCTTACTGTCCCGGGAGAGGGTTTCGCCGAGCCCTTTGAGCTGACTCCTGGGAAGTGGATCATTTATTTAAGAGCAGAGGGCATCCTGCTGGTGAGTACAGAAGCAAACAGTGACGGAATCACAACAGCAACGGTTAAACGAGTAATAAAGCGACTGTGTCCTTGTGTTTCCTTGTGCTTTTTGTGTTGTATGACATTACGAACGCTGTCACTTTCGTTCTCCAGGATTATTTGGTGCTGCTGCCTCAGGATTACTACGAGGCCCCTATGCTGCGGGAAAAGATCACCCAGCCGTGCACATACCTACCCACAGCAAGCAGAGATGCAAAGTAAATGTTCAAAGTGTTTTTTGCAGCTCTACTCGCTCATACATGCATGATGTTTGCATTTCATGTGCATCCGTGTGCTGCCACAGCAGCTCACCTGTATTAAATATTTCCTAACTGCAGCCGTCAGCCTGGCACTGACCCGTGTGACAAAAAAGTTTCTAGTTTTACTCCGATCATCCAAAAGGTGGCCTTCATTTCATATTGTATATTTGCTGCTTTGAAGAGAAAATCAGGGTTATTGGTCAGAATAGTATGCTTAATCAGTGCAGGAGGGGACTCAAGTCCCTCTACTGTCCCCAACTGTCTGTTAGAATGATAACGACTACTCTCTGATCAGAGGTATCATAAATACTGTGTGTGTCTAAATATTTGTATAAAAAACATTTACTTAATGAATCATGTTATAATATTTCTTTAAATACAAGAAGCAAGTGTTATAACGTCTTATCACTTCTTTAGACTGCCATATTTTGTCTGGGTTTCAGCTGTTTGCTGTACAAGCATGTGCCCCTGGATGGCTTCAGCTCGTCACTGGGATCCCACGGAACGCTGTCCAGCCGCAACAAGCGGAGGCGGAGGAGGCAAGCACACGTGCGGCGTCCCACCCCAGATCACCCAGAGATGGCTGTTCTCAGTGGAAGACAGGTACACTCATAGTATCATATATGCTGTATTACCTTTATTGCAGTTAGGACTTTGGACTTTGATTGCTTCAGCTGCTGTTTTACAGCCTGAAAAACAAGAAAACAAAGATTAAGAATTATTTGAATGCTTTTGTTCTTTAGTCAAACCTCCAACTCAACCTCCGCGTTGCTCATCCTGGGCCATATGTCCTGATCCTGGAGTATGCCAGCGAGGTGGACGCTGTCCAAAACCTCAACATGCTCATCAGTGAGCAGTCAGGTGACTACGTCCCTGCACGTGCTAACATTTACAGTTGTACCTACAGGTGAGATCCCTCTCCAGCCCATCTTTCGTTAATGTAGATGTAGCCTCTCAGCTGCGTGTCCTGAAACTTGCAGCTTTTTCTGCCGGAGTGTTGCGCTGGACGGCAGCAACCGTGCGTCCGTGCTGCAGCTTTCCCACAAGACGGAGGTTCTCATGCAAACATCCACAACATTGCTCCTACTGGTGAGGGAACGGTTTCCACAGAAATCCTTAAAAGAGCCAGTAACAGGTAACAGTTGTATTTGTGTCTCTCTGCAGTACAAAGTGTACGCGATCCCTGCAGAGGAGTTCTCCCTCGACTATGTGGATCCAAAGGTGCTCTGCGTCTCCACTCATGGACGCTTCACCGAAGACAGGTATTTATAAATTCACGTCCTTTTTATTACAGTCACAGAGAGAAAAAAGTAAATGTTAATCCGACAGCACCAGTGCTTCTGCAGCCTGTTAGAGGTTTGAGGTCATTTTTCCAGACGTTACCAGATGATAGACCTGCTTGTCCCACTTTCTCTTTTGACTTTAAACGGTTTATTTGAATGCTGCACATAATGACCAGGTTAGGTGTGACACTTTCAGGTGTGTGTGTGTAATGGTTGGTTTGTACTTTCCTGTCATTTACTAAATAATGTCCTGTGAAAAGTGCAGGACATTTGCCAAATAGGACCAGAAAGAACAAGTTAGATCAGCTGTGTTTTAAATCTTTCCCCTTAGTTATTTACTTTGTTTCTATATTTGGACTCCGTATTGGTGCTGTACACAAACACACTGAACCTAAAAAGTACACTTTTTCACCAATCCAGTAGACGAGCACGTTTACACCTGATGTCAGTTTGCTAAATCAGCCATCATCACTTTGTTTCTTGTAGCTTCTGAGGTGTTTTCCAGTACTTGTCAACTATATGCCCAATGATTCAACATCCCCTTTCTTGATTTTCTACTCTAAAGTTCTTCCATTCAAGCACCCCCACATCACATTTAAAAACATGGTAAATATTCAGCCCAGAAGTGCTTATTACATGCTCACTGGTGAAACTCAATGAGATTCCTAAGGATTACATGGCTTCAAAAGGAAGGGATTAATGTCTTTTTATATGTCACAAACTCTGACTGGACAGTGACCCCTCCACATTAACACCTTTTCAGTATTAGCTTACAAAACAAAACCCACAAGATTTTGCTAACTTTTTTTTTTTTGCTGTTAAACATTTCCAGTCGACACTGTATTCAGAGCCAGTTTGACAAGCCGGCATCAGCTCGGGTCTTGTACGCATCACGAGATGGACGGCTGTCTTCAGGGACGTCGGCTTCTCTGCAACGCCAAGAGAACGTAGACTGGAGACGGAGAAGGCAGACGGTCGTCCCTGTGCCTCAGTCCGATGGCGTGCTGTTAAAATTCCCTCAGGTAACCACATTCATCATGCAGCCTCTGCCCTGGTGCTCATTACTAATTTCAACCTCTGCCTGGTACTGAAACCTTCATGCTTTTCCCAGACGGAGATCACTTTGACTCCCCAAGAGCCCCTTAGGGGCCGGTATGTGCCCTTGGTGCATTACCATCAGCCTGAACATGCCTCCTTCCCCGTCGATGTCCGAGTGTCCGCAGGGCGCGAGTGGAAGGGTGAGCCTTTAGGAGGATGTGGTGGGATCATCCTGTGCTGTATACTTCCGTATTTTCAGCTCTAACCTCGTTTAACGTGTTTTGCAGGCTCCATGAATGCGACCTTTTGCCCTGCTGTGTCAGGCTGCAGGAAGGCTGTGTTCAGCGATGGAGAAGTCGCCCTTGACTTTGATGGGAATTCCTGGCAGCAACCAGTGGTCTCTGTGACCGTGCCGCCAAACAAGACCCTTGTTCTGGTCAGTAGTCGACACAGCAAAGTTAAGGGCAGTTAGAGGGCAGAGTGTTTCATACCGGTATGATCCAGGTTCAGTCCTCATTGTACGTCTGCTCTTGATCGGTGTTACGCCAGATCGCAACAACAATGAAAGGACTGTTTTCTACCTTGCAGCCCAACACAGCTTTATGAGGGATTTGAGGCAGACGGAGGCTCGGCTTTGGCCTGTTGTTGTTTACTTGTTTTACCATCTTTGGATAAATCTGAGCAGAAAATGTTTTGTTTTTTGCCCCAAACATCAAACATAAAGATTTTTCCTCAAACAGCAAACCAATGTCTCATGAGAGAGAGTGTGTGTTTTTGTTCTGTGTTAGCGTTTCTGTTTTTTTGTAGGATTACATCCTGCTGGTTCCAGATAGCACTTCCACTCCAAACCTCCTGAACGAGAAGCTGATCGACAGATCTGCAGATTTCATCCAAAAGTGTAGAGGAGAAGGCTTCCATATTGAGTAGGTATCCGCACAGGTTGTATTTGTGTGTGTGAAGCAATGACACAAGTCTGGAGAAATTGTGCCATCTAGCTGTAAAAATGGAAAAAAAACCTAAACTGTTATATTTCCTCAGCCCCAAAACAGCCTCTCAGTTCTGCAGAGAGTCCGCCCGCGCTCTGGCAGCGGCCTACAATGATGGAGCCCTGCCCTGCAACTGCGACAGATCCGGGTCTACGGGGTCCACCTGCGATCCAGCTGGAGGACAGTGCACCTGCAGGCAGCACGTCATCGGCCGTCAGTGCACAAAGTGTGCCACAGGATACTACGGCTTTCCCTACTGCAGACGTGAGCAACGTTCCGCACGAGTGCTCCGCCATCTGCCGTGTTGCAAACATTTTCTCGGAATGCCTCCTCTCTCCCGTCCGCAGCGTGTGAGTGCGGCCGCCGCCTGTGCGACGAGGTGACGGGAAAATGCATCTGCCCCCCTCAGACGGTGAAGCCGTCCTGCGAGGTGTGCCAGGCTCAGACTTTCAGCTATCACCCCCTGCTGGGCTGTGACGGCTGCGAATGCTCTCCAACTGGAATCAGGGATGTCACGAGGCCCGACTGTGACCGCCTCACTGGACAGTGCAGGTGAGTGACAACACACAACAGGCACATCTGTCAGGGAAGTGAGCGTGCACAGCTGGACTTGCCTTCTGAATCGCTGTGTCTGACTTTGTGTTTTTCTAGTTGCAAGCCTCGAATCGGGGGCCGACAGTGTGACCGCTGTGCTCCGGGGTACTATCGCTTCCCCGAGTGCATACCCTGCAACTGCAACCGTGATGGTGTCACTCCGGAAGTGTGCCACCCAGACACTGGGAGGTGTCTCTGCAAGGTGACTTTTTTTAAAAAAATGCATTTAAGGATCTTAAACCTCCTTCTTGAATATATTTGTCCATAGTGTGTTGCGTTGCTCTGAGTTGCATCGTTGTCATGTTTGCAGAAAAATGTTGCCGGCGTGGAGTGTGACGCCTGCAAGGACGGCTCCTTCTACTTTGACCCCTCCAACCCTCACGGTTGCACCAGCTGCTTCTGTTTTGGGGCAACTAACCGGTGTCAGAGCTCCAGCAAGCGCAGAGGGAAGGTGTGTCCTCTGCTCCTGCCTCTGCATGTCAATGAATACCTTTAAATATTTCTGGCATTTATGTGTTAAGTAACTGTCTGCTGACATGATGTGGTGAACAGAAATAAGTAAATTTGCTCTGAACTCAGAAATTTTGAGTTTATAATATCGTGTATTTACATGCAGCAGTGAAGCAGGCTTGCATTGTGTTTGTTGTGCACTCCTTCATGTCATTAGTTCGTTGACATGGCCGGCTGGCGCCTGGAAAGCCTCGACCAGGAAGTAGTTGCGTCCGTCCTGAACCCGGCCAGTGACACGGTGGTGGCAGACGTCCAGGAGCTCTCGCCCACGGTCCAGACTCTCCACTGGGTGGCGCCATCCTCTTATCTGGGAAACAAGGTAAGCCAAACAGTCAATTCATAGAAGGCCTTCGAATTTCTTGGCCATTGTTCGGTGTAAAGCACTGCTTTGCTGTGTTGTGAATTTTGATCCAGGTTCTTTTCCAGATTAGCCCCTGCAGCTGATGCACATTTACACCTTCCTCCTTTACTCAGGTTTCATCCTACGGTGGTTTCCTCACCTACCAGTCTAAATCCTTTGGGATTCCTAGTGAGGGCATGACTTTGATGGACAGGAGACCTGATGTCGTGCTCACTGTGCGTGACACTGTGAAAACAACATTTATTGTATTTCACTGGCAGAATGACAGATAGTTAACCGTCTCATCATCTGTCCCTAGGGTCAAGGTATGACCCTGATCCACATGGCTCCCCAAGTCCCCCTCCCTGATAGGCTGTACCAGGGCAGAGTTCAGCTCTTAGAGGTGAAAAAAAATGAATCAAAATCTCAAACTGCCTTCTTCACAGTTGACCCACCGCTTCCATCTACATTCCCATCGTGTTAAACCCAATGTACACGACTGTGATCTGCAGGGAAACTGGCGTCATGGTATCAACAACAAGCCTGTTTCCAGGGAGGAGCTGATGATGGTCCTTGCTGACCTGGCTGGTCTGAGGATCCATGCTCTGTACTTCACTCAGACCCAGCGACTGGGCCTAGGGGAGGTGGGCCTGGAGGAAACAAGTCTGGGAGGGACTGGAGGGCCTGGAAACACCGTGGAGCAGTGTTCCTGTCCACCCCAGTATACTGGAGACTCCTGTGAGGTGGGGACCATTTATTCTTGTATGTAAACGTGTAGAAAAATGTTGGTAGATACAAGATATCTTTTATCGCCAGGATAAAACCCCTTAGATTATGTCATCAGTGCTGACACTGAGCTGAATGGAGACAGGAGCTGACAAAGACTCCTGAAGGGCCGAGACCTCCTCATATTTATAGGGTGTCTTAACACGCCCGAACTCAGCTCCACACCCTTCTCTAAGACAAAAAAAAAATCTGGATAAAGGACCCTCAGGTAGAAGGCACTGGAAAAATCCCACTGAAAAAGCAACACAGGCAAAGGGCCAAGCCCCAGGCTGGGATATGATGCACAATCACGCAGACATAATATTAGTGATTTTATACCCTAACCACTGGCATGGCTACCGATCCCAGAAAGGTAATGTAAACAAACATGGTGTCGTTGCTATGGAAAAGCCTCACTCCAATCCTTTTATCCTGGGAATGGTGCTGACTAGACTGAGTGTGTTTGTGCTTCGCAAATCTGATTTGTGTACACATGACTGTGCACAGAAGCTGGTAGAAAGTGAGACTAGAGAAGCAGCTGAAAATCTTTAACATTTTTTGTTTAATTATAAACTAAAAAGCTATGCAACTGTTAATAAATAGCAGTAAATTTGGGTGCAGACTCACTGATTGGTCGTGTTCTGGAGCAAGATTGTGTTTTCCTTGTCTCGCGGCGACGTGACGGGAAACCTCACCTGCACAGAGGGTGTGGTGGACCCTGAAACACACTTGTAAACCTGAGTGAGGATACATGAAGCAAGCGCTGGTGTCTAAGTACGACTGACACACCCAGTTTTACATGTTTGAAGACTGTGATTCAGGTGTGACTTTTCTGTCTGAGGTCTGACTTGGCTGAGTTGCACATGGTTACACAAACACTGGCTTAAAAAACACAACCCACATGCCCGTGAGCGTTGTTTTTTGTGCATTTACCCTACTGTGATATTTCCTTTTTTTTTTACTTGTTTAATCTGCCTGTGGAGTTCTTTTTGTGCAGTTGCCAGATTTTAAAATTTTATTCTTGAGTATAAGCCCGATGGAGGGAGACAATGCAGGAGAGCACTTGAACACTTGCATGTGTGTGCTTGTGCACCCACATACACTCATGCCGATCGGCAGTCCTGACTCAGGTAGGATACAGGGCGTGTCCTCCACATGTGTGCACATATGCAGGGGTGAGTATGCGCGCTTAAGAGGCTGAGACGGGGGAGAGTGGAGCATTATTTCACACAGACTAAACTTTAGGAATGTCAGATTCACCCATGGGTAGGTGGACGGGTATGGGACTTTTGCTGCAGACGCTTCTGTGTTGGACCTTGTTGGAGCACTGCTACGCGGGCCCCAGGCCCCACCAGAGATGGGAGCAACCTCGTTATCCCAGACATCTTAACCGATGGTTTCAGAGGACACAGAATCCCACACGACACGACCGGGAGAGGCAGAGGATAGAGTATCCATCCGTGAATGACGAGGGTGGTCAGTGGCTACGCTACCCCTCGCCGTATGACAGAGGACAGAAAGTTGTCTATCCTTCTCTGAATGACAATGACGGCAGTGGGCAGATCCAGGTAACCTCGTACGAAGAGTTTGTTGGTATGAAGCCTTGCCTGGAAGTCCTACTTAACGGTGTCTGAATGCAGAAAAGCCGTGTGCGAGCAGCGGTGTCAGTTGTTAATGATTCTCCTCACGGGTCAGGTTCCTCTCAGCAAGTCCTCACATGTTGAAAGGTAGCAGGCGAGGCTTTAACAACTGTAAATGAAGCAAATAAAATCTGAATTTAAGGCAAACTGGAAAGGCAAAAAGGGGGAGATGTTGCTGTTTTTAAACTCTTGTCTGGTTATTTAAAATATGTCATTATTACGGTCATATTTGAAGCACTGTGGTGCGGAAGGACTAAAACGGCTCAGTCTTTTGGTAAATCAGCAACTTAGGTGTCATAACACTCCCTCTAAAGTTGAACTCAGTGATTCTGTTTTTGCAATATACAATAATGTATAATGTGTTTACATTTGGGGTATTTGTTTCTCCTTTCAGAGATGTTCCCCTGGTTACTACAGAGACGATAGCGCACCTTTCCCCAGCCGCTGTGTGCCCTGTGAGTGCAACGGTCACGCCGAGGAGTGTGAAGATAAGACTGGGAGGTGCCTGGTGAGAAAAACACTCACCTTTTGCTCATTGCCCACAAGATTCAGAATTCTATCCGCAATTCTCAGAGACACATCTGTGACTCGTATGTTTCAGGTGTTTTTCGACCTTTGACCTCAAGCGTCCACAGCAATGCATCATTTGTGTAGACCCACCAAAAGCAATAGCTGCTTCCCGATTTCCTTTTTTTTCTCCTTAAATGGTCTGAAACAGATATTTCAAAATCTCTGGGGAGTTTGTTATGCAAGGCTCTCAAGAACAGGCTTGTGTGTGCAGAGCAGGCAGGGATCCACCCCCGAGCACAGGAAAACAGAGGGTTAACACAGGGTTAACACACTTCCTAGTTGATTAGTGGGGCATTTTAAATTTTTGCTCAGATGTTTGCATTTCTACAGGTTCAATAAAGAAACCAAACATGTTCTGTTCTTTAGTTTTAAGTAACCTGTATTCAGCCTTGTTGGTGGAATAAAAACATTGTACCTTTTTTCCAGAACTGTCGGTACAACACAGCGGGAGATCGCTGCGAACGCTGCAAAGAGGGCTACTACGGATACGCGACTCGTGGGACATGCAGAGTCTGCCCGTGTCCATTCAGTGTCCCCACAAACAGGTGGGTGGTGGCAGATGAACAGCTGTACTGTAAACACCTCTAAATATATTCCTTTTTTTAACTTGGAATCACTGATATCTCTGGGCAGCTTTGCAGTAGGTTGCAGGGAGGTGTTTGGAGACTTCCAGTGCGTTTGCAGAGAGGGCTACACCGGAAACAAGTGTCAGAGGTGAGTCCTGACGATGTGCTGCATATTGCAAAGTCCGGATTGTGAATAATTTTTATTATTTGTTATTGTTTCCTTCAGCTGTGCTCCTGGTTATTATGGTGATCCTCTGGTGGCAGGAGGAAGATGTCAGGCCTGTCGGTGCAGTGGAAATGGGAATAGTTGTGATTCCAGGACTGGAGGTTAAGGCCCGACCACAGAATTTTGGTGTTGAAGTCTATTTTCCTCAGGAAATCTGTTTATGGATTCTGTCTGTGATCCTCAAATTCTTTTATTGCTTCCCCAGTTTGTAAGAACACACTGGAGCCAGGAGACACAGACACAGATGGGCAGTGCCAAGGTGAGCCGACCAAAAATCGGACTTCCTCGGTCGAGATAGCAAGGTGTCATTTTCTGTTGACCTGTTCCAGAGTGTGACAATTGCGCCCAGACTTTACTCCAAGATCTGGAGAAGCTGGATGAGGAACTGGAAAGAATCAAGACCCAGCTGGGCAATGCTACTGCCAGCGCCTCCTCTCAGGACAAGCTGAGGAAGCTGGAGAAGAACGTGGCAGACATCAAGGTAACGTCAGTGCTCCGGCTCTCAAAGAGAAAGAAAAAAAAAAAATCATTCTAAAAGCCTTCACAGCCGAGGGCTGGGCTACAGCTTTTCTGTTGTTGTTGTTGTTCTACAACATCCATTTTGAACATACATCCTGCATAGATGGCACACAGACAAGAAAGCAGAAGGCATTTCCCTTCAAACGCTCAAGAATCCTGCTGATAAGCAGTCCCACCTAAGTTTGTCCTGTAGCACACGTGTCGACATGAACTAGCACTTGCACTTGCTTTTCATTTCCTAACTACCGATGCATTCGCCTTTTTGTTTATATTTGCCTTCTTTCTGCATCCTTACCACACACTCATGTTTCTGCGTCTGCAGAGTCTGGTCAGTAAGTTCTCCTCTGCCGTCAACAACCAGAAGCCCAGAGTTGACCAGCTGGATGAGGACACAGACAATCTTTTAAAAGATATGAACACTCTGAATGAAAAGGTATCGAGCAGAATTCCCAGAATTCCTAGTAGATTCATAGACAAGATATCCGTCAAATGAAGGTGCTTGGTGTTCATTCAGGTGCAGGACAGAGCTGCTGATGCTGACAGGGCAGTTACAGAAGCGGATAAAACCCACAAGAGAGCCAAAGACCTGTACTCAGAGGTCGAAAAGCTACGCAAGAAAATCCAAGGTAAAGGACGTCTTCAGTATTTGGGTTCCTTGTGTTTACCGTTCTTTTTTTTTTTATAGCTTTCTTGATCGTGACTGTGAGAACTCTCTGAGAATGCAATTTGTTTTCGTTTCCAAAGATTTGCTGCAAAAGCTGAAGGAGGCAGGCACCACGCTGCCCAGCAAAGACTTGGAGAAAATGCTCAGAGATGCTAAGCGAATGGTAAGGGAGATGGAGAACAGGAACTTCACCCCTCAGAAGACAGCTGCCGAGAAGGAAAAGGATGAGGCAAAAAAATGTAAGACCTCCTTAGACTTACATCTTTCAGAGGTAGAATTTTTTTAAAGAGGTGTTTTGTGTAAACTGTCCTTTGTTTTCTAGTGCTGGAGTACATCAAGGCCAACGTGAGCAGACAGTATGACGAGAACAACGACACTGCAGAGAAACTTCAGGATCTTTTAAAGGCTTACGAAGCCAAGCTGAAAGACCTGGACCAGGCCTTGAAGGACGCCGAGGACCTGGTGAAAAAAGCCAATGTGCAGAACGGGCTGAATGGACAGACGCTTGGAAACCTGCAGGTTTGACTTTGCAAAATCAAATAAACAAAAATAGTTTGTGAGCAGTTGTAAAGGGAGAGCGCGCTCTCTGCAGAAACAAGCCACGGAGCTCAAAAAGGAGCGGGATATGGTGAAAGGCCAGATGGACATGGCGAGAAATGAGCTGAAGAAGACCCAGGACTTATTGAAAATGCTTACAGACAGCAAAACGGTACCGCTGCTCCAAAGTTCTTCACCCTTAAATGCTGCTATAACAGTGCTATGATGTCGAGCCGCTAGGTCGTAATAAAAATGGCATGTCTGATCCTACACGAGCGAGCACGTGCCTCAACCTGCCACCCACATTGACAATGTTCCATGGTCTTTTGCTCGCGTTGTGAGGTGAGATGAATGGCCTTTTCTGTTCTCCCTGCTCCGCTGAAGGAATATGAGTATCTGGCTGCGCAGCTGGATGGAGCCAAGAATGAAGTGACCAAGAAGGTCAATGAGCTTTCCAAAGCCGCTTCCAAGGAAGACATTGTTGAGGCTGCAGAGAAGCATGCCCAGGACCTCGCCAAGATGGCAAAAGAGCTCGAGGAGTAGGTGTTTTGGAGCACCGGAGTAGTTCATATTCCGGTGTTCTATTTTCTTTGCTTAGTGTTTTCTGTCATATTTTTTTAGTGCTGTGAAGAATGCAAGCGGGCGTACTGAGGTGCGCAACGCCAGAGATGCTATCGACGCCTACAAGAACATCACAGATGCAATTAACGCTGCAGCAGCCGCAGCTAATGAGGCTAAAACTGCAGCAGACAGAGCGCTGAATGTAAGGCAGTGGCACAGGTTTTATTTTATTTAATCATATTTCAATGTTGTTAGAGGTGAGTGGTTGATTAAAAAAAAACAACTTATTTCTTGCAGAGTGTCAACAGCCAGAGGCTGACAGAAAGAGCAAAAAATCTGAAAGACAACAGTGAAGATCTTCTTACGGAAGCAGAAAGAACTGATAAAGATCTAACAAGTAAAATATGCGTTTGTGAGATCGTTGCTTCTTGTGTGGCTAAAAACTGCTAATACTGTTCTGTGCTTCGACAGAAGCCACTAGCGACCTCAGAAATCTGAATTTACGCCTGATCGATGCCGACAGCAAGAAGAAAGCCCTGCAGAAGAACCTGCTGGATGCTCAGAACCAGCTGAGGAACATCAGGAGCGGTATTGGAAGCACAGGAGCTCATAGGCTCATAGGCTAGATGTTGTGTACGGTCATTTTACCATCGGGGCATTGTTCAGGCTTCTCCTTTGTCTTTCTTCGACTAAGATGACATCAGGGATATGATCAACGAAGCCAAGAGGAAGTCAGCTTCAGCCAACAAGACGGCCAGTGAAACCATGGACAAAGTCAGCGCCATCAAAGAGGAAATCAGTAAAATTGGCGTCTCTCCCAGTGACGGCAACCTCAACAATGTCCTGACTGATGTGAACCAGACCAGTGAGATTTCCGAGTTCATTTTAACATCTTTGTTACTCATGAACTGTTTGATTACCAGGTTGTTTCTCCTGCTCCTGTTTGCAGTAAACAACTTGTTACAAAGTATTCCCACTCTGAACGATAAGATCTCAGAGGTGAAGAACTTGACGTCACAATTCTCCCAGATTAACAACATAACTGGGAACATCAAGAAGATAAAGGAGCTCATTGAACAAGCCCGAGATGCTGCTAACAGGGTGAGTTCCTGGTCTCGGGACGGTTTCGAACCTACTTGTCCTCATCTTTCTTTTTTTCTTCTCCAGATTGCGATCCCGATGAAGTTCAGCGGCACGGGCCATGTGGAGCTGCGTCCACCCACAGATCTGGACGACCTGAAGGCGTACACGGCCATGTCGCTGTCCCTGCAGAGGCCCGAAAGCAGAGGAGACGGAGCACGCAGGCGCAGACAGAACCCGGAGAGCGCGGACATGTTTGTGTTGTACCTCGGCAGCAGAAACGTGAGTGAGCCCGCCTACTTCCTGATCAAAATTAGGAATAGAACTGAACAGAAGCCCTAATCAACTACTTTCAACAGTCCTCCAAGAACTACATAGGCATGGTGGTGAGGAATAATGTGCTCTACGGCGTGTATAAGCTGAATGGACAGGAGTACAAGATACAAACAGAGACTATCATCAGGTCTCCGTCTGAGCCCGCCAAGTTTGACAGGGTGGACCTGAACAGGTCAGCTCAAAGCTGTTCTCATTGTTATTTTGAGGCACTCAGTTACCAGGAAAGTCGGTCTAAATGCTTTGTTCCTTACACATATTTAGAATCTACCAGGATGCCGAGATTACCTTCACCAAAGACACCTCTGGCACGTCTCCCGTGTCCTCAAAGACCAACAATATAGGTGATGACAGCAAGAACCTCCTGGACCTCAGTCCAGGTGACGTAGTTTTCTACGTGGGAGGCTACCCCGCCAACTTTACTGTAAGCAAGTCTAAACAAAAACACTACCACCATAATGTGGGTCCCTGTTTAACCAGCTGTAGCTGTAATGTCTTTCTCTGCCTGCTCCTCATCCTCAGCCTCCAGATTCCCTCAACTTACCCATGTATGACGGCTGCATCGAGTTCTTCTCCTTTAATGATAAAGCCATCAGTCTTTACAACTTCCGAGCCCGGGACAAGATCAACTTGCAGACTCCGTGCAAAAGGTGGTTTAAGCACACCACCAGAGCTGATAGTTGCTCATCAGCTGTTGCCATGGAAACCAAACACATTTACCCAGAACACCATCTCAAACATGTTTCACGCCTCTTTCTTCCTCATCTCCAGATATGTGCCCCCAGTGACGAGCAACTACTACGAGGGAACTGGATACAGCAGAGTGCCTATTGATAAACAGTCTTCCATCCTTCTCATCGCCATGTCACTCTACACTCGTTCTGAAAACGGCTTGATTGCATACTTCAGCCATGAGGTGAATGATTGCTCACGCTCTCCTTTCCTATCCTTTGTAAATTTGCAAGAGTTTATTGATTGTTGTTGTTTGTTTTTTCTCTTCCCAACACAGAACAATTACTTTGCTGTGACCATGGAGAAGGGTGTTGTGTTCATCCACAGTAATCTGCTGGAAAGTCCAGTCACCTCCAACCTGAAGCTGTTCCCGGTAGGAGTCTGTTTTCACTCACTTGCCATGACTCCACTTTTTATTTACTGTCACATTTTTCTCTCTCTCCCTCAGACCACTGAATTTACTAACCTCCAGATCATCGGGGACAAGGTCAACGGAAAAATGACGGTCCGGGTAGCCAGTAAAGAAGCTGCCGTGGCTAATGTCAAGTACAACTTCGATGAATTTACCGAATTGTATGTCGGCGGTATCCCAGAAGCCATGAGGGAGAGGTACCCGTTTGTTTTCCTCTCAGTCTTTGTGTGTTTTGAGTCTTGTTTCCAAAAGATGCTTCGCTGCCTCCTGCAGAGACAACATTACCATGCAGCCATTCAAAGGATGCTTACAGAACCTAAAGATTAATAAAGGCTTCCAACCTCCTACTGAGCAAGTGGGCGTCAGCAAAGGCTGTCCTGTCAGTTCTCTGGTAGGACTTTAGCTTTCCTCATCCTCACATCAGGCCTGGAACTGGCTGTGTGATTAAAGAGGAATGTTTCTTCCTCTCAGGTCATCCGTAAAGCAAAGTTCGACCTCGGGAGCGCCCTGTCGTCTGACCTCCAAGGCTTCAGCCTCGATAATAAAGTCACTGTATCCCTGGGATTCAAGAGCACGCAGAGCCGGGGTCTCTTCCTGCAGGACAAACAGCTGGTCGGGACTAATGTTTGCTCTGAAAGTGCTGCAACGTGGCAGAGATTAGGACCGTCATTTAAAATGTGTTTCATTCTTGTGCGTTGCAGGCCAACGGGATGAATCTAGAACTGCAAAACGGCCACGTGGTTCTTAAATTCAATGACAAAATGTGGAGATCGAACAAACAGTATGACGACGACCAGTGGCATTACCTGACTGTAACTAGATCAGCTGGAAGGTATGCTTACATATAATACTGTAAAAAAAACTAGCTCTAAAACCTGCTTAAAGGTAATGGAATAAAGGAAATTTTCCAAACAGGACCGAGCTGCTCATCGATGATGAAGATCGAGGTCAGGAGGAGAGCGGAACATCCATCAATGACACCGGCAGCCTCCTGATCCTGGGAGGGAACGAGTTCAGAGGCTGCGTGTCGAACCTGTACACCAGGCGGTGAGTCCTCCCCACCCTGCTCGCTGGGGATTTCCTGGAAAGTGCAGGCTGCTTCACAGGCCACAAACATGCTCTCCACCCTCCTGTCCGACAGGCCTAACAGTCTGTACAAGGCTGAGGACTTCAGCACCTTCCAGTCCTCTGGAGACGTGCTGCTGGACGTGTGCGCTGCAGACAGCCCGGCTCAGCTCATGAGGGACCGCAGCGCTAAAAAGGTTTGCCCAACGTGTCTGCGCTCACCATCACAAATGCCAGTTGGTTTTAACACGCTCCGACGCATCTCCCATCCCATTTTAACATCCTCTGACTGAATGCCATCTTTGCTAATCAGGAAGCGTCGTGCATTGCTGAAAAGTCCAGGTCGCACTTTTTCAAGTGAGCATGTTCTAAACATGCGCTTCGCAATAGAAAAAACCCCAAAAACAATTAAAAGCGTGTTTCACTGCCAGACCTGGACGTACAGTAGACGACACTGTTTGTTGACTTCATCGCCTCGTAACATATTTTTTTTTCGTTAAAACATGAGTTGATGGCAGAGCACTCCCAGTAAGTCATGTTTCCTAACCTGTTTAACAGTGTGTCTCCTGGTAACACTGATCTTATACGTGCATTATATTTTACTGCCTTATTTCCAGAGATGAAGAAGGAGGACAAAGGCCTGTTGACGCCGACAAGAATTTATTATTGACATGAAAATCCAGCAGCTTGCGCCACAATGTGCCGTCGCTCAAATGCGCATGCTCATTCATCTGCAGTGTACCTTAATAAAAACAACTTGCATGAACATTTACCAATAGTCAAGGCATTTACACATCAAATGTATGTGTTTCTTTGTATTTAAAAAGTCAATGAAATTGTGAATAATAATCCTGAAATGTTAAAATGTCTCTTTCTTTCATGTAACCCAGTAATCAGTCACTTACTAACAGCCGTTCACTAGCGCACCCTCTCACTCACTGTCAGTTCACCTAAACACTCAATTCTGGATTTTATACTAAAAAAGCAATAAAGTCGAGGTAATATGACAATAAACTCGGTAAACATCTAGATCTGCATCTGGATTCTTTTTTGGTTTTTATAATACCACACCAACACATATGTATTAATTTCTATTTATTTATTGAAATGAAAATCTAATGGATCTGGAGATTTTTAGTGGAATCTCAGACTGCAGATGGAGACCATGGATGCATGACTTTCAGCGGGCTTTTGCCCTCAGAGTAGATCCTGCGATCATGTGGTAGAATTCCACAGCCATTGTCTGCTGTGTCCTGTCAAAAACATCATCACTAAATCACTTCAAACCCCGCATGCCTTCCAATTATTCATCATTTCAAGCCTCTGACTGAAGGAGGCCTCGTCATGCCTGGCGGGCACAACACATTACCTGAACGATGAATTCTTGCCTTCTGCACAAGTTCACGCACGTCCAGGAATCAGTTGAAACTCCTGCCGACCATCTGAGCAACGGTGCTGTGACGCCGGCTGGTGCTGAACACACGAAACATCCTCCATTTTTCACGGTTTAACAAACTCGTATCACAAGTTCACCTCTATGAAATCCCCAAACCTGACTAACTGCAATAACCCAAATAAGCAACCTGCATGTGTGACTGCAGCTCAGCAGACACAAAAGTCTGATGGGAATTTTGTCTAACATTCTGCTGCATGACTAAAAACGTGGTTTTCTTTTAAAGACATTTTTTTTTTTTTTTCATGGCTCCGATGATACAAAGCACAATAAAGTTTAATTAGTGATGGAAATTTGCAGAAAAAAAATAAACATAATGAAGCATATGTTCACTTAATTCAGTCATAATTTTTAATAATAAAAGAGATTTTTGGACATTTTCTCAAGAAATAAACTACATTATGTCAAATAAGTCATTCTTTCTAAAAATGCTTCACCTAATTCCCTTTTGCTAAACAGGTGTGTCCAATTTTGTGTTCTTTTAGGATGTCCCGATGCAAGACATCAATGAGATGTCCCCTTGTGCATCACCGGCCACGGTGAAGCATGCTTATCGCATGTATGGGTCCGTCAGCAGCCTGAGCTTTAGCCTTCCACTGCAGGTTCTGCAGCCCAGGTGAGCTGCCCCCTGCAAGTGGACACATGTCACACTGCCATGTGATTCACTCTGTCAGATACTAAATTATATGTTTGTTTTTTAACTCTCTTCAGGCCTCAAATTTCATTGGATGTCAGGACTAGAGCTGCCGAGGGCCTGCTGTTCTTCGCTGCGACCAGAGGAGGGCGCGCTCACCTCGCGTTATACATGTCCAAAGGCCGAATTAGGCTGTCCGTGGGCAAAGAGAAAGAAATCTTCAACAGGGAGAAGTACAATGATGGAAAATGGCACACGGTCAGTGGAAGGACATAATTGTTTTCCTTATGTTTGCATATTTCAAAAAACACACTTGTTTTTGTGCATGTTGTGGCTGACCTGTAGGTCATGTTCAGTTTGGAGAAGAGGTTATTTCGACTGGTTGTGGATGGAATCAGAGCACAGGATGGTCAGATGGTCAACGCTGAGCTGGCAGCCATGCAGCACTTTTTGTCACCTGTCTACCTGGGGGGTGCACCTGAGGCCTTTCACAAGGAGCTGAAAGTAATTTCCACAAAAAAAGCAGTCAAAAATAGAAAAAAAAAAAAAATTGGAAAATTCAAATACTTTTTGCTCTCACATTCAGTCAAAGGGTCTTCCAAAGCAAAGCGTGCCGGGCTGCATTCGCAATTTCAAAATGAACGGGGCACTGATGACCAATCCGACCACAAACCGTGGAGCCGGTCCCTGCTTGGCGGGGCCGACACAAAAGGGGGCCTATTTTGCAGGGAACAGAGCGCATGTTATTGTCAGTAAGTACAGTCCACTCACACATTTGACATTCCTAAATACTGGCATACATTTTAAGGGCACGTCCAATAAAATTACTCCGAATCAGATGTTTGGAGAGGTGTCGGTGTGGACGCCCACGCTGTGGTCTGTTTTCCATTTTTCAGACGACTCCTTTGTTCTGAACTCCACGTTTGAGCTGCTCTTCAGCATTCGTCCACAGAGTCCAACTGGTCTGCTCCTGCATGTCGGCGTCTTCAGCGAGAGCCATTATCTCAGCGTGTACATGCTGAGAGGAGAGGTAAGACCAGACCAGGACCAAAGTCGTGTGCACAGAGCAGGGTTTACACGGATGTCGGTTATCTACTGAGAAAGAGAGATTTTTATCAGCCGCAAGGCACAAAACGTACTTTGGTCTCTATGTGACTCAAATGTAACCTGCACTTTTTAAAAAAAAAAAAAAAAAAAAGATTATCTAGACCAAACAGAACGTATGTAAAGTTTTATCATCTGTGAGAACATGGATTGGTTTTTAATTTTCAGGTAGTGGCTCAGGCAAACAGCGGGAAAGGAGAATTGAAGGTGACAGTTAAACCAAAAACCTCCTTATGTGATGGAATGTTTCACAAAATATCAGGTAAAAAGCATCACGCTGGATGACTAATGAACAGCTCCCAGGACCCAAACAGATGATAGACTCTGCTCTGCTTTTGCTCAGTAATCAAGAGGAAGAACGTTATCCAGCTACACGTGGACACGGTGGACAGTTATAAGATCGGACCTCCGTTGCCGGCCACAACGCTGACCAAAAGCTCCTTGTATGTGGGTGGCATTCCTGGTGAGAAACGATCTATTAATCTGATTTTAGGTGCTAGATCCCTCATTTAAACGGGAACTACTGCAGCGACCTTTCCGACTGTGTGAATGACTCCCCAGCACGTAAACGAGTAAAAAAAATGTCGACACAGAAGCAGCTCATGTCCCCTCTGTGTGCAGAGACGCTGGTTCAACAGCCGCTGCCAGTCAGGGCCTCCTTTGTTGGCTGCATCCAGGACATGAGCGTCAACAGTGAGCCCGTCTCCTTCGAGAGGCCGCCCGCTGTCTTCGGTCCGGTCAACCTCAAAGAGTGTCCAGGCTGAGCGGCTCACTGGCTCACGGCAAACCAGCTTCGGGACCATGTCCACTAGCAGCCACGTGCAATCTGTTACTGGTGACGCAGAATGTGTTTGCAAGGATGTACATATATATCGTGAAGCCTGAGTGTGCATGTGTGTGTGTGTGTGTTCTATGTAAATAGGATGGTATTTCTGTTTTATTAAACCTTTCTGTATTTATTTTGTAAGAAATGCATTTTGAAGGGTTCCAATAACTCACAGATGCAGTTACTCTACTAGAGTTTTGTTACCTGATCTATTTTTTTTTTTTTTTGGTCAATAATCAACTGGTACTAAACATGCTTGTGACTGATCATCGCTGCATTACGAGCAGCCTGGCACTTTAAGAAAATATAAATGGCTTCTGTTTCGGTGCTTTATTGGAATCAACCTTTAAAGTTGGTTTATTGTGCTTTATTTCTATATTTGTGATATTTCTTCTTTTTTTTCTTTATGGAATCAAATGTCTAGAACCGTTATTCCCTGTAATCCCACATGGATGCGTTCAGAATCCACCCCCCCAGCATTTTATAGTGGACTTTAGCCCTCAAACACACTTCTTTGCTTTGAGTCCGGTATTCTGAACCGCTTTTCCAAATTGCATTCCTTATCTACTAAATTATTTATCATCTTTTTTCTGACAGCTGTTGCGGCAGTTTCTTAGAACCTTAGAAGTGAGGTTATTTTATTTAGGTTGAGAAGCACACGTCTCTCAACTGGAACCAGTCATGTTTGGGACCATTTCGTCCACATTAAGCCAGTAGATTTTCCCCTCTGCCTTTTGTGCAAATGTATAAAATGAAAAAAGATGCATGATGACTGGACCTGCATTCCTGTCTTGCGACCACTAGTATTTAAACAATTTTATAATCTTCCTTGTTTCATTGTGAATGCTTGCAACCTCAGTGCCATCTTAACTCATCAAGGTGGCAATTATTTTTTATTTTACCATCAAGACATGCATTCACAGGCTTATGGTGCTGTTGAATTTGTTGATTTACATTCAACAAAATAAAATTTAAAAAATGAAATGAGCAGTCTTTTTGACTTGCTTGATGAAAAGGTACTTTGTTACCTTGCACTATAGACAAAAATAGAATGCAAATGCTTTTTTATACCTGTCTTAGGAACTTTATTAGGCTACAAATGAACGTAAAATTTCCCCAGTTGGACAAAAACAAAGAGATTTATTTTGTGAAAATATCTTGAAGTTGTGTGCCAAAATGAAGAGCATTCCGAGAAAGAATTTAAAATATAAAGAAAATCCCTTTTTAAAGCCATCTTTTAGTGTTGTCGATTTTAGCTCAGCCACGCCCACTTTGATGCTGCCTTCATGATCTACGCGAAGATCGGAACTCATCGCCCCTGTCCAAAACTAAAGCTCATGTACCGACATCTAAAATTATATTTTATATCTGTTAACTCTCTGACACGACGCGAGGAAAGGATATTACCGAAATATGTAGGATATCTAAGATGAGTAAAGGGGAAATGTGAGGAGGTTGAAAAGTACCGATAATTTGAAGTACTCCGCGTTTCCGGCGAGTGTCAGGAACGTAAACACCGGCGCTCCGGCGGCAGAATACGGAACGGCGACGTTAGTGATGCGCGCAGTTACTCGGCGTTCATTTTCCACGCAGTTCGTTCTTTTGCAGTTTGGCGTAAAGTTGTAAATATGGCCGCGTCCGCCCCAAAAAACTGCGCCACGGGCTGAGACGGCTGTGCATTTAGGTAAAGTAGCCGCGCACCGCGCACGCCCCCTCCCTTCCTTCCCTCGCCTGCGGTGAGAAGCGTCTCAATGGCGGCCCCGGCTGAGACGACGCCGGGGAGCGTGGAGGATGCGAAGACGGAGCCCATCAACGACGCAGAGCTGGCTCTGGAAGGAATCAATATGCTTCTCAACAATGGGTTCAGGGAGAGCGACGAGCTGTTCAGGACATACAGGTGCGTTTGTTCACACTTGGCGTTCGTTTGGACATCGATGAAATGTGTCATCTTTTTAACGCCTTTTGATAAATATCACCGCTGTGTGCAAACTGCGGCACTTAAAAAGTGTGTGGACATTAACGGAGGCAGTTTGCCCCCTTAAAATGTTTCTCAGAACCCTAAAAGAAGCCCCCAACATCGCAGCACCATATGATCGAGTCACAAGCCGGGTGGAACTTGTTGGAACGCCCGGAGCATTGACACACACACACACACACACACACACACACACACACACACACACACACACACACACACACACACACACACACACACACACACACACACACACACACAGGAGGCTACTGATGTTCAAGCATCACCCCGGAATATATGTTCTTGGAGCCCGTTTGAAGCTCTCCCAGGGTCAATGGAACCAGGAAAGGCGTGCTGGAACACGTGACGCGCCTGCTTGCCGGAGCCGGTTTGGTTCGATTCCATTCCGACGCACCAGCAGCCGTTGGGCTGCACCCTGCTCTGGATCAGATCAGAGAACAGGGCAGAGAAGGTGACGCCCACACCTTGTTATTTGGCCCTTTCTTGCCTGGTTGTACTGAATCAGAAGGGATTTCAAGAGATCTTTTATTAATGGTCTCCAGGTCTGAAGCTCGCTGGGCCACAGGGGCGTCCTGACCCCCTGCTGACAACCCAAAGGTCAAGTCCGCTGCTAATTGCAGCGAAAGCAGAATCATAGTAACAAGAATTAGGCTTGATGGCGTTTAAAGGTTTTAATCTGTGTGCACAGGCGTCATTTTACAGTCATTCCTTCATCATGAATCACTTTAACTGGATGCACCAAACCTGGCGCATCTCAGCCCTCAGCCGCTGTTGAATGTCCTCATCGGTTGCTCGTGGGTTTCCAGGCAGCCGGCGCTGACCCCTTATTTTTTTTTGCTTCTTCCAGGAACCACAGTCCTCTGATGAGTTTCGGGGCCAGTTTTGTCAGTTTTCTGGTGAGTCCGGGAGGATTTAACGCTGCCGGAGGATTTCTCCGGGAGCTTTTTGTTTGTTTGTTCTTGCGGATGGAAGTTGTGACTGATCGCCGTAGCCATTTTTGAACCAGGCCTTGCACAAACGCTAACCGGAAGTAGGTTGAGGAAGTTGGTCACCTCCTTTGTGTGGTGCCTCCTTCTGAGGTCATCACCCAGAAGATGGTAGATTCATATCATCGGCCTTAGAACGTCTGGCCCTTTCCTGATCATCCTGATGTGTTTCCATTTGTGAGCTCAGCGATTTTAAAAAGACACCTTGGTTTATATAGCACAAGACTTGACAGTTTAAAAAAATAGGAACTTAGTTTTTTAAATTTCTGCTTTATGTCAGTATTCAGCTTGTAGACGTGTTGCTTCCTTCCCAGTGATGCATTTATCATTTAGTATATTATTGTCAGTGTAAACACAGTTTCTTTCCTCACATTTATTGTATACTGTACAATATAATTCAGATCTATAATACAAAGAAGTAAATTTCCACTAAACGTTCTGAGCCGCTGTGGAGCAACATGCTAAAGCTGGTGGAGAGGTTGATATTTACATGAAGATTGAAAGTCACGTTTTCAAGCTTTCTGTAAACTCATTTAGACTTGAGGTCATCAGGGTTTGCTCAGGAACATCTCTGTGTAAACCAGCGTTTTCATTCTTTAATTTGCAGAACGCCATGATGACATTTGAGGAGGAGAAGATGCAGATGGCCTCTGAGGACCTCAAAGCTACCGAGAAACTCTGTGAGGCTGAAAACGTTGGCGTGTTAAAAACATTTAAGAACAGGATGAAGCGGAGCGTAAGTCATTTACACACATGCAGGAACACTATGAATATTATCTGCCTATCGGTCCGTGACGAAGGTCTGTGTGTCGTCGCGGTGGCCAGGGGGACTCCCACAGGTCGGGGCTGGCTGCGGTGGACTGTCTGCAGAGGCAGATCATCATTGCTGACTGTCAGGTTTACCTGGCGGTGTTGTCTTTCATCAAACAGGAGCTGTCGTGTAAGAAACCTCCTTTTTATTCCGGTCAAAGGACACGTTTCACTGACCCGGCTTCCGATTTCCCTGCAGCTTACATCAAAGGAGGCTGGACCCTCCGCAAAGCCTGGAAGATGTACAACAAGTGTTACAGTGAAATCACACATCCTCCAGGAGGGCGGCAGAAAGCGGGCGTCCGGGCAGCTGTCTCCGCCTCGGCCCTCCTCCTCCTCCTCCTTCTCCTTCGAGCGGTCCCAGCAGAGCCGCTCCCCGTCCCCCAGGCAGAGCCCGTCCCAGAAGGCGGAGCCCATCAGCGGGGAGGCCCTGGATCGGCTGAAGGGGTCGGTCAGCTTCGGCTATGGCCTCTTCCACCTCTGCATCTCCATGGTCCCGCCGCACCTGCTGAAGATCGTCAACCTGCTGGGCTTCCCCGGTGACCGCGCTCAGGGTCTGTCGGCGCTTGCGTACGCCAGTGAAAGTAAGGACATGAAGGCTCCCTTAGCTACGTGAGTATGCGAGTGAGTATGTGTATTCTGTGTTAAACAACGGCTCATTTTTAAAGCGTACGTATGGCAGAAAACAGCGCAGGATTGATAAATGAGGGCCAATATGTTTTGTAAAGATACAATCCAACTTTATGCTAATGCAGATGTGATAAAATGATTCATTTGGCTGTTTTAGCCGTATTGCTTCGGGTAACAAAACATAAAACTAAAGCGCTGTGATGTGAAGGTCATCCCAGCATAAACAAGCGTCCTGTTCATCACCGTCCGTGTGCTCTTTCAGCCTGGCCCTTTTGTGGTACCACACCGTCGTGCTGCCCTTCTTTGCTCTGGATGGCACAGACACCCGGGGGGGCCTGGAGGAAGCCAAGTCCATTCTTCAAAAAAGAGAGGCCGTTTATCCAAACTCCTCCCTCTTTATGTTCTTCAAAGGCAGAGTTCAGCGCCTTGAGGTAGATTAAACCCTTTTGCAGCTGGACTTGTCCTGGATATCAGAAACGTGTTGGTTCTAACTCTTCCCCGTCCAGTGTCAGATCAGCAGTGCCTTGACGTCCTTCCACGACGCCTTGAATCTGGCCTCTGACCAGCGGGAGATCCAACACGTGTGTTTGTATGAAATAGGTACGGGTTGGTTTGTGTGTTTTAACCCCCCTTTTTTTCCCAGTCTGCAGAGCTCTGTAAGAATGTCTGAATGTCTGTTGTTGCAGGCTGGTGCAGCATGATCGCGCTGGACTACAGAGAAGCCTTCAGAGCCTTCGAGAGACTCAGGAGGGAGTCCCGCTGGTCTCAGTGTTATTACGCCTATTTAACTGGAGGTGACCACAAAGACACATTTTTACTGTGGCGCTAATATCGTTTTATGAGCTAATCATCGATACACTGCTGGTGTAGTCTGCCAGGGAGCCACGGGTGACCTGCAGGGGGCCGTGTCTGTGTTCAAGGATGTTCTCCAACTTTTCAAACGCAGAACGAATCAAATTGAACTGTTCTCCATGAAGAGGGTGAGTATGCTTTTGGATATTGCTTTTGGATATGACGTAAATCTCACGCGTGTTTGAACGTCTCGCCAGGCCGAGAAGCTGAGGAGCAGCGGTCTGACCAAAGATCTGTGCATCCTGTCAGTGATCGAGATCCTGTATCTGTGGAAGGCTCTGGCCAACTGCTCCACCGAGACGCTGCAGAGCATGACACAAGGCACCGCTGCTGTCGGCGTATTAGCCCGTGTGTGCGTTTGGATCATTAGAGTAATTTTGTTTTCGTGTCCGTGCAGCTCTGCAGGGGGTATAGGATGCCTCGTGTGCAGGTTTGAAGTTCCTGCTGCTTGGTGCCTTTAACAAATGTCTTCATAATGCCAAAGATGCCATTCAGGTACGAGTTCAAGATCAGGCGTGACCGTAGAGAAAAGAACCCATCGATGACATTTATGACTAATTACGATCCTCTTCTGCAGTATTTTCAACTGGCTGCCAGTGACGAGGTGGGTCGTCTGAGCAACTCCTACGTGCAGCCCTACTCCTGCTATGAACTGGGCTGCGTGTTGGTGGGCAGCCCAGAGGCAAGTTTCATTTTAAAATTGAACACGTCGTACAAGCCCCTGCTTATAAAGGCGCGTAATTTGACTGTTTTTCTTCCACTTCAGTCCGTAGGGAAGGGCAAACTGCTGATGATCCAGGCCAAGGTACGGCAAATTTAAGTTTATTTTTAGCATTTACATGTGTGGGCGATGTCTGCCTGCTCAGGGTTTAACACCTAAATAAATGAAGCAGAGGCCCGCTGCATAGTTCACTTTAAAGTCACTAAGCAGTTTAGTTAGCCGGTAAACAGCAGTCACAGAGCAGGGATGTAAACTGGCTGTGTGGCTTCTTTGGCTGCCTGCCTGCAGAAGCCCGTTTTTCCTGCATGGACTTCACATGATTACTGAGAAAACCAAACACATCTCCCTTCCAGGAATGATGGTTTCTGTTGATGCCAGAGGGCAGAAACCATCCTCTCACAATGTCAGCATTTCCCTCCAAATAGCCTGTTCAGTTCCGCTCTGGTACACTCTTCAATCATAAATGACAGTCACAATTATGCAGTATTTGAAGTGTGGTAAAGGTGCATCACCTGCCACAGCCACACCCGCCAGCGTGTGGAGAAGTGAGATGCAGTGGGCTGCTCCAGTCTGCAGAGTGTGCTGTTACATCAGGAATGTCCAAAGCCAGTACTCAGGGGTCAACGCAGCTGGGCTTTCTGCCCTCCCAGGTGGAAAAAGTGCTCCCACTTGCCTTGGTGAAAGCCTTTTTCCTGCCTGGGAGGACAGAAAACCTGTCTGGATGCCAGTTCTTGGGTACTGGGTTAGGACTGAAGCAAACAGGTTTGTCGTTTTTACCTGGGTTGTGTAGGAGGACTACGCTGGCTACGACTTCGAGAACAGGCTCCATGTGCGTATTCACTCGGCTCTGGCCTCCATTAAGGCTGGAGCACAACCGTGACTCCAGCTGGAAACACACCTACAGGCAGCCACACCATCACTCTGGAAACTACGGGATTTTCTTTCATTTCTGCCCTTTTTTTACATCATGTATAGTTTTACCTGTGTATATTGTTAACGGTTTTGGGTAGAAGTTACCAAAGGGGGTGTTATTTATTTACATCTGGATTTAGGTTTTATTTCTTACATACCTGATTTTAAATCAGTGGATAAGTGTCTAAACATTTTTTTGAGATGAGTAGAGTTATTATCAAGTCAATTGCTTTGAGCAATCTTTAACAGAGGAACTGGAAAATGATTTTCAGAAGATGTTTTATACATTTTCACCTCACTGACTTTAACATTTGTCTTGTGAAACTCTTCCCAAGATACACGACTGGTTTAAATCAGTCCAAATGTGTGCTGGCGACCTTTGTGCCCAGTTCTACTTTTGGCTGTGAAATGGGGTTATTTATACTTGTTTGAGATAATAAATTCAGTATTCTAAAAAGCCAGTGAGAAACTGTGGTGTTTTTGAACACACTGAGCAAACACAGGTGAATATTACAGGAAAAAACCCTGTTTACATATTACATATTAATAAATGACTCAATGAATTATTCAACATTTTACTTAATTTAGCAACAGTAGAATCTCTGTTGATAACCAAAACTATAGGAAAATAAGGTAACAACTATCCAAGATAACAAATGAAGGTAAGGCTTGCATAGTTACAGTGAGACACGTGCATGATGATAGATTTCAAAGTGAGAAATACAAGCAGTCACTTGATAAGTGTAACTATGGCAAGACACCTGCAAATCTAAGAAGGCTGAGCTAGTGTTCCTGATTTAGGAGCAAAGTGCTGCTAGTCAGGTAGATTTGTGTGCAGTGCTATACACTAAGCATCTATACAGTACATGGTGCAGAGCTTCAGGATCTTCTAAATTATATAGGTTGTTGGAGTTCTTATCTCAAAATTGAAACAGCAGATTTTTCCCCTTCTGTGTCAATACTTTTATCCTACATTTGAGTACATGTACGTGTAAACAGATGAGCTACATGATCCTGTGGTCAGATGTCGCCTCGTGTCCGTGCGAACGCCAACTACAGAACCTAGGTGACCTTGTTAAATAGTCCAAATATTTATATTTACGGTATAGAAATATTTCTAGTACGTAGATTCTACAGTTTCAAACACATGTCTACATTTCCAATGACCACAATAAATAAAGTCAAGATTTTTGTGCTTTGTTCACATACATTATTGAAAATAAGTTATTTGAGGTTAACCACTGTTCTGATGTCTTCAC
This sequence comes from Tetraodon nigroviridis, assembly GCA_000180735.1. Classification (NCBI taxonomy): domain Eukaryota; kingdom Metazoa; phylum Chordata; class Actinopteri; order Tetraodontiformes; family Tetraodontidae; genus Tetraodon; species Tetraodon nigroviridis. The sequence continues at coordinate 651,962 of CAAE01014992.1, read as the reverse complement.
CAACCATATGAAATAGATATTAATGTGTGATGGATCGTAACAAACCTTTATACAGCAGATGAAGCCCAGTGATTGTGAGGGTACATTACTGGTTGTACTAATAGATGTCAGGCAAATGAGTAAAGTTCCTGTCCCAGTAGCCTTTCAAGTAGAGCCAGTCTTGCACTTTGTTGTGAGGGTTTGGTCCTTGTTGAAACCACCTGTGGAAATACAATATCAGAGATGTGTTTAAAATAGCTAAATAAAAGAATGAGAGAACAAAACACAACGTAATGGCACACAGGTGCAGTTATCCAGTTTGTCATGAAGGTGGCGCCATAGCGCAGCGCCTCACATCAACAACACAACACAGCAGGTATGAGCCAGACCTTGGGCCAGGTGCAGCGTTCCTAATCGAGTATCACAGAGGAATGAGTGCAGTTGTGAGACAAGACAACAGGGATGCAACTATTAAAACGCATGATCAAAAAAGCACAAGCAACACATGATGGTCCTTGCTTGACTTGCCTGATTTTCCATTCCTCTGTTGATTTGGAGCGATTTTTCCGGGCCATGCGTTGCTTCTCCTCCAGCCTTTTCTTCTCTGCACTTGCCAAATCTATACAGAAGGGCAAGCATAAAGAACGTTTGCCACTAGCTCAGAAAATATTTCAGACTCTGACATCTGAATCAACATACCAATATCCCCATTCTCCAGCGCGCGGATGTCAGGTCTGAGGCGACTGTCTGTTGGAGGAATAACTCCTTCTATGCTCTTTTCCAGCTCATTTAATTGCATAGCAAAGGTGGAGAACGCATAGAACTGTTCAAGACAGAATGAAATAGAATTTTTAACGCTCTGCAACAATCTCCCCGCTGAATATTCACATTCATACTCCAGTCAGACCTTGGCTGAGTTTTCCGGTCGAGGTGTGATCTTCCAGATGAGCTCGCTGCCTGGGATGACCTGGACCGTTTCAGCGTCAGGTGGAGGCATCTCCTCTGGCTCCTCATCCACACTATTCTACAGCCCAGGCATGCACACGTACACATTACAGTTCTAATTAGACACAGAGGGAGGGATGAATGGTTTTATGAATTTAAATGATACCTGTTTGTTAGTCTTTTTCTCATCTAAAGCCTTTTTATCCATCTTCTTATAGGCATCAAAGGTAGCAGCATCTATTGTGTACAGGCATTCAGTCCATTTGCCGTATATTGCACAGAGCTTCTTTTTGCTGTAACAAAAACGTTAAAGACTCTTTGAAATTGTTTTTATAGTGACATATAATGTAATATAACAAACTGTCTTTCCAGATGAATAATGAAATGTGTCTAATTAAAGGTTTAAAATATACCTTTTATCTAGGATGTATCCCTCCACTTTATGCAGTTCCTTTCCAAAGAGGCCACAGGGTTTGAACGTAATGTTGCATCTCTCTCCAGTCCTGCCACACAATGACAAACTGTTCACCAATTCTCTAACTATTCTACTGCAAGCTTTCAAGCATTCATTATCCCGCTCCTCTATTCAACAGCTTTCATAGACAACTAGGACAGCAAAAGACCAAAGAACTTCTATTACTTGTGGTTGATGACTTCCACGTTGCCATACTGCTCAATCCAAAGCTGACCGACGATGATATTGTGCACACAACAAGTGGGGTTTGTCCAGGTGTAGGCCTCATTGTATCTATGGAGAAAAATGCCTAGGGTTGGTAGGGGATTAGACAGCAGGTGCAGCGCAGGCTGAAGGCTGTTCCTACTTGGGCAGCTCCAGCGTGATCACACCCCTGGGCTCAGCTTCTATACTCTTTCCCCAAAATTTGAGTTTGGGGTAAATGGAGCCGTGGAACACAAAATCCTCCTTGAGGCCCTCAGCTTGAAAGGCACTGACGGGGGGATGATGGCTAACTTGCTCTGACACCCACCTGAAGCCTAAATCTTCTCTGCAGAATGGGACATGTTTCAATTCCAAAACAGACAGATAAAAATAAAACATGTTCAGAGTGTGAATACTGTGGTCTTCTGACCACTTACCTGATGAGCTCAAAGGTCTCTCCCAGTAATGGGTTGAATGGTTTACCAGTTCTTTCCCACTGTGACGCAACAGCCGACACGAGCAAATGCTTTGCAGCACACTAGAGAGTTGAGTTTATGATGAGCACATACACGCTAATGCATTCCATGAAGTGAAAATACATTTCTGCCTAAATGCAGAGTCTGTGGCACCTTCATCCTCTCGATGGAGTCTGTCATAGTGTTGGCCTGGTGGATGAGATGTGTGTGCTCCATGTACTCTGACAACCTCTGCAGGAAACTTAGAGGTTCGTTAAAGATTACAGGCATGGCGATCTTTGACAGCTCCTGCAAAAGATGGAGAGCAAAGAAAAAGGTCAATGTAATTTAATAAGCAGCAATTTAATTATCGGGAGAGCTAAATGCAATTTCTCATGTATTTATTTAAATGGGACTGCTGGGTATGTAAGGTCTTGATTAATTTTTACACACATATGTGTGGATCATTAGTCATGTTTAAACTCATTAACAGATCTAATTATAGATCTGATTAAATGAAACTCATTCCAGTCAGTACCTGAGCAAAAACTGATCACATTTCCAAAACATTGATTTCTCTATGAAGACCTTAAACAAGTAAATTTGGCCAAAAGAGCGTTAACCTGAGTTTTTTATAATGCCGTTAATATAAAAATACAGTTTCCTGACCATGCCGATGCATTTTTTCAGTATGCTCCAGATGCTGACATCATTTCTGGAGAACATGGGAGCAGGTAGGCACATCCTGAGGTACACAGAAAGAAAAATAGCAAGGACCACCAATACATCATTGCAAATGTGAAAAGTAGTAAACCATTACTTGTTAACAAACAGAAAATTCATTTTTCCATTTTCAAATAAACAAATGCAGCAGGCTATCATCTTCAAGGTTTCATACCGAAACAAACAATTTTGCCCGCAGCACAGAGACAAAAGAGGCTGCAGGACAAGCAACATGTACTGAACCATGTAATGTGACGCTGGTAAATAATAACTAAATAAGCTTTAACTGCCTCAGGTTTGTATATCCAAATGTCTGTTCGTTTTCAGTTGATGATTATATGTGATGAATATGTGTTGTTGCACACAGCATGAAAAGATAGTGACTTCTAAATCAATTTTGACAAACAGTGGTGGGGTGAGACACTTCGCTAGTTGGGCTGGCAGCAGACAGATGGTGTCCTTGTTTAAAGACGAGTGCAGATGCAACCGCAGAAATAAAGCAATTAGTTCAGCTATATAAACAGAGAAGAGACAGTGGGAATTGGCTCGGTCAAAAAGAAAAAAGACTGTGAGAACTGCACTAAAATGTCTTTCATCAGCATACATGTATTTTTTTTCTTTGAACAATAGCAGCAACATTATTTTTACCTCTACCTTTACAAGTTAATGTGTACATTTATATGATAACACGACTTTACATCCGTCAGGTATATGTAGAGAGCCATATTGGCAACAGGACACGAGTCTTGTGAAGAAACAGGCTCCTCATACATTTTTAAGCAGCATAGACACAGACACATACCTAACCAGCCATCTTTCTACCAATGTTTGATCAACGCCAGCAAGCTCTAAATGATTTATACCTTACTATAAGATTAAAAAAAAACACATCTACATCTTCCATTTTCAAAATAACTTCTTTTCATTAGGAGTTTTCAATTTAGGAGAAAAAAACAACATGGTATTCTCAATAAGTGTTCACACAAAAACACCTAATGACAACAGACTGGGAAAATGGCATCCCATTACACCAACTCTGCTCTTTACTGGCCTATCGGCTGGCACAAAAAGGTCTCATCAGGGTTGGCAAAACATAGCCGATTCGTGTGACGAGGCCCGGACTCGGCAAAGCAATTCTCTTCATCGTTTAGGACCACAAATAAGCATGACATCATATCTGGAGCGTGTCCCACCTGTGCTTCTTGACTCCGCTGTACTGGGCTGGTTGGTTGCCATGGTTACCCTCCCCAGACATTCTGGTGGGCCCCCTGAGTGCGCTTGGTTGGTAGAGAAGGGGGGAGTCTCTCCCCTCGTCCTCTTCACAGGACTGACTGGCCACGGACAGGAAGCCGCTCACAGAGAGCTCCGACTCAGAATCTGCGGGGTGATGAGAGAAGGCAGACGCCAGGTCAGTGTGCTGGGTTGCAGTACATACCCTGCTCAGCTGATGCTGCGGCTCCAACAATACACACTCTGGAAGTATCGCGTGCTCGTGTTCCTCCTGAACATCCCCCCTCCCCGCTGTTAGCCAAACCCCACACGAGGATTGTGTTCCAATGAGAGGCCAGACTGAGGCTTCATTTCCTTTAACGTTGTTTGCTCTTTGCTAGCTGTGAGCCACTCCTCCCCTGATGACTGTAAAGGTACCACCATAGCCACAGAGAAAGGACAGATATGTACCATAATCATTGTGCTATTCAGTGCACATATAGACTGTGCATCCAGTATAACTTTTTGTAAATATCTCTCCTCATACTTCAGTCAGAATCACCACTTTGCAAATGCAAACTGTATTTTAACTGTGCATGTTGACATTTTCTTCTTTCTGAGGGGCCTCTCAGGGTTTATACATAAAGAGCCTGTTTAACTGTGTTAAAAGAGTTTTGCAAATGTTTTCTCTACCATCTTCACACAGACGTTTGACCTGAGACTGAATTGTTCTTGTCACTCTAAAGCTCACTTATCTGCAGGAGACCAAAGCATTTCCTTCCCTCTGTAGTTGTGTAATCCCAGGACGGTCACACTTTTGATTTACTTTCAGCTGTGTGGAAATTCCCATAGGACAGGCTAGATGTGAAGATTTCCATTATATTTCCCAAGAGGAAAAAAAAAATGCTACGCCATTAACTGAAACTGCAGAATGTCTAACTCGGTCACAAATAGTTGTACAGTCTTGCAAAAAATGTACTTAAATCAAACATGATTGACAAACTTATGCACACCAAGGTTAAAAAAAAAATTCAAGTACATACAAATAAAGTGGAAACTAAGTAACTAAATCTTTTGTTTCTTTTTCAGCACTATGAGAATTTTTTTAATAATCTATGTAATTTGAGACCGTTGATTTGAGAACATTAATTTAAGACAACAGATGGTTGTAGTTGTGAAATCCTGATGCAACTGCGTGAAACAATTCATATGTAAAAGGGTTCCTTTGGTTTCAGGCAGTAACGCCATGAATCCAAGTTAGGAAGAGGAAGAATTGGGCGAGTTTGTTTCTGTTTGTAAAAGCCAAGAGCGTTTCTAATATAAATTATCTTTCCACAACTGACAAATCAGTATCTATCAAAATGAGCCAGCAAAGAGAGGTGACAAAAATAAACAGTAAAATTTACATTGATGGTGTCCCAACCTTAAGCTACACACATTGGACTGAGTGAGATCTGAGGTACCGTGGGGGACTGACCTGACAGAGCGTCATAGAAATCATCCTCAGTCAGAGTACTGAGGGTTGAGGACCTCCTATTCTTACAGAAAGACTGCTTCAGGTTGTGGTGCTCTGTTGCCAAGATCTGCAGGGCCTCTGTCAGAGCTTTGTTCTTCTCCACCTCCTGCTCTAACTTCAGACTCCAAACCTGGAACATGTCAACACACTTGTATAAAACAGTATCAATGACAACATGGTCATGATGTACACTGCATGTGTTGAACATACAGTACATGCTCAAAGCATAGAAAACAATTCTGGTAAGTTGAAATTAATTGATATGAAGAAACTAATCTGCTCTGATCCCTGCTACGGGGTGTGGCTGAGGTTTAGATAACAGTTCATTGTTATAAACCTGTACACAGATCTGGTTTCCTTCGGCCCGGAACCAAAAACCACAGTCACTGAAGCCCAGGATTGAATGTCCCTTTAGAGCAATTTGAGATGTGCCACCAGGAGAGTGCTTCCTAGAGTCAGAATATTGCTCCTGGGAGATGTGCAACCATACTTCATGCAGTGAAAACTGCGACAGCAACATGGTGAAACTATAACACTACACACGCTAATGGTTATACATTTGTCTGCATGTGCCCACTGACACAAGAGTATCAGTCAGAAATAACCATTCACACACCAATTGGAAATGAAGTTGAGGAGGATGCATTTGACTGAAGGGACCAATGATGGAACCACCGCAACCATCCTATAACAGCATCTGAGTCACAGCCTACTCAGATGTTCCCTACAGATATCTGACATGAACCTCTGCTTTATATTAACAACTGTTAACTTGGGATCTTTATTTAAATTAACAAAAACAAACAAATAAATAAATAAATAAATCAAAGCCACCTGACTGTGAAACCCAGTCGTTGTCAGCCTCATTTTTAGGGAGGAAAGTGCAGTTTTTAAGCCTGTGTGAACACTCCCTGTCGCAGACACTTGGCTTCAGAGCCCATCCAGGGACAGAACCCTTTTGTTGTGTAACCCAGCCAGCTCGCTCACTCTCGCTACATCCTCTCGCTTGAACGCAAACAGTGCTATTTTAAGCCCAACCGAGGCTTGTGTGCAGTAGCTGCTGCTGGTGAAGTCTGTAAGGAAAGCGTTTCTCTGGCCAACACCCCAAAGGATAGAGCTTTAATTAAGCAAGATTTGTTTCCTCGCCTAAAGGAAGCAATCTCATATAAATAAGGTGTAACCATTCAAAATACAGCTAATATACAAAAAACATTTCAGTTTTAACATGTGATAAAAGCAAAAATATAAACTATGTACTCATCCGGAGAGTACATTTCTCTTGGGTTTATGAGGCTTTACCATGACACCTCCCTCTGATACAGAGCCGGGGTTCACTCATGTCAGACATGCTACACCACCAACTGTGAAGTCTGTTTTAAATGGCAGCCAGTGGTTCAGTACCTTGTGGTGACTGGTGAAGTAATGTCAAAACAGATGCTGTCTTTCTCCTGCCATCAATGCAACAAAGTGACACGCCTGCTTATCTGTGTGTTGCCACTAAGTGCTTTAATGCTGGGAGCCTCCGCTTGTTTTTCTGACAGCTGCGGATGCCAAATATCCAAGTTAAGTTTATAAATGTGTCCGTTTTCATCCCAACCCACAAGGGATTCTCTGCCTAGAAGCATCTCTCTGCAGCTCAATCTTCCTGAGGACACGTGATGCTGTTGTGGAGACAGCGCAAATGTCTCCACTTATAGCGCCACTTTGACTAGAGACCTGACAGGTCTGATCCTCTACCTCTGCTGAAAGGAAAAAGGCTGTAAAAATCATATTTACAGAGCATTTAAATTACTGCAAAGTGTGTAATTGCCTGCAAATAGAAGCATTAGGGATGGAAGAGTGTGAATGTAGGATTAGAGTTAATGCTGTTTAATACAGCCAAAGTCTGCAATGTGTGAAATTATAATCCAGTTAGCAAATGTGGTTGCACTAAATGGTGCAACATCTCAGAAGTAACTTGACCGTGACTGTTATTTTATCTTGTTAGCCATTTTCAAATCTGTCCACGACTTTCAGTGGAACTTGAGGAGTAAGAATCTCTATATTGATGCTAGTATAGTCTGTCACAGGAGAGCAGGTGAAGCCAATTCTCTCTCTTATACACACACACACACACACAACACACACCATATGGTCTGTGCCCACAGCACTATGTAAACATTGCAAGCAATATTGCTTTTTCTTTTTGTGCAGAATTATAGGCAGCTGATTTACTAGGCAGCAGAGGTTAGATTATATAAAACTATCTTAATTCCATATTAGTCAGAGTTTTGGTCAGAACCACACAAAATCTATCTAGCAAAAAATTTACAACAACTACAAATTACAAAAATGTCTTAATAAAAGAAACTACAACTATCCAATCCTACAGATGGGCTCAATTATTAATTTGATCATTATTATATACTGTATCTGTCTATGAGTAAACCACCTAACTGAGAACCTGACACAAAAATGAATCAATCACAAAAAAATCAGTGTGGACTAAACTTCAAATAGGTTTCAGCACATTCCTAACAAGGATACAGCCACGTCCACTGATGGCATTTACAGCCAAAAGATTTAATAAGTATGAAGAAAAAATCTTTGCTTAGTACCTGTGTGGAGACGGAATGAGCGTCGTCACCGTCTCTTCTCCCTGCTTGGATGCTCCGGCATGTGCCTGGGAGCTTGTGTTTTTACTCTGTGCGTGAATGCACGTATCTCCAGCTGGGTCTGTTAATATGCACACGCTACAGTTACCTCACTCAATGCACAGCCTCTCAGGGAAAGTGGATTCTAGTCTCCCCGCGTGTGTGCGCATGTGTGTGGCGCTGATCTGCTAGATGAATGCAGACCTAAGCATAAAAGCGGATCTGGCTTGCGTCCTTCCGACAGATATGTTAGTGATTATCACATGGTCCCACTGCAACTTCAAGGGCATAACGTTTACTGGGACATGAACAGGAACGTCAAACCTTACTGGTTAACAGAGCAGATGCACCGTAGGAGGAGATTTTTTGCCAATGGGAGGGCAAAATGTAACCACTGAAACAGGAGTCAATATTCTTTTTAGCTGCCAACTATGTAAACTTACAGCCTGGTGCTGCATGCAATAATCAGATCAAAATTATGAAGAGCCCAAAATAACAAAAGCCTTTTAGAAAAAAAAAAAAAAAAAAAAAAAAAAAAAAAGAGTAGAAATCTAAAGGAAATCTACAGATGAGGGATCCTTCTCCCTAGGACAGACATGTAATAGATGCCACATATACAGAGAACATCAATATTAACATCAGCAAAGCTTTGGTGTGACAAGCGCATTCATTATTAAAACAAGGGAGCTCTTTGCCCACCTCCTCTTGTTTGGAAAGCTGTTCCAGGCACTGATGGAGGACAGCACAGGTTTGACCAGACAGGTCAGAGGTTTCCTTGGCTTTTAGTAACAGGGGGGCAGAAAGGGCTTTAAAGAAGAAGAAAAAACAACCCTGAGCATCTGGGAGTTAGGGCTACCTGCTGTTTATTTAAACTTCACTGCAAAGTAATGTGCGACTTTTACAAGTATTAGAGGAAAGAAAGGAAAAGGTTGTCCAGATCAGATTTTTTACCAAAATTTTTAACCACTTTTATAGCCAACCAAGCTAAACCTCTAATAAACAAAAATCTCAACTAAGGTACAAACAAAAGAGTCCTACCACAGTTCCCCTCGTTCTTCACCATTGATACAAATGTAGAAACTTCGGTCTCCAGTTTCTGCTGTAAAATGTTGGCTTCCTGTAAATGTACAGATACTTACCGTGAGAAACACTGCTCCTATTTTTACCAATAAATATACTTCATTAAGGTCTGAAGTTGAGTTTACCTGGAGAGACTGTGACAGAGTCTGCTCTGTCGTCATGACATCACCATCTGTAGCATCAGTAAACCTTTCTTCTGTGTAGCGACGAGTGCTAAAGGACGAATGGGCTTCAAAAGCGTCAAGCCATTTCTAAGTGGAGAGATACCAGTGACATTTCTAATGTAGTCTGTCATCAAGAATTAATAAGTCAGTAAGGGAGAAAAAAAGCATAGCAACATCATTAGAATGTGACGCTAGTCTCACTTTTCTTGTTGCCACTGAATTTGTCTTTGAGGCCACCTTAAAATAAAGTACAGTGTCATCAAAGCACCTGAGCATGAAGAAGCAATGATCCCATGGTTTGACCTAAAACCACCAAACAGGTAATTAAAAAAGGGTAAAGAAATATCTACTATTTAAAAAGGTGATAACCACGACCCCCTACCATGCAATAGGCGTGTGTTAAAGATTTGCAGCCCTGTTTTCTTAGACCAGCCTGTGCATCAGCCCTGGAAACACAATAGAACAGAAACAAAGAATCAGAATCTGACCTGATACCGTTTTATTAGAGGTACTAAAAAAATAAAGAAGCCACGCTTTTAGTTCAACACGCAGCAGGAAAAAGATAGTATACATATGAAGCTTATCTCACTGTCTGTGGTACCAGGAAACAGTTCCATCTTCAATTACCACCCAGTGGGACCGCCACCCAAGAAAACGTGAACTCTGTCAAAGACGAGAAACACAGAGTGACATCAGAACAGTTTCATGATAAAACAAAATAAAAAACAACAAATATTCAGAAATAAAAGAAGTACAATAAAAAAAAATATGAATATTTCACTGTGACAAAGATTTGGTGTGTGCAATAACTAAAATTGGCTTTTATACAGCGGAACGAAAATATTGTCTTGATATGTCAACCCAATATGTCGACACAAGTGTAAACAGAATACACTTCAGCATCTGGGTACCTTCCAAAGAGGACCTTCAATCTTCTGCACCCCTCTCAAATCCTTTGTGAGAAAAAAAATCTAATTTTACAACCAATAATGAAAAAAAAAAATCATAAGAATAACAGTCATCCAAAAACTAAAAATATGTCAGCAAAAAAAGTTCAGTGCTTAGCCCTTAAAAAATAATCCATGATGACAAACAAGCACTGCAACTAACAAGACATAATTGGTAATGAAAATACTTATAAGTCCTTACTTTTTCTTGATATGCCACCAGAATCAGCCTCAATTCCTCACTATGGGCCAGGTCTATGGCTGTCTGATCTGTAATACAAGGATTCACACAAGAAAATTATATTATTGACAGTACAGTATGCTGAGAGATTGAAATAAGTACCATGAACGCTGCCATACTAAAAATAACATTCTCTTAGATGAGTGAGGTGGTTTTTAAATGGTAGGTAATGTACCGTTGTCGTTTTTAATACATGGATTGGATCCAGACTTGAGCAGCTTAATGATGCATTGCTTCTGCCCCCTGTAGGCTGCACAGTGCAATGGAGTATTCCCTAAAGAGTCTCTGCAGTGAATATCTGGAGCTTTCTTTTCTTTGAGCTGATAGCAAAAAACAAACAACACAGAATCAACACAGGTGAGGAAGAATCTGCGCAGGGTGCAATCCTAAACCATCGATATCCGTGTGTTTTTGGTGGTTAACTGTGGCACAGATGTTCACCGACCATGTTAGACAGAGTGGAGATGTCCCCCTCTCTTGCAGCTTCCAGAAGCTTTCCCTCCTTTTTCCTCATCTCTCTCCTCTCTGCAGCTGCACAAAAAAAGCTCTGTGAGAGAACAAGGGCAACTGACTGACAAAGCCTGAGAGGAAAAAAAAAATCCCATCGTTTCATACCCTCGAGCATTGTAGTGATTTCATCATCTTCAGTCATATCTTTTGGAATTTGAGCTGTTCCATTGATTATACTGGACAAGGCATCGTATCGCAGCAGCAAAAGGACGATCTCCTTCCAGATCCAAAATGAAAAAAAAAAAAAAATCAACAAAAACCTGCCCATCACTTTGAACAAGAAGCCTGTAACAAAGACTCCATCTTTAATGACAACTTTTAAAGCAAAGGTGTGCGAGTTAAAGGGAAATTGAGGGGCTTACTTTTCTGCCAGCCAAGGCTGCTTTGTGTAAAGGCGTGTCACCCATGTTATCCTGTACATTAATATCAGCGCCAACCTGCAGAAAGGCCATGAAGCTATCGACTGTTCCGGGGCCTGCTGATGGGGGCCCCCGGCACCCCCATCTTACCTTGAGCAGCTCCTCCACAACACGCCTGTGTCCACAGGAGCAGGCCAGGTGGAGAGGCGTCCATCCCGGGCTGGCCTTAGACCTGGCTACACAAACCACAGGCAAAAGAACCACAACCACCTCACAGGGTGAGCAGGCATGAGGGAAGATTAGGGTACTCCGACTTACATCTGCAGTTGATATTCAGAGAAATGCTTTGCTCGACTCTCAGCTGAAGCAGTGTTTGGATTTCAGCAACGTTTCCCACTTCAGCGTGGAAGATAAGCTGGTTCTCAGGCGTGTCTGCCTCCATCCCGATTCTGGCTGAACAACCTGATTGATGATATAATGTGGCAGAAACGCCCCAAATTAAGACAAGGACAGAGACAGACGAAAGGGGGTTCATACGTTAACTTAGTCACCGAAACCCTGCTGAAATATGTGGGGATGGACGTCTCAGCTTTTACTTCGACTGCAGGACATTTGATTACAAACGTAACAATAGCGATTCGGCATGTAAACACTAATTAAGAAAGCGGTGACTTTGGACGATTAGGTTTCAACAAATAAGGAGGAACAACTTTAAACTTACAAGTGACGACTTTCAACTCATAATAAGTTTACTTCTTCGAATTTATTCCGCTTTTAAACTGCCCCAAACAAACAGCACGCGCCACACTTCCCACAGCTGAAACTTGCGTAATCGTATTAGTCCGCTGACACGTGACAAGGTAAACAGGTGCGTACGCCAGTCAGACCGGTGGGTGTGACATGGCGACTGAAAGTAGATCGTTTTGAATTTAAATGAGACAAACATCTTTTAATAATAATTGAATCCTGTAATTATTCGGAGACCTTTAAATCATTTAGGTAGCTTTGCACATTTGTAAAATTTATTTTAAAAATTGTAGAAAAAAATATCTATTTATTCCTTGAAATATTATTATAAATATATATTTTTTTTTGCTTATTTAGGTGTTTATACGTTAGGAAATAAATACTAACACGTTTAATTGAGACTTTATTTTATTGATTTTTAATTTTAAATTGTAAAGTTGCGATCCAGTTACCCAACAGTGGATACACCTTGCAGACTAGATAAAGTATTCACTACTTTGGTTGATGTCTGCCAGTTTTCAGAGCTTCTCATCTTTTTTGTGAGAAAACTCAGAAAAATATCCCATCACACGTCATCCTTCGGTGACACATAAAGGTCAAGCTCCACACTGTGCAGAAAAGTGCATCTGCAATATACCCATTTGTTTTCAGTTCTGTATGGCTGTAATGGGTACAGCAGGAAGATCTTTGGTAATCAGCCATTTACTCAAATTTTTATTTATTTTTTTAGAATTCACACATGAGGTCTAATCATACAGAACAAAATCAGTGTGGTAAATTATGATCAACGCACTGAAGTAAAATGAAATATGATGGAAACATGGACACTAATCAAAGCATATTCATCAGCTGAGGTCTGGTGATTGAAAGAAGCTCCCTGGCTTAGTTCTTGCTAATTAGCATGGCAATTACTGTAAGCTGTCACAGTTGTTAAGAAATAGGGTGGACTGCGTGTGCTCCAGAGCATAATCCCTCACAAATTACAAGATAATGGAAGCAAAGAGAGGCCACTGCTTTAAAAAGAAACCCAGAGATAGAATCCCCAACAGGCACATTTTAGGGACAGGCGGGGAATGAGACAGCACAAGGAATAAAAAGGTGGAGAGGAAAAAAAATGTGTGCTTTATTCCCTCCTCATAAAATAGCCTGAATAGAAGCCCATTTAACTGCATGTTTGAAAGACTCACTGATTAGTGAGACATACTGATAGTACAAGCTGTTCTTTTAACATAAGCATTCGATGCTAAATATAATAAATGGTTTACACGTGGCTCCACAGCGTTACATTAATGGATCAGAGCAGGTAATGGAAGCTATGCTGACCTAGAGCTATGGAAAACAAATGATGCATGCTTTTAAAAAATTTTATTTTCTAGGGAATTTCTTCTGCAACTATTTTCAGACACATACATTGTTTTGCAGAGCTGCATTCAGCTGCATTCAAATATTTGGTCTTCTGGCAGATGGTGGTGTTGCTCATAGGCATTTTTTTGATAACGCAGATAGGCACCAAGATCACAACGCATTTATATTAATTGGAATAAATTTCTTGTATAACAGTTGATTAAAAAGTGCAATGTTAGGGCAAGACAGATATGGCAGTATAAATTGCCTCCTGGTATTGGTCCTCTTTTCCACAAATTTATTAAGAGTATTACTGAATACAAACAAAAAGCCTGGAAATGAAAGAAGCCACCAGGCTCAAGGTTCGAAAGGTAAAGGCTATCCATTTTAATTCTGGTCATTATTCGTGACAGGGACCATGGCTCCCCAAATGCGATGGCTCGGCTGATTGTCAGATGAGGGTGGTCCTCCCTGCTTTAATACGAGCTTTTGAAAGCGAGATGAAAAATTTAACAAGTGGAAACGCTCGTCACGGAGCAGCACACCTAGTGCATTTTAATGAGCTGGTGGCATTATGGAGTGTCAGCTAAATGCCAGGAGTTCCCCGGCAGCCTGGCCCAGCTGAATTTGTTTTTCAGCGGATCGTTCATAAGAGAAACTGTTTTACTTCACCTTTGACCTTTGAGGATTCAGGCTCGAGAACGTGGTTCTGTTGTTTAGCAACACCTCTTTCGGTCACAATATGAAAAACGTGCAGAACTGAGGGAATTAAACAAGAAAAGGGGTTAAGTGGAACTGGTGAATGAAGCAGCTGTTAGAATCAGCAGGCAGAGATGAAGGTCCAGGCTCCCTAGCTCCGAGAGGCCTTGCCCTTGATGGATGTCCGCCTGACCAGTGATCTCTCCACACCCCCTTCTTCACATCTGTGTTTTTAAATGCACATCCATCTGTTGTTTTTGGCATCTGTGGCTGCTGTGCAGTGTGAGGTCACAAGTTGATGATAACACATCTCTTTTGCCCATCAGCTGAAACACACCGATCTATAAATCTGCACTGAAGGAAAAAAACACCAAAGAAAAGAGGATACACTGTACTTGTCATTTCCTCCTTTCAGCTGCGAGTAATGGACCGGCTCAGTGATACAGGACAAGCGCGGGCACCTCAGCCCAAAACACAAACACTTGAGCACCGGAGTGATGGAGCGGCGCAGCGGGGTTCCGCATAATTGTCAACTCCAGAGCCTCTTTGAACCCTGCGTGACATCTCCTCAATTCTGAGAGCCCTCCAAATTCAGATGAGCCGCTGCGCTCGTCTTTTCAAATACAGCAACAATTTATGCAGCCCAAGTTGATTTTGCTTTGATATCCCTTTATTGTTTAAAATTGTGTTTTTTTCAAGGAATAAACAGGTGGTCCTCTTCCTGGTGTGATACGACCTTTGCATTTTCTATGGGACATAAATGAGATCTGATGTTGAATCGAGTATGTAAGCTAATGTGTGCGATGCTGCACACTTGTGGCGGTTTCCATGACGTTCCTTGCACGTTTGCCTGACATGCGGAGTATTTTTTACATACATTTTTCAGAAAAAAACAGCCGAGGGCTTAGTCTATAGTAAGCTGAGCTGCAGCTGTGGCATGACCAGGTCTGGCAGATACCAGCGGTTCCATTTGTGAGAAAATAACAGTAATTTGAACTCGGCTCCTTCAGTCACTTCTGCTCTCCTGTAGTGTTTGTCATTTCTCCCAGACCACAGCTGGGGGAGAGGAAGGCCACTATAAGAATGCAAATAAGAACCACTTTGCTGTGCACGGGGAGAGAGGACACTCACGCAGTAACTAGCCGACCAGGTACACAAATTCACCTACGCCTACCGCAATTCTTCATATGCAAAAACTCCCTGTTCACATAGGTCATGTTAAAAGCACATCAAGAACTAAGAAAATAGAGGTTTTTACATCCATGAATGCCTTTTGAATCAGTGAATTTCCCAAGCCTGGTAAAGATAAAAGAATTTCTATTCTTTTCTATTCTATTTTTGTGGAAGTAGTACTGAAGGCAGCATACATGATGGCAACTAAGAAAGAAAGGAGAGTAATATCCATCCATTATCCTACCCGCTTTATACCCAGTGGTGTCGCGGGGGTCTGCTGGTGCCTATCTCCAAGGAGAGTAATATACGCAAGAATAACGCAAGAATCAGAGATGCCTGTTAACGTCCACAGGCAACATTGATGCAGGGTGCAAGATTTGTTTGTTAGTAATAAAGCAGATATATTTGTTTTAAACTGCAGGATTATGATAATTTCCTTAAGGGGCTGAGCAGCGTAATAATGATAATATCTGAATTTGGGTATGTTTATCATGCATGAATTTCTAAGCAACACAAGTGGTGCGTTCAAAGTCTCTTTTCATCTACATGGAGATGTTGCTGAAACAGTTTAGTATTTGTAGGTTGTAATCAAGTAGTTAGCATAGTGTGGGTAACTTATTCATTCTGACCGAATTCATTTTGGCTGATTCAGAAAAAAACAAACAAAAAAAACTTTCTAATTTGCTGAAGAAATAAGCCTTGCAATCGTTCCAACACCAGAGGAACCATTGTCTCACTAGAGAAATGATTTAACAGCACGTTTTTTTCGGTCTTTGTTTTCGGATTGTAGGTTTGATGGTGTTTAACCTGCGCGTAATTCGGCGTGCGTCTTGTGGCGAGCTTTGCGCGCTCTCTCTCCTGGATTTTGCCAATCATTTGTGCACAGCTGGAGCAGAAGAGCGACGCTTTCGGAGAGTTTCGCCGTTGTCAGGGGCGAGGTTTGATCGCCTGGCACCTGTTGCTTCCCTCAGATTCTCCCCTCTGCTGAGGATTTGAAGGATGTCGGAGGAAGAAACCGACTCCAACTCCAGCCCTCGCTACTTGGACAACGTCACGGCCAGAATCCAGAGCAACTCCGCTTTTTCCGGACCCATGTTTGTGCTTTTGATGGCGATGATGGTGACTTTGGTGGTTGTGATAGTTCTGGGCAACGCGCTGGTCATTTTGGCCTTTATAGTGGACAAGAGTTTAAGAAGGCAGTGCAATTACTACTTTCTGAATTTGGCGATATCGGATTTTCTCGTCGGTAAGTGGGTTGGTGGTTTTTAATTTATTCATTTATTTATTTAATCAATTTAAGGTTTCATTGATGACCATACATTGCTCTCATTTCTCTTGCAAATACATATATATTTGAACAGATCTGTGTTCAGTTTATATGCACAAATATGTTTGAATAATGGTTAATTTTGCCTCTTTTTATTTGACCTGTAAATTTCACATTATTATCATATCATATCAGTATTATATCATTCTCTCATATTTGGTATTAAATTTTAAATAAATATTTATTGAGCTATTGCATACAGCCGTATGATCATACATGTGAGTTCTGGATTTCTCCCATTTTTTATGAGGGTGTTTTGTATTCCCTATTACACTTTCCTAAAATAAACGTGAAGTTCTTTCAGTGCTTTTTTTTTTTTTTCCTATAGGTGCTTTCTGCATCCCGGTCTACATCCCCTACACCCTGACAGGCAGGTGGACGCTGGGCCGAGGGCTGTGTAAACTCTGGCTGGTCATGGACTATCTGCTCTGCTCCGCGTCCGTCTTCAACATCGTCCTTATCAGCTACGACCGCTTCTTGTCCGTCACCAGAGCGGTGAGCAGAACGTCCGTCTCACACCTGAGCAGCGTTGGCACAGCGGGAATAGTTCTGGATGTCAGGAGGCTCCAGCCTCCCCTGCTGTAAATGTAGTCTCTAATGAATTAGACCTGAAATTTACAAGATTTTCAAGTTTTTTTTTTTTATACCACACTCACATGAAGCTTTAAATGTAAAATAGATGACAGGTCACTGGTCTGTGATCCGTCTCCTAAACTGGAACTTGAGCATCTCTGGGGTCATAGGTCGGGGCGGTGGCATCTCAGTGCCCCAAATGTGCCCATCTGCACAGGTTAATGATTCATGACCTCCTCAGGCCCGGTGCCACCAGTAATTATAGCCCTCCTGAGGATGAAGAGTAAAAGTTGGGACATTTGGAGAGACTGGCATTCATTTTGAGAAAAAAAACAAAAACAAAAACACACAAAACACACAACCCCCCCCAGCTTTATAACATTCTAAATTTCATCCCTCTGCTAATCATTCTCAAACACAACTGGATACTGTAACGTAACAGTAAAGTCGGCAACGGTAACGTCGTTTCGAACCGTTTCTTGGGCCTATCCGTTCATTAGCTCCCTGACTGTAACATGAACGCTCGTGCGAGACCCCGACAATGACAGGGAGAGGCTTGGCCTGGCACAGGCTTGCATCCCTTTTCACGAGCAAATGCTTAACATCTGAGGGCTGAATACAAATAACACCAGGAAGTGAGAGAGAAAGATAGAGGCTAACAGAAAAGCATCTGTAATTAAGCAGCTTTGATCATACGGACCATGATCTCCGATGTGCTCCTTCCATCTAGCCTGGAGAGATCAATCGTAGCAGAAACAGGATATCAGTGGTGGCCAAACAACATTTTCCTAAAAGCATTTTTCTCTGAACACCAACACAAAGAAAAGATCGGCAACAGGTGCAGAGGAAAGATTGTCCTTCGCAAAGGAAACAATACTTGCTAAAACATGTGGGCTTGACAGAAATGCACAAAACAAATCAAATCTGTTGATTCAAATTGCACAATCTTGGACTTGGACTGATGAGCACGCCTGAGTGTCATCTCAGCATCAAGAGGGTGCAAGAAAGCGCTGGACACAAATTAATTTATACAATTTAGGCCATCTTCATGTCCCTTTTGACTGCTCAACGTTTTTTTCCTTTGGAAAAGATGCACTAGAACAAGGATGCAGACAGTGTATGATGGATACTAATACTC
This sequence comes from Tetraodon nigroviridis, assembly GCA_000180735.1. Lineage (NCBI taxonomy): Eukaryota > Metazoa > Chordata > Actinopteri > Tetraodontiformes > Tetraodontidae > Tetraodon > Tetraodon nigroviridis. Next base: position 633,542 of record CAAE01014992.1, on the reverse strand, counting down.
CAACTGAAGGCTTGGATTTGATGATATTTTCCTGAAACAGCGGTGGTTAACAAATATTGCACAAAGCCTCGTTCAGTGTGTCAGTGGGTGGCTTTTTGCAGTAAAATGGTGAAAACCGGCCTGCTCTAATTACAGTTAATAAGCTTTGTTCAACAGATGCTTTCTGCTTTCTGATCGTGTTTACTGCAGGTAAGTTATCGCGCTCGCCAGAGCCTGAGTCATCATGCCGTCATCAAGGTGATTGCCGTCTGGGTGCTGGCCTTTGTCTTGTACGGCCCAGCTATAATCTCCTGGGAGCTGCTGGTGGGGAGAAGCCGTGTGCCCAAAGATGAGTGCTTTGCAGAATTTTATTACTCCTGGTCCTTTCTGCTGAGTGCTTCCATGCTGGAGTTTTTCTCTCCTTTCATTTCTGTGGCCTTTTTCAACCTCAGCATTTACCTCAGCATCCGCAGGAGGAGACGCCGCAGCAGGGACACGCACCTCCACCTTCAGCTGAACGAGCCTGCTGCAGACAGCGGGGAAGCCGTCCTTCTCTCTGGCTTGAAGCTAACCAGGAGAGGCTCCATTCCTTCCCAGTGCTCCTCTCCCAGTATAGCTAAACTGGACCCCTCTCCCAGTAGGAGTATCCATCCCAGCCGCCTGGCCAGGGACAAGAAAATCGCCAAGTCCCTGGCCATCATCGTGTGCGTGTTTGCCATCTGCTGGGCTCCGTACACCCTTCTAATGATCATCCGCGCCGCCTGCAGAGGACGGTGCATCCAGCATCACTGGTACGAGGTCACCTTCTGGCTGCTGTGGCTCAACTCTGCCATAAACCCATTCCTGTACCCGCTCTGCCACAGCAGCTTCCGCAGGGCCTTCAACAAGATCCTCTGCCCGGGGAGGCGTTCTGCTCGCACATCTGCTTTGCGTGCCAGTCAGTGACTCGTCACAACTAGGGATGAGTGATGGGCGAACATCACTCCCAAACTGCGGAGAAGTTCTCCAGATGACGCTAAACCACGGGCAAACACAATTCACAGTAATCAGTTGCGCTTGTCAGTGTTAAGATGTGTTAAATTGGCACTGTACCATTCAGTATTGTCAAAGTAAGGCAGAAAACTATTTGCATGCTAAAAACAAAGTATAATATGCAAATTGCAATGAGGGGGATTTATATTGACAACTCACTGTCAAATTTAAAATTGTTTACTAATGTAATTAATACCATGTTGGTATTGAATAATTATAGGTTAGGAAGTAATATTAAAATTATGGTGACATTTAGCAGCAGCTGGAATATATGTTGCAGATTTAAAGGATAAGCGTCGATGAAGAGCTAAAATGGATCACTATCCCCCTCTACTGTCACTGTTCAGCTGTTGCTAAAAGACCACAGTGTTTCAAATTAAATAATTAAATAAGGTAACGTGTCACCATGAAAAAAGCCACTTTTTTCTAAATCAACACATGGATGTTACATTTACTGTAAATTTAATGTGATGAGCCTCGCTTTTTTTTTTTCGACTGATAAAACTCAAAATCATTAGTAATTTTTGTTGTTGTTTTAAAAATGACCTGAACATGTATTAAGTACTTTTTTGACATAGAACTATCGAACGCAAGGGTCAGCTGGTGCTGTGACAGCTCTCCGCCACTAGATGTCAGCGTTAACCTTCAGACTTTCCCGTGTGGCGCTGACGCTTCCAACTGCAGACGTTGAAAAAAGTCATTCCGCTCACTGTATTACTTTATATTTGCATTCGAATTGAGAGTTAAATGCACCTATTTTACACAGTAATTGCTGTACATTGTAAAAAAGGAAAGCAACCTATATAGCTAAATAATGTTTCTTAAAATCCCTTTTTCAACCAAAACCTCAATGTTTATTTTTACATGTAAGTGCAGCTATTCAATTCACTCAAACATCTTAAGTAGTATTGATATTATAATTTTTTTAGGGAGTGACTTTTAAAATTTTTCCATACATGTATGGAAATTGTTTAACATAAATGTGAACTTGCATACTCGATACAATGATGTATGGTTGGTGAGGGCAACATCGTGCCAGGCTGATGCTTTCTATTGGATCTCTGCTGGTAATGGATGGGTTTTGGTTGAAGTGCAGATGAAATGCTGAGAGTGCAATACAGTTTTTGTACTGTCTGCAGTCCTGGCAGAGTTGGTTTGATTGATTAATTGAGTTTTTTTTCGTTTTTGTTTACATACCCAGGTCTGTAAGTACATCATCACATTACATATTGAGCTGAATTTGCAGGTGCTGGGTCCCACAGGGGACTGACAAATTGTTGCAGTTGCCCATGTGCACATCTGGGCCCCTGGTCAGGTGCTGTGAATAAGGGCACAGCTGCTGGCCTGTGGTCCCTTGCTCCCTATGGTGTGGGGAAGGTGGCGCTGTTGGTGGGGGGAGGGGACATCTGACCAGAGGGATGCAGGCACATTTCCCTAGTGGTGACAGAACTGCTTTTATCAGCAGAAAGGCAGGCGTGAGTTTACTCCCAGTGTATCTAAAAGCCACAGAAATAGCCAGACGACTTCAAGGAGGCACTGTGCACAGTTATACTGGGAGGACCACTGCTATTGATTTCCCTGATAGATTGAAACGTCGTGTGAAATTGTGTGTGTGTGCCAAACCGCCTTGCTAACAGTCTGGGGCTGAGGAGCTTGCCAGCCTAATTTAGTCTCTGAGGAAAGACTAATTTCCTTTTGTTTCTGATTATTTGCGTGCAAAAAATGTATCGTTTCCTAATTTTCACATATATAAAAGCATTAGGATGTCTGTTTCCATAGCTGAGCATCTAAAAGCTGTGACCTCAACTGGAGTGTAAATGTCCATTCTAATAGAACCCTGGGAGCGGAGAGGGCCTTTGCAATGATTTCTTAAATCTATGAACTCTTAGTGATTTTCCCCTTGGTATTTTATTAGGGTAGACAAATATCCTACACCTCTGATCCACACAATTAAAAAGAGGACAGACGAGGCCTGAAGTCGCCTTAGCTCCTAAAACACTAGCGCGCACACATGCCAGCAGGCCCACCCTCTGGGAGACTACCACATGCTGCAGTAATATCTGAAAAGGTTAAACCAGGATATATATGGAAAATAAAAGTGAACCGAAAGCCCAGACCTCTTTAGTCTGCAGGTACGGGTCAAAACTGTGACCCCACTGAAGCGGAAGCATCACCTAATGTGGGTCCCTGACCCACATAGGCAGCTCACTTTCTCAGTTAAGTAAATGTAAACCACGCTGAATATTTCATGAGGGAAATACTCCAAAAGAAAAACAAACTATTTCTGTTTGATTCCTTGCCTTTTCCTATCTTCCGCTCCCCCCTCCTGTCTCTTTCCTGCCGTGTACTTCCTGACTAGAGATTAAATAATTCCATTGGAATCCTCTTAGGATGGGTTCCCAGCACTTGGCAATTAAACAATTACATTTAATCAGCATGGGGCGACGCTTCAAGTCACCCTCATTTCAGACGTTGATTAAAAGCAATTCTGCAGTGGTTATTGCCGCCGACTTTCCAAACTGCGGTTCGCTTAGGTTTGCCGCGTCTGTGGGGTCAGGTTGGATAGCAATATGGCAGGTTCAGTGGCGATCAAGAGCTGGAAATGCCTGTGGTGTGTGAAATAGTAATGACAGAAGTTGTAGCCGACCTCACACTGTCCCTAAAGTCAGAGCTAGTTAGATTACTTGGAGACATTTTGGCTCTTCAGCAAAGAAGACTCACTGAACAACAGAGATGAGAGCGGTGTTACGCGATGCACCAGAGACCTGATACCACAACTGATTGTGGGCATATATACATATTTTAATGCCACAAGTGTGTTTTCTGTCCAAAGCCAGATTTTTCTTGAGTGAAATGTACATCGGCGCCCACAGTTTCCTTATGACGTCTCCTCTTGTGATGGCACACTAGCTGGGGGATGGTCCACAATACTAGGTGACCCCCTGTTTCAAAACAGGGTCCCTCAGCCCTCATCACTAGGGGCCACTATGAGGCCCTAACCCATTGTCACCTGACGCCCAAAAAGTGCTCTCCACCCTGTGTCTTTTGGCCCAACAGATGGATGCACCTGTAACCCCTCTGTAGATCCCCTCTGTAGATAAAAAGGGTCCAGGACACAAAGAAAAGAGAAATAAGTTAACCAATGCAGGAATGGTGCGTTCCTCCATGCCATGGCAGCGCTGCAACAATAGTCTCCTCTAATGACATTCCCCCAGTAACTTCTTGCCTCTACAAATCCCAGGGGGACGACACTACAAAAAGTGATAATTACATGCAAATATACATAGAGAATAAAGGGAGCATGTTTACATAACCAGGCCCATAAATATCTGACGGGGAAGACATTGTTCTCTGGCTCCTTTTAAGCTGATCTCCCAGGGATGCCATTTTAATGACATGATGGTTTAAAGAGACGCTGCTCCGTCTCGTTCCATATTTAATTAACTTTTGCTTTTTTTGACGCAGAGGCAAAAAAAAAAAAAAAAAAAGAGGAGAGAACGCGCGATAGAGACAAACACACTCGCAAGATAGAGAGCAGACAATAACAAATAGCTGGGAGAACAGAGAGGGAGGCAGGAGGAACACGAGCGGAGACCTTGTCACGCTTTTGTGAGCTGTTATAATACAGGAGATGGAGGGGGTGTGAGGGGGAGCTCTGGAAATTAAAAAAA
>CAAE01014992.1:600409-624687 GCA_000180735.1 Tetraodon nigroviridis | reverse complement strand
CTCAATTACACGGCTGTTCCCATCTCCAGTAAGCAGATCTGCAGCGGTGAATGGTGGGGAGGGAAGAAAAAGATTTTTTTCTTTTCAGCTTTGGAAATGAAATTTGTCATTTGGTATTAAAGGAAATAGGACCTGAATTTTGAACTCTGTTGATCTCTCTCTCTCTCTCTCTCACACACACACACACAGAGTGGTAGTGAAAAAACGCCTGAGACATTTCCTCATACAGTTTTTAATATTTTCATCACATGTGCAACACAAAAAAAGAGGTCTGCCAAATACAGAACTCCATATTTGTACAATACATTTCAATAACATCAGAGATAGCTGTTCTTTTGCTGCAGGAGATGGTGATTTCCTGTAAACTGTGTAGGAATTCTCAATCAAAATGTCAAAACATTAAAGATTTATACAAAAGTGCATCTCAGATTCAATGAATGCAAAACATTTACATGACTGAATGTTTTTTTTTTTTAATAAGTTTTGGATGATGCCGCAGCGGCTTCCAGCTTGAGCAGAAAGCGACGGGACACAGCGAAGCAACAAGAGGAGGACTTGGGCACTCTCCAGGAGAGCCAGGGACAGAGTTTAGTCATTATGGTGCGTCCCCCGAGCCAGACCGAAACTACGTTCAGTCTTCTCGACCCCAAATGCAAATGAGTTAGCTCCCCATGTGAAAAATTTTGCAGAGACGAACACAAAAAAAACGAAAGAAAGAAAAAAAAAGAATTCCAGTAATCTCCAGGCTTCAACGAGCAGTAAACATTAACAAGAGAAATGTACAGGTTGAGTCAGTGGGCTGAGATTTCCCCACGCTCTCGGAGCCACATGGGAGCTTCACGCCTCTGTTCGCGAGCCAACCAGAGCAACTAGCCTTTTCCAAATCTGTGTCACTGCGTTTGCATATATCAGCATCCTGTCCTGTTTTTCTGTTCTCTCTGTTTTTTTTTCTTTTTTCTCCTGTTCCCCCCATCTGAACTCCAGCCTAGCAGTGCAGATTAGTTGCACCGCCGTCCTCAGCTGGTCCTCCGGCAGCCTCGACGCAGCGGCCAGAATCTCAGCCTACGCGGGTAAAACTGTCTTCTCTGCGCCGCAACCGACCACGTCGGGAAGCCGGCTGACTCGCAGCGCGGTGGTAGGAGCGCTGATCAAAAAGACAACACTTGCTGCTCTGCTTCCCGCAGCCTCCTGCGCCCTCCCTGTTCCTCCTTTTCTCATCCAGTCGAGTCCCATCCGTTCCTATTGGCTGTGTCACTGATCTTTTTCTGCCCTTTTTCTTTTTCTTTTTTTTTTCCCCTCTGGACAAAAGGTTTGTAACTGTACATTGGCAAATACTGTATAAGATTGCAATATAGCTGTAAGTTAAGCAACACATGGAGAATTCTATGTACAAATAAATTGGCTTTTTCATTATTTTTCCAGATAATGGTTAGTAAAGAACAGAGAGGGTTCTTTTATGAGCATGCCCTCTTTTTCTTTTCTTTTTTCTCGCTGTGGCGTGGTTCCTTGCAGTGAAACTGAAGCAAAAGTTCAGTGCAAGACAGTCAGTGGGAAACTGCACTGACGGTAATTGGCAGGCAGCCTTTTTCTCCCCCCCACCCACCCGCCAGCATCATGTGATCCTTGTTCTCTGCCACGGTGAAATGGTCTTTACCGAGTTAGCTGCTGTGCTGAGTCAACGTGTGGTTCTGCAGGGACAGAGAAAAAAAAACAACAAAAAAACAGAGGGGGCATTAAGATCACATACAACAAATGCATCTGTCTCTCTTTATTGATTAAAAGGACACTGGAGTGCTTTTCATCATTTATAGCGAGAGCACAAATAGCCAACACCTTAACCTGATTAGTATTTATACATCTTTTAGAGTTAATTGTGCATTTTTACCTCTTCAATTAAACATTATTGCATCTGACCGACATTCCACCCCGCAGTGTGAACAAAGGCCGTGTCCATGGATACACTGGTCCACCTGGCGGTTGAGTCTTATTTAAGTGCCTATATATATTGAATCTTCAGTAAAAGCGGGTAAAAAACCAACAACTGAGGAACAGCCATGATGGAGGCGACAGTGCTGATTATTTGGATATGGATCTGTGCCCAGTTTGCGATGGCGGGATAACAGGCCGACAATATCACTCTGTTTGTCTAGATCTCGCAAATGTATGCATGCACACGGGCCTCTGAGAGTGGTTGTAGTGGGGCAGCTGTGCCAGGTTCTTTAAAGGGAGCGTGGACCAGGGGGTGTGTAACTGGTGTCCCTGGTGGGCTGAATCCAGGTCATCTTTTGAAGTGACTGCTAATCCCTTTAATGCAAACTACATGCCCCACTTGCTGCGCTCTGTTTAAAACACGGCCTTGGACTCTTTAAACTGGCATGGACTAAACACACCTGTCACCGAGTCACCGGCACGCAAATGGGACCCTCGCCCACCCACTACACACACGCACACACACACACAATAGGGCACGCACACTTTACTTGAGCACAAACTGACTCTCGGTACCTGAAGTAAATATTTACCATTTTAAATTAAATGATGGAGAGGAAAGGTCCTCGATGATCAGTGGGACCTGACCGAGGCAGTTTACCGGCGGTCACCTTCAGTCATGTTGGTGTGATCTATCAGGGGGACCGCTTTAACCTGCCCTTGTGTTCAATTCCTCCCTCTTTACCCTTTCAACAGCCTCCATAAAAAGCATTTAAACACCTTGACAGCTTTCCTTTCAGCTAGGACGATTACTTCGCGACAGGTGGGGTAATAAGCTGTTTGACGGGGAGCAGCGGCACTGACCCCTGTAAGGGTTAGCGCGGCTCGCCTTTTTTTTTTTCTTCCAAAGAGGCGGCCGTAGACAGGTCCTTTGCTTCCCCTGCTCCTCTCTTGCAGAAATAAAGCTCCTTTAAGTGAGTCTGGGAGGAGACTCCCAACGGGATGCTCTCTCTCTCTCACCCTACCTCATCTCCTCCCCCTTTCCTCACATCCCACCCGCCTCCCTCCCTCCCACCCCACCGGTGAAGACATCCTTGGAGTTGCTGAGGAGGGACAGGAGCACGGCAACCTTATTAATGAATGCGGCCCATTACCCGTCAGCCTGGCTCCTCGGCGACTCCCAGAAGCCCCTGCAGTACGTGACTTCAAATGGCAGGATATTGACACGAGGAGAGCAAAGCGAGTAGGACTGAAAGAGAGTGTGCGTGTGTGTCTGTGTGTGTGTGTGTGTGTGTGCAAGAGAGAAACAGAGGGGGAAAAAATTGTGCTCAACTGAGTGTGCACGCCTTTGTGCGAGTTTGCCAGTACCTTTAGGTGAATGTATGTGTGTGTCTAGAGACCCCAAAGGAATGTAGCTCCTTGGATATAATGTGGGGCTCGTAACAGCTATTAGAGGGGAAAATAACCCCTCTGGGGAATAGCCCCCCCCCCCCAACTGTATGTCCCAGCTCTGTCTGACACACACCGCATTCTACCTTTTCCTTAAACATACCAGGAGTTTTCTCACCGAGGGCTTTCTCAAGGACGGTGTTAAACGACTTTACTGGCTGTGGCAGCCATGCAGACTAAAAGGAAATAGAGAAAAAAATAGATGGGGGAGGGGTTTTTATAGAAAATGAAACTGATACCTTTATCTCTGTGGATAGTGAATGCAGCAGAGTAGCGATAACTGCTCTGTGCACGAGTTTAGAAGGTCAAAAGGTAGTAGAGGGGAGGGAATTTTGCTTTTTCCCAATGTGCCAGCACAACACGAATATCAAATTAAAAAGAAATAATATAATAATAAATCACAGTCAAGCGACTGCGATGTCCAGTGCTCCGGCAAAGTAGATGCCACTAATTGTGTCACATCAAAATCGCTGCAATTTAGGATTAGATGCCTCCATTAAGCTTTTGAGCTCCTTTCTTAAATGCTGTCCTATTCCCTCCTGAAACTCCACCATTCCCCTTTTCATCCATTTCCTTCCTTTCTCTCCAACCCTTAATCTCCTCCTCGATCCTTTCAACCACCTGCCGGCCACCTAGGCCTGCTGCAGGGCCCGGTTACTAGCGGTGTTCAGGTAAACCGCAGCAGTCAATTCTTCACTAAATTAAATTTTGCTCTGATCAATAATGCGCACCGCTCCTGCCTTATGAGGACTCTTTGCACTGGCTCCGAGCGAGCCTCTTCCTTCTCTGCTGTTCTCTCACTGGCTCCGTGCCACAGTTAAACCACCACTTTCATCTGATTACATCACCCTTCTGCAACGCCCTCAGGGGTAGTGGAAGAGGAGGGGGTACATCCGGCAGGGGTCTGGAGTACCCATGCAAACAGGTGCAACACGCCTTAGGAATTTAACGTTGCTGCAGAGAGGGTGAAAAAGAAAATGGGGGAGAGCTGAGAGTGAGGAGAGGAGGGAGGCTGGGGATTTGATTTATTAACTAATCATTCTTTATGTCATTCCCAATTGCTCCAGTCTCCATCGATAGTGCCTGGTCTCCAGTGCAACTGAGGTGCATCTCTTACATCAGTTCTGCAAAGCAAAGGCCGTCAGACCAGCACACACACACACTCCCCCTTTTATCTGATCCCTCCGTATTAAAGACAATCTTCACAATGTCCAACATCACAGAGAGACGCTGTAAAGCATTATCGCTAACAACGTTTGATTAGCATGATGATAATACCTGCAGTGCACATGTTACGAGTTGGAATACACGGCGTCTGGGCTTCTTTCTATCCCAAATGTAATATTTAACCGAGGAATTATTGAGTAGTTACAGAGCTTAGTGAGCAGTAAGGATGTTTTAAACCTTTTCAAACAAAAAATGTAGTTTTAATCAACTGGTACTTTGTACAGTGTAGATGGAACAAAGTGGCATTAGCACCGAATGTACATTTAAGCAAAAAAATGGAATTTGCAAATGATGAAAATGTGAAAAAAAGCCACTCCAAATCTGTGTCATCAGACTGTAATGCGTTTCTGTTTCTCTACATGAGGTAATTCATTGCAGGCCTCGCACAGCTGCATCTGGAACACCACGCGTGAGACCTGAGCGTAGCCCTGCTCATAACGTAACAATCTAGTTAAAGCACCACAAAATACTATCAAGGTATTAAACAAAGAGGCTGTGGTCTTTCCCTGACTACAAAAAAAACCAAAAAACTGTAGCAATGAAAAGCCGAAGATAAACACAGTCAATAAGCCCGTTGTTGTCATGGGTACTTCTGGTAAAAACTCTGTGTTACTTTTTTTATTTATTTCTTTTAAATCACTATAAGCTGCTGTGGAGAAAGACAAAAGTGCTGCATTCTGCCTTGATGTTCACTGTTGTGTTGAACTTGGACTGGTATTGACTCAGTCTCCCCCCCCCGTGCATTTCCTACTGTTGACCAGTCCACCGGGGGAGTAATCCTTTCCCGCTCTGACCTCAGGCCAGGCTTACACATGCCTGGCTCAGCCAGTGGAGGAAGACAATTAAAACAATAAGGAAAAAAAAAAGAAAAAAAAGCAGCGTCTGCCATTTGCTACAATCATTACTTATCAGGCTGTGACGAGGGATGACCCCGAACGCGGCTGTGCCAAAATCAGCTCGGTCGCCATGGGAACAGACCGTCTTATTTGAACGTCGGTGCCCGAGGACGTGCGTTAACGGCACCAGGCTGGAATCGACAACAACGGAGGACATCCTCCAAACATATGATCTTCTTTGTCTGGTCACTTTATCTGGTCCACACACACAAATCGTGCGTTTGAAAATCCTTGATTAAAAGCCTAACAATCCCGACAAAATGTTGCTTTGAGGTGTAATCCCAAATGTCGGACCGCTCTTTTTTTTTTTTTTTTTTTGGTGGACTGCTGCTTCAAATGATACTCATTACCCTGTCTAAGTAGACAAGTGAATGGTACTAGAAATACACTATGTAGTGATCCTGCTGTTTGACTGAGGTAGCAAAACAACTGCACAACTGCTGTGTTATTATGGGGCCTCATTAAGTGAGGAGAGAGAGCAGAGGATGGGGAGAGGGAGAGGAGGAAAGCAATAGAGAGAAGGCCGGCGAGAGGGAGAGAAATAGAAAGAGAAAAAACACAGGAGAGTGATACAGAGTGTATTCTGAGGTGGTAGCAACACACAGATGCCTTTCCAGCCAAAATGAAGACTATGACTAAAGAACCCAATTAGGGGCTTTCTTAGGGGAGCCATCTTGGGAGGGGGATGGGTCTTCCTGGGACATGAGCCCTGGGCTACATCCTCTAATTAGACAGAGCGAGGGGGGAGGATCTCTGCCTGTCACTGGGAGGGAGATGGGGTCCGTGGGGTTCCACATGTCAGTCCCAGTAACAAAACACAATTACTCTCACATTTAACCACTTCAGTCAGGGACAGACTCTGACTATGGGGATGCTCCGGAGCACCCCACATCTACACCCCCCCACACCCACTCCCACCCTTCAACTGGTGCGAGATTTACCACATCACATACCAGATTTTTTTCCCTCTTTGAGCACTACATTTTCTCCTACCTCCATGAGTCAGTCACTAAACTAAAAAGGAGCCAATCAAGTTGCTAATCCGACTGCGGTTGTTAAACTAGCTACAAATGAGTTTAACATGCTGCTTTGTGATGCATTTAAATGGAGATGCAATAATTCAGACCACCATACAGAACACGTCTCATCATTTTAGCCAAACTCTGAAAAATATCAGAGGATAAACAAGATATTAGGTTCAGCTTGTGTCACACTGCCAGTCAGTCAGCAATACAGCAATAATACATACATCATAAAGGTCAATTATATAACTGCCTAGCTACATTAACTTAAAACGTTTATAATGGCTTTTATTTAAACTCTCGTTATGTCAGAGGCTTGCAAACACATAACTACCAGCAGGAAATTAAACTTTTCGTGGATTCCTGAGAAGCACCTAAAATGCCATTTATCAAAGTTGCCCAGAAACTCGAGTAAGAAAAGTAAAGAGAGGCATGTTTCAGAGAGCAACCCAGCGATGGATTCTAGCACAATACAGCGAGCATCTCCTCTTTGTTTGGATTTAACTTTCCCCAGTGGTGCAACACAGGAAGAAGAAGAAGGAGAAGAAGAAGAAGAAAAAACAGAAAACAGAAAGCTCAAAGGCTTCTGGGAGTTTTTTTGTCATGTCTCCCTCCAGACAATGTGTTTGCATGCACATATCACACCCTGGGAGAGACAGACACAAAGACGAATACATACAGCACTCACACACACACAGATGTATAGACACACACTGAGAAAGAGAATATCCTCCCAGGATCATTAGGTCTGTCATGCTGTCTAATTCTCATCCACCTACAAAACTAGAACACCACTATTGTGATACATCCCCATCATCTAAGAGTGTTTATGGCCCCATTTACAGTGCACATACAGTGTAGTAAGTAATTATAAATAAGCTTAAATATTAATGATGGCGTCTCACGAGCAGCGTTTTCCTTTTTTCTCCCCTAATTCATGGCTCTTTCATTTCGCTGCGCAGCGTTTTGAGATGGTGACAGAATCCGAGCACCTGAGGTGACGGAGAAGAAAACAAGTTGTCATATAAAAGGAGAGGGACACATATATACAACTTGCGCAAAAGCGTGAGGAGCTGTCACGGTGGGCACATCAAGATGTTTGCCAGAACACGGGAGCTGTCCCGGGACCGATGCGCCGCGCTCCGCTTTTTGTGCCACACATTTGGGACGCGGGCAGCTAGGGCATTTCCTGGGGCATGTGGGTTTTTGTTTTTTATTTAGTGGAAAAATAGTAAAGACAAACTTGTGGAAAATGAGGTCTCTGCGCCTCAGCAGGTTAAGATTTTATGAGGAACATAGAGGACACTGATACTGAAGATATCCTATGACGATATCATATACAACTGGCTGCACCTCTGGAAGCATTTAACACATTTTATCCTTCCACCACCTCCTCACTGCTTTTCTAGGACTGTCCATCTCTCCCTCCCCCTCCTTATTTTCAGTCGTAAACGGACTCTGTGACACGCATTGCTGTTTACACCTGCTGACCGTGAAGCCAATAAATATGCTTAATTAAAACAGTGGAATTGGTCACAGCTTGGCTATAATGGCTATCACACGGGGAGCGGGGAATCTCATTTGTGTGGGGGAAGCGGAGCATGATGCAGATGTGCTCCCGTCACTTTCAGCACTCATTAAGGCCACGCAGCTTCGGATAGTCTTTGCAGGAATCCTTTTAAGAAAGACGCGCAAAACAAAGCTACATGTCCTGCCAACGTCTGGAAAGACAGAGGAGTCCTACGGTACACAGATCCTTCCTCCGCTCCTCTGCCAACTTAACAAGTGACTTACAATCGCGTGTTACTTCCGAGGAATGATAATAGAACTGAGAAAAAGGGGAGGAAGGGGAAACCGCCACTGTTGCGTTATTTCAATCTCATTGTCTTGTCTTTGGAGGAATCGTGGTTGTCAGGAGAGCGGCCTCTGATTGCCGTCGTCCAGGAGCCGCATGCTGCTGAACTCGTGTGTCTCTTCCCAGATGAACCGCGGTTGGAGAAATGTCAGATTTAAGCCGCGGCTAATGCTGCTCATCCATCAGTTAATGAATCTGGCTAATTAATCCAGCCTAGCAGCATTGTCAGTGGCTCAGTTCCTTTCACACGTGTGAAAAGCTACTGTATCTGGAGCCAGCGCAGAGGGAAAACCAAGTTCCTGATGAAGTTTTACACCGGAAAGTGGCCTCGCCTGTAAGAGATTCCTTTGCCGGTAAAACTGAGAGGAATGTGGATTGTATTTGGCTGAAGGAGAGGAATCCAAGCCTCCTTGTTTCTTATTGGGTGGGCAGGAGTTGAGGGTCAGCGAGAGCGCTGCACAGCTACCCGTTTGCCCTCCCCACCAGCACATCATGAAATATCTAGACTTGCTCCATATTTTAATGGGGTGAGGGAGCGGGATGCACGGAATGGAGGATGTGTGAGTGTGTGTAATGGTGAAGGGAAGTCCTCTGGAGACTCCTCAACCAGAATGGTGGTCTACGTGTCTCTGTGCCTTTTTTTTGCCCGTGAAAAGAGAAGGGAAAATGGGGGTGAGAGAATGGGGTGGTGGTGAGGGGCAGGAGAGATTATTCTCTTTTGGAATCTGGATTCTGGGGCACGCAGGGCCCAGGAGTCAGTCAATCTGGCCAGGTCTGAGAAGTGAGGGGGGGGTGGGGGGGGGGGTTGGGCTGGGGGTCCTAGGAGGGCTGATTAGACGGATGCTCTCCCATCATCCATCTCGACAGGCTGCTGAAAATTGGCTAGCCCCTCGCAGGGTAGAGTTCACGGGGGGAGGTGTTGGTGGGGGGGGATGATGCGGAGCACTGCACTAGATACCTGTCACAGCCTTTGGTCTGTTTCAGGATCTCAGCAGCAAATTAATAAAATATCCTTGCTGCTTCTCTTTACCTGCCGCGGCAGCTCTCCCTCTCACAGCTCCTTCTCCCAGCTTGCACTGGCCCTTTGACCCCTCTGACTACTGTGAGAGATGAGGAGCCCAGAAAGCCTGCGAGTGGGCCAGAGTGTCAGGGAGAAACAGGGAGAAAGTCCAAGCTCAAGACTGGACAGCGAGAGAGCCTCCACTCCTCTTCCCTGCTGGAAGACAGCTCCACTTCAGACAGACTGGCAAACGACTGCCCCGTGTCAGGGAGACATTTTGAAGTATGATGCATAGGAAATGGAAAGCACAAACAAACCAAAAAACTAGTTTCCAACTTGCACTCTCCTCTCAAAGTACAGACAATGAAAGAGACAAATATTAACGTCAGTCGTAACTTTCACTATAAAGCTGATCTTAGCTCATTGCCTGAGTCTTGGTTTAGTATTTCATTAAAAACACCGACTTGACCTCTAAATTCCCTTCTTTGACTTATTTACAACCCGGGAATAGATTTTGGGTCTGCTCCTCCGGTTTTGCCTCTTGTCTCAGGTTAATGGACACAGTTGCTGGACAACAAAGTTGTAATTCAGCAAAGGTTAATCTAGACTTTTGTCTTTATCTCGATATCGACGCTTCCGTTCAGGGATTGGTTTTACAGCCACAGTGTTGACTGATTTCAGCATTTGGTGTATGTAAAAACAGCAACAACAAAAAAACCCACCCTTTTCCATCAAAGCAATAAAGGAGTACTTTGGGGTTTGTCAACTAACATTTGACAACATGAACTTGAATGCGAGAAGCATGTAGCTACATTGTGATATAAACCACACGCGTGTTTGAGGTAGCGTGCCCAAAAGCCACGCGGGAGCGACTCCGCAGCGTGAAGCAGGTGGAGTTTCACGATCAGCTCATTCCCCCCAGCTCGTTCCTGTTCTCCTTTCCTAACCCCCGATTTTACAACAAAGTGCCATAAGTCTTTCATGTTTGACTCTTGTCTCTTTGCAGAGTGTAAAACAATATAATCATGCATGAAATAACACCTGCGGGAGGTGGAGATCACTTCCTCCCAAAAAATGTCAGAGGAAAAAACAAAAAAACAGGAAAAATATCCTCAGGATTTTGAGATTGTTTACAGCTCCCTGTAACTGAAGGTTGCTGTACGGCGAGCGCTCGTGCCAACCAGAGAATGTGAGAATGAGAACCATGAGAATGAGAATGTGATAAAGAACAGGCCTTGGCATGAATAAAAGCATGCCATGTTGGTGGTTTGCAGAAGTGCACGGATTAATAAATATCCTTCCTGGTGATGGAGGAATGTGTGTTTTATTCAGGGTTGTGTTGCTCCAATGACAGTCGGATAACGATCTGACTCACCTTCCTCCTGGCAGACGCACACCTTGGTACTTAGAACCTGAATTTCAATAACAGGATCGCCACTAATTAACGGCACAGAGTCCTGGAAGCCTCCTGCCGGCTACATGCTAATATGCGGCCCCGATAATCCGAGTTTCCGAGCATTCTTAAAGGATCGCGGGCCGAGATCGGCAAACGCTTTGAGGTGGATTGAGATAATTTTCCTTGATTGGATTGCACGTGGTGTTTTATAGACTGCTCGAACCCTAATTATTCCATTTCAAAAAGCCAGCAGTGAAAGATTTGGATATGAAAGGTGCACAGAAGATCCTCCAAACAAAACAAAGCTGCTTGAAAACACCACCAAAGTGAAATAATAATAAAGCCTGTTTCGTTTTTTTTTTTTTTTCCTGCTTCTCCAAGGACCAGAGAAAGAGATTGCTAGAAAATGGATTATCTCTCTAACATTGCGAGTTCATAAGTCCAACTGCTAACTTTGTTGAAGGGCAGATATGCTGTCCCGGAGGACAGAGCTCATATTTAGCCATAAGGCCTCCTTTGTGATTAGGAGGGGAGTTTGCAGGCATATTGACTCAACTGTGTTTTTGCCTCTATGCTGCATGTAATTACCTCTTCAAAAACGAACATTCCGCTAATCCCCTAATTCCAGATATTTTAGTGCTCTGTCGGTCTAATAAGCAAATCAAATCATATCTGCACATCACAAATGAGTTTTGGAAATGCACTGAAATAATTCCGTCTGAGTCTCACGGCCCATCTGGGATGGAGGGGACAGGCGGAGTGTGGCGAATGCCGTTTGGTGTTTGTTTTGCTGCCGCGTGTGATTAGTGGACATGATTTTTTGCACCCGCCGCTCCCCCCCCCCCCCCTCCTCCGGTCCCTGCACACACCGCCCCCTGCCCGAGGCTCACCTGTAACTCTGTCTGGAAGAAAAACTTCTGCGGACACTGTGAGCAGTCGTAGATCTTATCCTCCTGGCCGTGGGCAGAGAAGATGTGCTGCTGCAGCTTATTAGCGTGGACGAACACTGCATGCGGAGACACAGGTGGAGAAAATGTTAGCGTCTGAAAGACCCTTGTATCTATTTTTTAACATTTATACTTGCAGCTTTGTGTTTGTGAAGCTATTTGAGGTAAATGTAGCAATATCAAACCATGACAGCAGATTGAATATACATTTAAAACAATGTCAAATGGCAAGAAAAAACAATTTATTTACAAACAAATGAATAAGATATTGAGAGTGGAAAAAAATTACAACGTTATGCTGGGTATAACGGGGGGGAGGAGGGGTTCACAATTTAGACGCTAACAGCAAAACTAGAGTGGTCATATTTGTGGCACTAGCACTGGTGAATGCATAATGTTTTGGGAAGAATGAAAGCTCTTTTTTTAGCATTACTGTGGGGACAACAAGCCAGAAAATAAACAACCACAAAACTTGGCATGGCTTCAACAGCAAAACATGGCCTCCATTAGTCTACATAGCTAATTATATTGACAATATAAATATTCATGGTGCTCATTACTCATGCAGACTCAGGCTGCATTCATGATCATATAAACACACAACAAGCTGGCACTTTAAACATATAACATACATTTGTGCTTTAATTAAGCTATGGTCCAAGCTAGGGAGCTAACGGGAAGGCGATTGTGTGCATCTGGAGTGTGTGTGTGTGTGTGTGTGTCTGCGTCCTCCACGGAGCACTTCAAACGTGCCGTTTGTTATCCTGGACCCTTGTGCTTTAAGGACGGCTGTCTAGTCTCAGAGGTCTGGATGCTCTGGAAAAGTTATCATGTGGGGGCTTCATTTGAATTTCTTACAGCTCAAAATAACTTCTCTTCTAATGCGCGCACCAGAGGGCAACGAGGCAAGGGAGAGAAAGAGCACCGTCGCAAAAGGTGAGGCGTCTGTTGGAGACGGCTTCGGGGTCGCTGGGCCCCTCGGAGGGCTCTGCAACATTAGCGTGTCCCAATTTGAGCTCACCTGGGAGAGTGGTTATTAATTATTGAGCTGCGTGCACTGGGGACGCGCTCGGCTTCATTGAATGTCACACACCTGACCTGGGAAATAAAAGTTTGGATTTGAAGCAGACACGCTGGGCGACGTGCTCAGACTGCTAATGCCCGGCTGACAGCTGTCTCCGGAACGCATCGGCATGTTAACAAAGGCGAACAAACCTCCTCTAATGAACAAGCCTCAACTCCACGGTCCATTTCTGGATCTAACGACCTCGACGACATGAAGACAAACAGGAATTCGGTTTTTTGATCTGTTACAAAACATTTACGCTCAAGGTCGAGGCCTCACCAATCGCCATGTTGGTGTTTGTGTTGCTTCAGAAATGATGACCATTTGCTTTGTGGGGAATAGATTGTCTGAACGGAAGGAAGGTGCTGACAAACAATGGCTTCTTCCCTCCGTTGTGTTTTGTCTGGTTTGGCTTTACAGGAGCAGGCCAGCGCAGCTGCAGGAAGCCTTCATTATGTCTTTGGCAAAAGGAGGAAAAAGTCAATACAGCAAAAATAAAAATGGATTTGAGACTTGGGGGGCCTTCGAATAATGTACAATACAGCCAAAAACAACTGAGATGTAAGACTAGCCGTTCCTCGCTGTTGGCAAGTGTGTCCGTTTCTGTTTCAATTTCATCTGTTGTGCATTCGTCAGTGGCCTTTAACCCTTCCCTGAAGTGCCGGCAGGTAACAATTTAGGTGTCAGGCCTGAAATTTAACTTTTAGAACCGGCTTTATTATCCCAACGGGAAAAAAGTGACCTTTTTGATGCTGTGCCCAATGTGCTAATGCAGAGTTTAGCCAATTATTTTGTCTTCTAAGTTCCATAGGTCATTTATACCAGCAGCCTATTATAACCCACAGTTATGTTTTTAAATTAAACACTAGCTCGTGGTCATTTACAACGCAAATCTGGGGCTCGGAACATCCGGCTTATTTTCATGCAAAGGTGGCGGTTGACATCGGTAGATCGCAGAAAGTGCACAATACTTGAAAAGAATTTTTGACCACTCGTTTTAGTTCTTGAACACTGTGTGGGTTTAGACTGAGCCCATATTTGCTTCCTCCACACTATAGTAGGACCCTGGCTGTCACTTTGGCCTGTGTGTGCAAAAGGAATCAAAGTATGAAGATGCCCAGGTAACGAAGAAAGAATCTGGCAGCGCGTACCGTCTGAATATAAGCCACTGACACGGGCATTAGAGCAGGGCCCCGGGCTCGCGGAGGGTTAAAAAGAGGACAGAGAAAAAAAAGAAAAGAAACAATCCCAAACCACTGCCAGACAGGATCAGTGGCTAGCCATTGTATTGTTCCCTGCTGAGAGAGGGGAGGAGAGGCAGAGAGATGGAGAAAAAGAGAGAGAGAGAGAGAGAGACAGAGAGATAGAGAAGACAACTTTCTGTAGTTTGTTGGCTGTGGAGTGAAAGCAGAAAGCAACTGAACAGAGCACTGAGCCGGGCTGGGCGTCAGGGGTGTCAGGGCTGAGGGGGCTGAGGGGCCAAGGTCTCCTCGCTGTGGGGGATATTAAGCCCTCTGATTAGATCTCAGGGGCCGCCCATGGCAGCCATCTCCTTTACTATAGGCCCCGGCTCATCTTTATTTTGGCAGGGTGGTGCTCTCTGCAGGCAGCACTGCACCAATACTAAGCTGTTTGTGCAGAAAGGGAAAAAAAAGAAGGTTGATCCTTTTCTGCTTTTCATGTATTCACCCAGACTGTTGGTCTTCTGTTTAATCCAAGAGCGCACGGTTCCAACCAAGGCAGCATAAACAAGTCAGCTGTTGGAGTTGAAATCAAATCACAAGCTGATCACAAATTATTTGGAGTGAAAGCCAAGATTTATTGAGGAAAATTGGTTGTCGTAATTCTGAAAATCAAAAACCAAGACGGAGGCACGGATTGAACAAAAGGCCAATTAAACGAGTGCATTTGTCAGACTGTTGAACAAACTTCGTTAGTTTTTGGAGTTTGAGGCAAATAACAAAGGCACAGACGCAGAGCCAGCCTCTCATCAGACACACTTTCTTCTGATTTGTTTGTCTTAAGCACATATTCCCAATCACAATTTCCACCCCAGCCCTCACCGCCGCTCCTGAGGGTGCAGCAGACACTTCTAGCTGCAGGCTCCCCCACTTCTGAAACCTGTCAAATCTGTCCTGGGAGAGTCAGCCTCTCTCTCATCATCCAGGGGCTCATGGACCTCTCTACATTTTACCCTCCCTTCCTTGCACACTCCTCTTTTCCTCCTTCCCTTTTCCCACTTTCATCTCATCGCAGCTGCAACCTTCTCCGCTTCCCTCCAAGTTTTGTCTCCTTTTCTCCTCTATTTTGTCTCCCACTAATCTACCGCCTACAACTTATTTTCCCCCTGTACATCCCTCAGTCTGCGTT
Source organism: Tetraodon nigroviridis (assembly GCA_000180735.1). Lineage (NCBI taxonomy): Eukaryota > Metazoa > Chordata > Actinopteri > Tetraodontiformes > Tetraodontidae > Tetraodon > Tetraodon nigroviridis. The sequence continues at coordinate 609,530 of CAAE01014992.1, read as the reverse complement.
GTCTCCCAGTTCTTTTTTTTTTTTTTTGTCTTGGTTTTGCATTAGTGTGTTTGTCAAAATCTGACAGTCACACTTCGGTGGGGGGGGTCATGTGGGACAGTTTAAAACTCAGACTTTCTTTGGCTGTGTTCATCGGCTGCCTAAATGACCTCGCCACCATTCACACCAGCACCTTAAAACCTTGCTTCAACGTGCTGATAGAGGGCAGCTCAAAGCTAAAATCAGCTAAAAACGTTGCGGTGAAAGACAGGCGAAGTAAAAAGGAGGCATTAAAATCATTATTAATGCAAAATGTTGAAAACAAGAGGTCATAGAAGGATGGAGGGTTAATTATTTGATCCATCATGACAGTAGGATCTGCCAAAGTTTGACTTGAATGTCAAAAAGGGGGTTTTAACAGCAATAATTACGTGAAACCAATTCTGCACTTGACTGGCACATAAATGTACACTTGTTGGGCGAAGTGAGCCTAGTTTTTCCCACCCTATTATTACTGTTTTTCTTCATTCAATTCAGTATTCAAAGCAAAGGGCTTTTTATGTCTCTGAGACAACGGGGGGTGTGTGTTAATATTAAACTGACTTTAAAGTGCTTATCTGGTGTGGCAGAATGAGACTAGGCTGGGAAAGTTTCAGCAAGTGCAGCACAAAGCTGCTCGTGGCTTCAAATAGGGCGGCGGCGGAACGCTGTTAGGGTTCATCAATTACTTAACAGGCGAGCGGTGGGGGGGGGATCATGCTACATAACAGGGCCGCTGAACAACGATCGCACACGTGTAACATCACACAGACGCGATCAACGATGTGTGTGTGCTGTCTTCAGGTGAGCGTTCTGACCCTTTCATTGCTAGTGTTCTGGTGCGAACGTCTTTCCTCGAATGAATGACAGATCAACGTGAGGAATTATGTTCAAGGACAGCTGTCAGCCAGCCAGCCCCTCGGTGTGCCCTGTGCAGCAGTGCCGTAGTCTGCCAGTCCCCTCCGTCCCCGACAGGGGGAGGCCTTTCAGCCTGTCCGTGCTCTCCACGGCCCGCCTTTCCTGCTGCCGCCGCCGCCACCGCAGCCCTTTGCCCATCTGTCTGTCTGCTCTGCGACTGCTGTCCTGAGGGTGCACTCTGTCTCTCCCTCCTCCCTCTCGACATCTTCCTCTCTCATGCGCCGTGATCGATATGGACGCGGAGGGAGAGGGGAAGGGGGAGGAGGGACCTGTCTGTCAAAACCAGTGGAGGAAAATGAAGGCCCCGATGAAGGAGGCATGCTCTGTATATTAAATGCCCAGACCCCTGTGAGGTGGGTGGAGAAGGGCCCGGATATATCGATAGGATTTGGCTCAACGAGAGATAAAGCCAAAACAGCAATGAGCAAAGCAAATGAGGGGCAGAAGGAAGAGGAGTGGAAAGAAAGGAACAAGGAGCAGGAGAATGAGGTGAATAAAAAGCTAAACGTGAGCTGAAGCTGCTAATTGAAATGCATGAGAGAGAGAGTTATTTTTAGCATAGGGCGGATGGAAATAAAAGAAGTTTGGCGGGGAGGTTCGGGATGAGCAGGAAAGGGAAAAGTGTGAGGAAGACTAAAGAGCTGAGGAGGAAGAAAGAGCGAAGAGCTGAAGTTAACGACTTTGCAGATTTCATTATAGAGATAGTTAACCCTGTTGACACTGAAGGAGGGCGCTATCCTCTCAGGAGGAGTCCGGTCCTTCCACCTCCACGCACAGACAGATGAGATCATTACAGCTATCAGCACCACTGCCATCCACAATTAGCACATCTCCTTCTCTTCTCCCACCCCTTCAACCCCCAGCTCACACCGTCTCCCCCCTGTTCTCTTCCGTCTCTCCCCCCGTCTCACCTCCCGACACTTCTTTGGCCTTGATTTGTAGACAATTTGACTGAATAAAAAGCCCCTCAGTTTGACCTTTCCCAACTTTACAACTCATTCAGCGTTTAAAAGAACAGGACGCGTGCGATGGATTACTACACACCTGTGAAGCAGACCGGACACTTGAAGGTTCCTCCCATTCCCTCAAAGCTGTGCTCGATCAGGTGGCACTGAAGCTTCGCCGGCGAGTCAAAGGACTGGCTGCAGAGTTTGCATTCGTGGTTCAGGCCTTCTTCTGTAGGGGGACAAATGACAGAAACACAGAAGTAGTAAAAAGTGAGTTCCTCCTCCTTGTTCACCTCTTTATTTCACCCGGAAACACCGTAACGTGTGTGCGTCGCTCCACAGAACTCAGTGAGCGTCAGCTTTTGGACTGTCTCACCTACAATCAATAAAGCATTTAATTTTTGTCAGCAAATTAAAGTGGATTTAAAGAAAATGAAATGAAGGGAGGCCATGCGAGCTTTGCAGAAAACTGAACAAAGGAGTCACATTTCAGGTGCAGAGAAAATGACTGCGTGTATGGAAAAATGCTTCCAATTTATCCTATAATATTCAGGCTGTATACTCTCTCCTTTACTGCTTAGCATTGGAATTCTCTGCACATCTATCCATGCATTAAACTTCTTCAGCGGATGTCACCAGCGGCTTGAATAAATGTCGTTCAGACAGGGTGAACCTGCACGCTCCTGTGTTTTCAGCACAAAGATCTGCTGACTCAGATTCAGCCAACTCCAGCGCGTCAATAAAAGGGCCTATACACCGTCTGCTACGTGGCTGGCCTGGTGCTTCATCAAAATCCAGGCACGTCTGACGTTAAGCTAGTTACTGCAAGAAAAAAAAGTAAAATGTACTCTGAAGCCAAACCGAAACCCCCCCCCAAAACAAAGGAATAACATGCTAAAAAACAGAAACATCACACCAGCAACCTTTGTTCCCCCCCATTTTTCTTTGCATCTTATTCCTAAATTTTGTTGCAAACAGAATCTGTGTTTTGCATCATTTTTAACTTCCCGCTGCCTATAGCAATGGTTTCTACACACAATGAATAATTTCTGACAACTGCAACTCGGTGACCCTTGATGTTTCCAGGAAGACTGGGGAATAGAAACATCCTAACCCCCGCACAGCCAAAGAAAACCAACAGACTAAACGTTTTACCGCGCCACCGCCACATGCTTTTTTACAACTTCTTCTCATACCATAAACATGCTGTTTACGGTCTGGCACGGGGCACGATGGGGTGGCTGCAGTATCAAAGCACAGGAGATGATGTGAATCGGCGTGTGAGACAAAAGGTGAAAGCATATCAGGGCAGGGTTTTTTAAAAAAAAAAAAAGGTTATGTTGTGGGATCATGCTTTTGTCAGATGAAATATTCTGCCGCCTACATGTAGCAGCAGGCATCAGAAAAACCGGAGGAGGAGGGCAGCAGCAGTGCGTCCCGTGCAGCCGTGCAGGAGGATCACTGCCCTCTTTGATCGCCGTTCGGTTTGCTTGTCTTTATGATGGCGAATGCTGAGGTCAAGCCTGCTGCAGAGTTCACTGCTCTCTTCCTCTGCCATATGCGCAGCCCTTATTTGACCCTGTGGGCAACGCTGTCCCTTTGGAGACCTGGCCTGCTTCATTATGCAGATAACCATGCACCTGCCTGGCTGTCCTTGTGGGCACCGATGTGTGTGTGTGTTTTTTTGTCTGTGAGCAGGTGCAGGCAGAAAAAAATGTCAAATTGTAATTTATTTCAAAGTTGTAAAATAGAAATGCTGCAAATCACCCACAAGTAGACATACAGCTATGGCGACAAATTTTCAACTTTTATATGTTCTCATGGTTGTAAATGTAGGTAAACCTTCACCTAAACAATACACGCACATTGTTTTTGTGCTTTTCCCATGGATGTGAAATAAAAATAGATGATGCATCGCTGCTTCCTCCCTTTGTACAGAGGTGAAACCACCGAAGGCAGGAATGTAGCCATCTTTCGCCATCGACATTTGGAGCTAGAATTTACAGAGGTGACTAATAAATCGAGCTCTGGCTTCAGATTTCCACCCATACAACCACCCACTGGATCACAGCTCAGCTGCCAACCATGACTCCATGTTTCGGTTTGACCTCAGTCCTAAACCAGGGAGGAGGAACCTAAAGGAAGCCTCAGGACATTTGCTTCAATCTTTATCCATCCCGATGGTTCTAAAACAGCAGTGGTTGATGATCTTTGTTAGTATGCCGAGCAAAAGCTTGGATCACTTTACCAGCTTTTGACACACAAAAGCTTCTTGGCAGAAAAGTTAGTTTTAGCTACACTAGTAGCATTGTGGGTTCAGGTTTTACATTTGTCTGTTTTTTAAATAAGATTCCTCGACAGCAATAAAAACATGATTTGTTCTTTACCTAACATATTATGGGTTTTCAGGGTTTGAATAAACTCAAACAATGGGTAAAATGTACAATAGAGAGCAGAAGAGAGACATCAGTGACAGTCAGTAATGGGTGTATTATACTGTTATGCTGTGTGACGCAGCCTGTGCAGGGCCGTTTGTATTCAGCAGTGTTCAACACGGGTTGAATAAGGCTGGTAGCCTGTTTCTTAGTGAGAGCCAAGGGAGGAAGTCGACTCGCTCGCCCCTATAGCTGCCTCATTGAGCTGAGGTCACTTCCTCTCACTCCCCCGGCCCCGCTGTGCCGCTGCCCAATCAGCAGGGCCCTGAGCGGGCCCCCACCCCTCTCTGCTCTGAGCAGACTCTGGATATAGTTACAGGGCCACAGGGGACTGTCATCCCTCTCTCTAACCTCATCTCCCTCTCTCTTTCTCTCTCCTCCAACTCTGTTTTCCAGTCTCCCGTGTGTTTTCTGCTGCCACCACCCTGTCCCTGTGCACTCCTAAGAAAATCCTTTAGATGTGAACTGCTCTTGTGCCTGCTCCCTCTAAGCATCCATGACACCAGCAAAGTAAGCCCATCTGCATATCCACAGGGCCGTGCGTTCCTGTGGCTCATGGTTTATGTATTTCACAGCTCCTTAAAACACAAACGCCTAATATCGCTCCCATGTGGAGGACAGCAGAGAGGGGAGAGAGTGGGAGAGAGGAAAACTGCTCTCTAAAAGAATGGTCTTTATTTCTCCACGTTGTTTACCTCTTTGTGCAGGCCGCAATTGAAGTGCTGTTTAAGGTTGTTTGGGTCACTGCGGCTTGCAGGCCTGGCTTCCATGATTTAGCAAATGCAACAATAACATCGCTGCTGCAGTTGAAAAAGGCGGAGTTTGACTGACTTTGCTTTGAATTTAATTGCACAGCCGTCAACTGTCAGCAAGGCCGACTCTGGAGTAATTGAAGAAGTCTAACTTTCCGAGAATCATGTGTAGTTAAGTATAACGGAGGGCATCGCTTAATTAAAAACTCTGCTTCAGCTTTTTCTGTTCCAAAACTGCCACTTCACCTCCACCGCTCCATCTCTCAAACGGTTTAAACAACTCTGCTGAAGAGCAAGCCGAACAGGGGATCACTTTTAGCATTTGGCTACGGAAGAGAGCAAAATCTGATACTTGCAGTAGATTTCCACTCTCTGGGGCATCGTGAACGGTTCATTCTTAGAGGGACGCATGCTGCTTTTGTTGCCAAACTTTAAAAAATAATATTAAGGACATCGATCACAGCACTTTTGTAGCAGACAGAAACCAGCAAGCGACTTGAAGATGCAGTTTAGAATATTTAATGGGCAGGAATGTTTGGAAACGTCGTAGAAGTAATAATGTAATCAAAGCCAGTCCAGTTAAATTACCAAAACAGCAAGTTTCCAAACTGCCAAATTGTGCCATACAGAAAGAAATACCTGCTGGAAGTAATCCTGTTTATAAGGATTTTCACCTTTAGCAAAAACATTTCTGCCATCTGCTCGAAAATAATCAGCAAGGATGTCGGAACGGAGTGTTAATAAACCAAGAAAAGTTGGCTTTCGGTGGTCTCGTTGCTGACTAGAATCCACCGTGGGATTGCGGGTGGTAGCGGAGTAGACAGCTTTAGGCCTGTAAACAGTAGGTGGGTTTACTTCTCTCCTCTCTCCGCGGGAACTATCCATTAACAGATAATGGGGGAAAAATCAGAGTGATTAAGGCCCAGGGAATTATGGGTGAATACAAATTGACTCCACCACCGTGTGGTGTTCTCTCTCTTGAGGTGCTCATAAGGAACAAACTCATTTGAGAAATACCACGAGGCCCATTACGCAGGATGCTACAGATGGGGGTTGGAATCCAGTAGTTGGGTGCACGAAGGGATCGACTCCCTACTGACCTAAACTGATTGAAGAACAGGCACCTGGGGGCTAAATTACTCGTATATATTTTCTTTTTCAAAGTAAGAAATGCAGAATAGAAGACCTAGAAAATTCAGAAGAAAGAAAACGCACTCAGATAAGAGAAAGGAAAAGGTTTTCAATTCCTGCAAAAAGAAAAATGCAATATAAGCTTAAAGAGGTACCAAAGCCCACAAGTGAGGGCTCCGAGATCAGCACATGCCTGATGCTGTTTCCAACCTCCACAGGGAGAAGGAGGGTTGAAGCCAGATCGTTGGCTGTGACATGTCAGTAGTGGTGACGCCCGCGCACAGCGAGAGGAAAGGATTCTGGGGGAACATGTCTCCAGGAGATTGTCAGCTCTGATGCATGGCAGCTCGTTGGAGGTGCTAATCAGAGCAGGGCTAGGCTCATGCTAGGATCAGCCACTCAGCGCCTACATTAACTGCCTCACAGCTCCCTCGGCTAAATGGGCAGAGGTAAAAACATCAAACTGGCTTTTTTTCTTTTTCTTTCTTCTTTTGTGGAGAGCTGTGCAATAAACACGTGCAATGCCTGAATGGATGCTGCAGAAGGTTAACCTGTACAGAAACACCTTTTGAGTTTTTCGAAACATTGGGGACAAGTGCATGTTAGGGCACAAACAAAGGACCCGGAGAGTCACACGTGAAGTGTTGGCCAAGAGCCTCACACTTAGTTTGTGGCAGGATTCAAAGTAAAAAAAAAAAAAGGCTATAGACAGACGTATAGACAGAAAGACAGATATTAAACTAATCTTTACATGTACAAAAAAAGTTGGCTTTCAATGAAATATTGATGTATTTTGTTATATTTCCTGTCTGTGACTTCGCAGTCATATATAAATGCAAATAAAAATTAAATAAACATTAAATAAAAAAGCATCAGAAATGATGCTTGTTTATTTATTGAGAAACGTACACTGCCAAAAAAACAAAATGAAAAAATAAATAAAAAAATTTGGCACACAGGCCACAGAGGCAGAGCAAGAAGCTCAAAACGAGAGATGGAGAAATTTACCGCCGCAAAGATGAGAAAATTTTGTTACCAAATGATGTGTAGGCGCTGTGCCGCTACAGGCAGGTACGGAGGCCCGGTGGGGACAAATGGTGCAGGATGCAGATATGGATAACGGGAGCAGTGAACTCCCTGCAGTCATGAGAACACCATTCAGCTCTTTATTTACTTTCCACAAACCTATTCCAAATGCCTGGAATTTAATATACTGCTATAAGGTAAAAATTAATCAATCATACCCTAAATTTTGAGAGCAAGAGAACAAGTAAGACACGCAAAGAAAGGAGATGTGAATGTAACTAGAGTCTCCTTTATGTCTCAGAGTAAGTGGACTGACTGTAAAAAGTTAATTATGGCACACGGCTTGGTTTTTTTTTGCCCGTTAGTGTCACCATGGCATTGTCAGGCTGAGGTATGAGGCTCTATGGGGTCTGTGGTCCACACAAAGGAGCAGCGAAAGAGAGTGTTGTGGAGAGGCCCCTCGGCTGGGCTCGCGGCATGGAACACAGTACAATTAGCCAGCCCCTGCGTTGTGCCGGCTTATAATTATCAGTGCTTGCCTTAATTGACTCCCTTAGCCTGCTGCAGAGGGACCCCCTCCAATACCCTTTTCTCCCCTGTTCAACGCGGGCCGCCAAGTGCCACGCCAGGCTCTCCAAAGTCATTTAGAAAAGCGCTCATATTTTCGAGACAAAAAAGGGGAACATTTGGTGAGCGAGAATTCATCATCAGGTGTCTAGAGGTTTTCCTTAATAGAAAAGCTGAGTCCCACTGAGTGCGCGCCATGTAGCGGCCAGCCACGCATGCTCAAGACCAGCAAGCCGCCGTTCTCAGCAGGCAACAAGACATTAGCATAATTTTATATAACACAGGCACCGGCTTTGGAAATTTAATACATCTCAGCAAATACAAGACAGGCATTTTGCATATTTTTTCCCTCACTCTCTCCCTAGTTTTCACTCTCGCCTCTGTCTCACACCGTGTCTCCCCGTCTCGCCTTCTCTTCGTTTTGCCTCTTTATCACCACCTCTTTCTTGCCCACTACTTCCACCCCCCCACCACCATACATGCACACACACACACACGCACACACACGCACATCCACCACTCTTTTCGCCCCATGGTGCTGCTCTCACTAGGAGAGGGGAAGTTCATTACCTCAGCTAAATCAGAATTAGTCCCTTCATTTTGACGGGGCGAACTTCATTAGAAAGGTCCTTCCTTAATCCAGCGGGGAGAACTGATGAATCTACATGGGGCAATAATTTGCTTCACACAGCACATTCAGCCACTTCCTCCACACTATTTTTTCTCCTCCTTTCCACTGTTGATTTGGCTTTGTGTATAGTTACATTTTTATTGGGCCTACAAAAAAAAATCAGAAAGGAAAACACCTGCATATAATTAACTAATGGCAGCAGAAAGGGTGTTAAAAATGAGTTATACTGTTTGGAATGTCCCGTCCCCCCGACAGGCTTCAGGGCCTCTGGAGCAGCCGTAGTGAACTTGGCCGCCTCTCAAACACAAACTGAGCGAGCTTAGCCGACAGGAGACTGGAGCAACTTGATGAGTTTACAGGACTAGCCTTATTTTCTAGCCTTTTAAAGATATTTAAATCGTTTCTGCGGTGTTTACAGTGCAAATGGAAAAAGCAGACACAAAGAGGATTCATTTGCAATCAGTAGCGGCGCTTTGGGTCCTTCGCTGTTCAGTTTCGTCTTGAATAACAGTTTTCTGAAAACTGGAACCGTGCAAACTCTTGGATTCACTAGTGCAGGAAAGAGATGAGAATGGGTACAAACGGCCCCTGGCTGATACACCACAGCGCCTGTTGTCAAAACAGATGTGCAGCCTGGCAGATACGCTCCCCAGAAAACAGAGCGCCTTGGATAACCAGGGTGGCACTGAGTCGCAT
>CAAE01014992.1:578113-596731 GCA_000180735.1 Tetraodon nigroviridis | reverse complement strand
TTTCAAAGATTATTGTCATGTTCCGACTCCCATATTGTTAATTAGAGACGCTCAATTAAGCGTCGCCTCAGAATTTGACATGATAGTTACCTCTCCAGAGGGCTATTCAGTAAATACAAATGCCATTCTGGCACATCAATAATGGATGTACACATACGCTGGGTGATGCAGTCAGAATTAAAGCATCATAAATTAATCATCAATTATCAAAACCTGTTAATTAAAATTACAGGCCATGTTACAACCCCATACTGTTGCAGTGAAAGTCAGAGCATTTTAAATCTGTGCTAATGTGGAGGAGCTACTGTTGCATATTTCATTATCAATACAGATCAATTCAGTAAATGTTAAAAACCTTTGTCGTCCATGTACACAGCCTAGCATATAGTGTAAAAGCTTGTATGACAGTCCTACCTGAGCCTCAGTCATATATATTGTATCAGGACTAAAAATATCACCTCATGCCTCCCTATTTTCTATGACTGAATAGAATTCAGAACAGTCATACTTACTAACAGTGCTGCAGAAGTGATATCTATATTTATGGTCTTGTATGAAAAAAACATGAATAGAACTGCTAAAAGTAAAACATTGGAGGCAGGGATAAAGTTAGACGCTCCAAACAGGGAAGCTATGATGCAGTCGAGCTGCATTCAGCTTGCAAATGGATCGAGTTCCAATTTTTTAAGGGCACCCCACCAAATGAATAAGTGCAGATATTGGAGGTAGGCTGTGACACCTTGCACCCCATGGCTCGTTCCAAGGCTGCACCAGTCCGTGCCAGTCTTTCTGCAGATCCATTTCCTCTCCCCAGGCACTTCCCTCATGTTGTTGGCCCAGTGATTCAGTGCCTTGCATTAAGAGCAATTCACCTGCCTCCAGCATCCCAGCGGCACAGGTCCCCTGGGGAAACCAGGTGAAGCATAAAAAAGTTCCACATATGGCAAAGTCAAGCTGCTCAGAGGCTGCCTTGTGTCTGCTGTGGGGATACAGACTCCTAAAAGGCCCAGCTGGTACTTGGAAAAAGCCTTCTGCGTTACTACACCTCAGTGTCTGCTTGGGCTCCCCTTTGGAAAGTGTTGGCCGGTGCACATGACCAGCCATTTTAGATTTTTCCCTCTACCCTGCCTCGCTCCCTCCTGCCTTCCAACTGGTTCTGTATCCAATTGAACATTTGGTCTTCCACTGCTGGTTAATCAAATTCCTCCATCTGGCCACCCTATCCCCAAGGAACACAAAAGGTGCAGCCTGAGCCCAGGTCCAAGTGCATTTTGGAAAAGAGGAGGGGGGAATGGAGACTGGGACTGCCTATCTAACTTACACAGCCTAGTCAACTAGATCAGGTAGCACAAGAGGCCAGGCTTGATCGTTTTGGGCAAACTAGAACAGCTTAGGGCTAAGTATCAGAGCCCTGCTGTTCTTATGGAGCTCAGGGACAGCAGTGAGTTCATGTGACAGTAGGAGGTTTTTCTGAGATAATACCTCCACATACACCATAGAATTCAGAATTAAGTGGAGCCTAAGTACTATTGGCTCAAGCAGAAGGAAAGTTCTGCCCCATGACACTGATGTTATTCATTTTCTCTGACGGTAGAGGGCACTGCTCTCAGATAAACACGGGACAAGTGATTTGTCCTTATACCACTAACTAATTTCAAAGTAACGCCGCGTCGGTAACTAAGCTGCCTCTAAGCCTGCACTCGGAACAGAAAAGAGCTATCTGACGATCTCACACAACGCCAGCGTGATCTGTTAATCCTCAAGAGAGCCTTAGCCTGCACTAAGTATCTCCTCAAACATATTTACTCAAAAAATTCCTTTCAAAAAGCAGCCCTATCGCCTGAAGTTAGGCAGGATTCAAAGCGCGGTCACAGTTTCCGTTACACTGATTCAGCGGGAGAATCTGAGGTGCGATAAAGACGCCGACAAGATTTGGGGGATGTGTGAGCACACACATGGCACTTCAGGTGCTATATCCACCCATCCATAATATCTATTGTATGATTTCTATTCATATCCAACCATCCTTCCCTCTGCCAGGTGGCAAAACATGTGTCAATGATTAAGCTGCTTTTACATAACAGGATACGGGAACACCACGCAATTTGCTCCCAATATTTCACCGGGCCTTTATGAAAGCACATGAGAGAGTGTAATTAATCAAACCAGTGGAAATATGTGAACGGCAATTTTCGCTTAATGGCACTTACCGGGATTGGGTCCCTTAAGCGCCGCGTTCTGTCTACCAAACGAGCGGATTCATTTTCATCTTCAAAGTTCAGACAATAAAACCTGACACGGGTGTTAAGCAGCACCCGTTCGACATTAGGAAATGTCAAAAACAACATCAGACTGGATTCAATTGGTCTGGACTCATGTTTTGGGAGCGCTACAACAGAGAAAAGCGTTCAACGATACACCCAGATTTTAGGTGGTTGTTATTATAGTGATCTGACTTCAGAAATTAATATTCTTGAAAATCTCACTTTGACCTTAAACCTGAGTGCATGTTATCTATTTACCTAACCACAGGAGGCTAACCACCACCCAGACAGGGACAGGAAGAGACTCCTTCCTTGCTTTTAGTGGCTTTCTGGAGGAAGATGGTTCCAGTCTAAATGGCACCCATGTCCCTAAAAGTGTTTCTCTCTCACCCACCTCTTTTTCTCTCTCTCCCTCTCTCCAAAGACTTCTCTAAGTGCAGCATCTTGTTTCAGTAATTCAGCCAGGGCAGAGACAGTGGAGAGAGGGAAGTAATCGATTTCTCTCTCATTTGGTTCCTCCTAGACTTGCTGCAAAGGCTCTTGGGGAGTTCTGGACTATTGGACAGGACACTGTTATGGGAAAGAGTGTCATTGCCTTTAAGGTCATCTTTACACCAAGGTTTTTATTTTGAGTGTGTCTTCATTGGTGTAGCAAAAGAAAGTGGACAAACAAACAACATTGCTGTCGTTTCCAGGACGGCAGACAATAAGATGTGCTTTCATGTTTTATGATGGCATGAATGAACGGCAGAAAGACGCATCGGGCACTACACCAACATCATCCACTGTAAAATGACACTAAGCACAAAGCTTTTAAAGGTACGGAAAGTCTCTATAAAAAGACCCCATAACTAAATAATTTAAGGGAAATGCCTTTACTGTATTACTATTCCTGCATCATGCTTCATTTCATCTTTTGCACGGAAGGAATAGACAAAGAACTGAAAGCAGAAGCAACCAAAAAAGATGCTGTAAAAGTAGGCTGACAAAAAACTCCGATTGCAATAGTCTGCCATGGATTTGACTTTTTGCTGAAATACACACACAGCAGAGTCATAAAAATGTGGATTGTCACATTTGGCGCCGTTAGACGATGCTTACCAAGGCTGTGAAGTCGCCCAAGCAGACCCCACTGACAGGTTCACGGTCAGTTCAACCGCCGTCTCAAGTCTATATCCTCTGCATTTGGTTTCTAATCATTTATTCTGTGTTTCGACTCCACACCAGCCTGCTAAATTCTTAATCTCACTGGCTAACACTGAGTTTGAGCTCTCGTTCATTTACACCTGATTGAGATACTTTTGTATAAAACAATTAAAAATGCAGCACGGCTACCAGCAAATCCTGACATGTATTATTTTGAAAACAGAGGCCGGTCTCCTGTGTTAATAAAAGTGCAGCAGCTGTGATACAAACAAGACAAATCTATCTATTGTTTATTACCTCCTCAGGCTTTTTACCCAGAGGGCAGAATAAGAGAGGGAGGGGCAGAGGTCAGCGTAATTACCATTCCCTCCTTCCTTGGAGTCAGACAGTGCTAAGACATGCATTGGCAAATACCATGGCAGCATCGTATATCACATTAGCATAAAACCCTGTAGAGCTAACCTTTGTTCAATTTCATTTGATTCCAGGAGAGAAAGAAATGGGTTCGCCGAGCCTCATGCATGCAGACTCATCCACCCTCAGTGTTTCATGAGTTCACTTGTTTGTCTTTCAGTCTTGTGACTGCACTTGCTAAAGATGTGCTATTCCAAAAATAAAGCGTCAGGGGACGTGGGGGATCATTGAATCATCCTGGGTAGAATATCACATCATCTCGAGAGCTTCAAGGTTCAATCTCAAACTATGTCTGAGAAGAGAAGAGCTTGTCTTAGAAATTAAAGCATTCCACTCCAAACCAGTGTGTTTGCACACCATTTCGAAAAGTTTAGAGTTCAATAGTTTCATAGATTCTGATTTGTTCCAGATCCTAACAATTATACTTGTCTTGACACTTAAAAGACAGAGTTAACATTTGCAGGATTTGTATACTTGAGGGCAGGCCTGTTGAATGAAAATGAAAGAACCACTTCTGACAGAATGAGAAAATACTGTTATCAAGTAGTGGGGGCTGAGTGGTAATGAAAGCCTACAGCTTTGGCTCCACACGGAGGCAGTATGGAGGGAGAAATGTAGGAAGAGAAGAAGAAATGTACAGAGAAAGAAGGGGGACAGGAGAGTGAGCAGAGCAAGGTAAAGACAAATGTAGACAGCACAAACCAAGGAATGAAAGGAAGAAAGAAAGAAAGAAAGAAAGAGAGAAAGAAAGAAAGAGATCTGTGAATTTCCCTTCCTCCCAGGAGACCTCCCTTGATGCCAAGCATTCATCATCCAGCCTCTAATATCAGTTATTCTGTGGCTCCTCTGCTTACAGCAGAATTAATTTCTGCTTTAATTACTCTCATCGGCGGAATGCTGATGAAGGAGAGGGACGAGGCATTCTGGGACTCGGGCCTCATTCCACTGCTTTAATTTGAATGAATTCCACCCGGAGACGCTGGCAAACAACTGGCAGCCGAGCCCCGGGAGCCACTCTGGGACTGCGCAGAAGAGCTGCAGCCGCGGCCCCCACCAACCTCGCTACCTTGCACGCTCGTGCCCGCGCACCTCGCCGTCCTTGTGTGTTGTGCTGTGGAAAACACGGAAAACATACAAGACATGGAACTGAAAAAAAAAAAAAAAAACAGATTGGAAAATGAGTGTGTGAGTGTTCCTGTGTTCGCACTCTTGTTAAAATAATTGTGATATGTGAGGTGAGAATTTAGAACATGTGTATAATGAACCTGAAAAAAGTTTAGATCCATATAGTGATAAAACTTGAATAGGAACATTAGTGGGTGCAGCCCAGAATGTAAGTTTGATAGCAAAAAACATGAATTGTTAATATGGTTATACCACATATGGCACAGCATACTTCCTAACAAACAGCCCATGTTTCATACAAAACCAGGCATTAAGAAAAAAAGAAATTCTAATTAATGAAAGGGGAATGTGTACCTCTGTTTGCATAGCGACAAACTCAGAACAGCATAAAATTACAGCAAACAGAAAGAAAAACACACACAGAGAAAAAGAGCATCTAATTTAATTGACTTTTCTCCCTACCAGCTTGCTGGTTACAGAATGTAGCATATTGGATAAAGATTGTGATTGATTATGTGGGTCTGCTGTACAGATTTGTTTGATCGAATGTAAACGTTGGTTCGTTTTTCCAAGCCCTAATGAAGCAGCAGTTTGAAACCAAGCACAAAATCTGCTGCACCGTCACGCAAACATGTACAAAAAGTCCAATATCTACTATTGAAGTGTCTGTGATACAGTTCAATCCTATCTTGCTGTTTCTTTCTCTCTCTCTCTAATGCAAACCTTCTTAAGTTTGAATACATTTCACAACCCAGTGAATTATTAAAAGGTCTACGTTTCAGCAGGGAAAACTTACAGTTCCCTTCACAGCAAAGTCGCATAACTCCAGTATAATTAAGCAATGTATGTCAATATTGTATACACTGGTGTTTGGAAGTGTTTTGAACTTCACTCTGCTCAACATAATTACTCTCCTCGATGTTTATGGCCCCAGCCATCTTTCCTCTGGTTCAGCAGAGGGCAGGGAGGTAGGTGGGTGTGACCTCTTCTGACCCTAAAACCTCTGGACAGGTAGGCGGTGTTCTGTGCACGCCGTCCGTTTTTTGGCAGCGGCTCACTTCCCCTCCCCAGCAGGCAGCTCAGGCCATGATGAGCAGCTGGGTCGCAAACACTAAGCACATTAATATCATCTTAATGATAATAATCATTATGGCATAAGCACCTTCCCCAAAGTGGGAACGTGCCAGAGTGGTATTGTCGTTAATGTTTAAAAAAAATGTAAAACAAACAAACATAAAGGATCAAATTACTCTTTTAATGGGCAGCAACTCACAGCCACCAAGATAATGCAAACACAAATGTCATAATGGGGCACGTCAGATACATTAGGGATGCCAAAAATTCAGCGGAGGATAAAATACAGTCTGCACTTCGAAGCTGCAGTTGACACAACTGCTGCTCTACATGTAGATCACATGATGCAGATTGCGGCGCTAATAAAAACTGCAATTAGACCCAGGGAACTATACCATAGCTGGATAATATTTCGCCATCTTGTCGCCGTGTCTGTGAATTCATGAAGTCCTCCTTGCTCGCAGCATTTCCCCCAACTCGCCTCATTTAATATATTCAATCTAACTGTCAGTATTCACCTATCACAGGCCATTATCTGCCTCATCCGCGTTCATTATTGAAGCTAATGATCTGTTGTCCTCCCCACTCCCCATTGCAGGAGCGCTACATTAAAAGTCTCTTACTAACTTAATTAGTAATTATAAATGTTAAAGATTAATCAGAGAGCGAGTGGCTTAAGGTTTACGTCTCTGGGCGGTGGTGGGACAAATGGAGAGACAAAGAGGCTATGTCTCTTTGGTGTTAGCGCTCTGCCATCAAGCTGGTAATTAAAAAAAAACAAAACAAAAAAAACAAAAACGTGAAGGTGCTGCAAACGGGGCCGCCTTACCTCAAACAGCTGTTCTGAGGGGGCGACTGTACTTGTACGAATAAAGCGCATGAAGAAAAGTTGTACAAACATGTGATGTGTGAATGCTTATATGATAGAAAGTGTCATTTTTCCTGTACTCCTAATTGTATATATTCTAAACCACTACAGTGCATATAATTCCATAACAAGCAGCAACATTTAATATGGCAATTTGTGATGCATACCATGCTCGCATTATCTCTTTCTAACAAGATAGGAATAGATCCCCTTAATTAAATCCTGGGTGTGCTCTAATTCGTGTCTAAATCTGCACCTCTCTAACAATTCCACATCAGCAGCCGCGCGTGCTCCAGTAAATATATAAGCACTGATATCAACATTAAACCTTAATAACTAATAAAGCTTTCATCCAGGGAGTTCCTGTGTGATTTCCATTAATGTGGGAGGGAATCGCCTAGGACCATCTCCCAGTTTTCCGGAGCGCATTGCTGCTGGGAAGGGGGAGGGTGTTGTTTTCGGTCAGGAAGGAAAACAAGAAGGATCTGAAGCTCTGCTGAGTTGCAGGATAGTGAAGATGCAAACCACGTTTAATTTTCCTGCTGCACTTCTGACTAAATATGTTAAAGTTCTACAGCAAATTGGCATCCATTTTGTATGTCTGCCCTCTTTCATTTAGAGGAGAAAAGAGGGTGTTTGGACTGTTGGGCCCGATCACACAAGACACACAGGATGGGGTGTTGGTGGGGGGGCTGGCCAGTGGCCCAAAGCACCTGAAACCTATTAGAGAGCGTTGGAACATTCCACAGGGTTCTTCCACTTTGGCCAGAGGGCATCATAAAGGTCCTCGCAGAGAGGAATGATGTGGCTCAGACGCCGACAAAGTGGCAAGGTGAAAACACTCAAACAAGTCTGATCTAACAGAACGTGACAGTAAACCAGAAAATATGCTATTGTGGTGTTTGCTTTTAATCATTAGGAGGAAAACATGTTGCTTCCGCCAGATCCTCTAACTTGCCCGGTGTCCCTGCTGACATCTAAAACGTGGTCCAGCAGCAATGACAACAGATTCCACACCTAGATATACAAGGATTTTGTCTCCACAAAGCAAGGCTATGATTAAAACATTTACCGTTGGCAAGCCAAGCAAAACTTTTATCAACTTTTTATCAAATGGTTTGCCATCTGGACCTAAAACAGTGGGGGCCCAACAGTGCACTGACACTAAAAACAAACAGGCATAAACACACAAAGCCTGTTGCCAAATTTCTTGGAGTTAGCCTTATCTTCTCCGCAACGTGTGCTGTGTATATGTGCTTTAGTGGTATCAAGGCTCATCACGTTGGCGCGATCTGTGCCCGCGCCTCAGTGTTATGCTCACTGGGTTTAGCTCTATGGGTGTCTGTGGCCTCTCCTCTGGCCGCCCGTGTCCATTTGCTCTGCGGGTATGGCAGGCCCGAGCTGACAGATGGCTGCCCCTCTCCATTCCGCTCCAGAGTAACACAGTAACTGGTTTTTCCTCTGCCGTTGACCTTGCCACAGTCAGCCAGCAATCCAGGCTGGCACTCGGCCTGTTGAACAGGAGGGTAATGAAGTCCAGCACTGCTCACATGATTATTAAGGCTTTGACGCTGGGGGGCCTTTCAGAAACCTATCTCCCTCCCCTTTCCTCTCATGTCTGCCATTCACAGAGCCAAAGTTCCATGAGGATACTCATTCATTGCGTATTACTTTGGAAAACCACCACGCTCTCCATCAGGAGAGCTAAAACTTTTTGGAGTATGCAGTTTGTAATTTTAAAACACACCTCTAAAATTCTCTAAAACACTCCTATCTGTATGACAGCTGCTGCAGGTCATTCCAAAAACTAAAAACCACCACACAAAGTTAGATCAGACCCTCCACACCATGATTGGTGGTGACAACGACTAAAAGCATCGCAGTTTGCCAGTAGTGCTCCAATTCGCTCTCCCTGACTGCAAGTATCTCTAGGCATGCTTGGAACCCTAGTCCCATTCAGGGCCCGGGTGGGATTTGAGGAGTGTAGGTTGCAGCTCTGACCTTTACTAAAGCAGGACTGTCTGTTTGCACTTCTCCCAGAAGCCCCCCTCCAGCTAGAGTGCTAAGCAACCCCATCAGACCGCGGCTGCCTGTGCACCTAAGGCCTTGGTGACATCTCAGACATCATGGGGAGGTGGAGTAACGCAGAGGTTAATTCTGATCATCCAGTATTTAGTGGCTTTCGCTTCAGAACAGGGGTTGGCATTAACACTCTAAAGGAGACATCCCAGCTGTATATCAATAAAACATAGGAAGATGGAAGATCCTACCTTTACTCAGGTTAGCCAAGTAATCAAGACAAGCCTTTAAAAATATAAGAATTTTAATTAAAAAGTAGCCCCTCTCATGAAATACAAACACCAGTTACTGAAAGGAATTTACCTGAACTCATCACACTGACATCAAACCACCAATGATTGCCATGCAGCAAGAGGCAGCGACCGCTGGCCAAGAGTTTGTACAAGCGGTCTGTATGAACTGCAAGCATCAGATATTTTCTCACATGTTGGCCTAGTCTGTGAAGTGTGGGGAAATGTCAGGAAAATCGATAGATAAGGACCACATCAGGCTGAGCTTGTCTGGCCTGGCATCAGAGCATCCCCATGGTGATGTCAATTACCCTTGCTTTACAACAAAAACACCAGGATGAGCAAAATAGTCTCTGCAATGCTGTAAAACTTTTAATGCAGTCTCCTGGTTACATTCAGGTGTTTGTTAAAAAACAAAACAAACAAACAAAAAAAACCCTTAAAAACCAGGAACATCATTTTTACATCCTCAGTGGTTGGTAATAATATCAATAGGTTCCTTTGCCGGTTAGTCTGTTTCCTATTCTCATCATGGACAGCACATTAGTCCAGAGGAGGTATAATGTAACGAGCAGTAAGGTGTGCATAATTGCATATTAGTAGCAACACACATGGCTGCACAGGGGTGACTGCACTAATGAACAGAGGCGTTATTAATCACCAATTAATAAAAGCAGGCAGATATCAAACTCAGTATAGAACACATGTGATTTCCTTTGTTTCCACAGGCTGAGCTCGCTCTGTCCTCTTATTTATCTCATAAGGCTGATTCTATTTAAGCCCCCGAGGACTCAAATGAGGAGTGTTTGGCTGTGTTTTTTGCAGATGACATGTTTTTGCGCATTATCAGTCAGTTGGAGATGATAAAAATGAGTAAGGAATCTTAATTGAGAAATGTGTGGCCTTTCTCTTGCAGAACAAACAGCAAATTGAGGGAAAAGAGCTGTTAATACAAAAGAGTGACAGAAATAGTGAGGGAACACGGTGGACAGAATGAGGGGAAAAGGAGACAAGAGGAGGAGGAGGAACTAGGGAGCTAAAGGCCTCGTTCTCACTCTCCTCTCTGTAAGGGCCCACAGTGCCTGCTTCACACAGAGCGGCCAGCTGTACAGCAAATGTGCCTTTCCCTCTCCGCCCCCGAACCCTTCCACCCCTCCAGTGCCCTCCTTCCTCCGCCCGGGCCGACCAGGCCACTGGCTCCTGTCTGTGACAGAGGGCTCCTCCCTGACTTGGCTTTAAGCCCCGTGCTGTCACCAGCCCAAAAAAATTCTGTGGAGGTGACCCCTCGAAAAAATCCTTTGCCGAGATGTGGTTTCGGTTTTGTTTGTTTACAACTGTCCTTCTGAGCGCCACCACTTTGGCAGTGGCTGTTTGGAGAAAAATGAGGAATGGGCTATGTGTAGATATAACAGAAAAGGACAAAAAAAAAAAAAAACCCAAAACAAAAAAACCCAAAACCACACCTTTTAAGATGCTATGAGGCAGAGCTTTTGCTTCAAAATATGTTAGTATTCTAGAAATCCACACAGGGACATTTGAAACAGTGCGATAAATGGGCCAAATAGGCCCCCCGCGAGGATCCAAATGTCATAGTTTACACTGGGGTCAAAGTGAAGCAATGGGGTGGCATGATGGCATGCTGATAAACCCAAACAGTCTTTTGTGTCAATGAAAGACCTTCAAAGGCCCTCTTATAAAAATGACAACTTTGTGAAAGCACTGTGATTTAAAAACACTAACCAGGATGCCAGGTTCGTCCGACGCTCACATTTGTTTTCCAGTCTAAACACAAATAGAAGGAAAAGGTTCTGTAGTGACTGCAGCAGCTGAAAGCTGTATAAATCTGTGTGTCTCTGGAGAAAAATCGGACACCCTCAATTCTGTAAGTGAGCCATGCCAAAAAAACTCTAAACCAAAGAGTGGCCAGCTGTCTTCTGGCCTGCTATTAAATTGCTCCTTGGATGGTGGCGATATCATTTTTTTCTCCATAGGAGTATCACACCGGGTCCCCAAACAGAGCGACCAGCTGTACAGCAAATGTGTACTGATCCATCTGGGCCCTAGCAGGCTACGGCCTCCATCTTAAAACACGCAGGGTCGTTCACCGGCTTGGCTGCAGTGTACCAGCCCCCGCCCTTAGTCTGAGCTGGAACGTCTTCATCTGCAAAACTAAAATGCACCCAAACGCGCTAGCGGATGTGCAGAAGAGGTTCACCAAGGGTGACGGCCGAGTGCGCGCGGTTTGAGGAGAAACTATTGTGTTCTAAAGGCATCTAAGACAGACTTGTCTGGGTGACACAAGCTCAGGTTTTGTTGTTCCATACGCTTGGCACTACGATTATGTCATTGCACACCACTATATATAGAGTTATCAGTGTGAACTGACACCATGGAGCAGGGCATGAATGAAAACAACACCCCTATGAATCCAGCGTCTGCTCCATTACCTACGCTAATAACGCTGACAGCTGAGCGGAGATGACCCCGGCCCCCTGTCTCCCCTCTCCTGTGCAGATGGCCATTAAAAGGAGAAACTGCCCATTTCTCAATATAGAAGATATTTAGAGCTTCTTCAAATTAGTATCTTTTTTTAATATCTTTTCCGTAAAAAACAACTTTACCTACACTTTTTGTTATACTGGACTCTAAGTATACATGTAGCTACAGTACAACTGAATAGCATCTGCCACATACGTGCCTGTTTTTCCATGCACCTCCCTGGTGTTGTGTTTTCATATTCCCCCCCTCTTCTTGTGTAGTGGTTCCAAGATAACTTTCTAACAATTTTTCATTACAACTTTTGTTTTCTTTCGCTTTTTGTAAATCACAAAACAGATACATCTGACAGAACCCCCTTTCGAGGGGCCTGATAAAGTCACTGATCATTCTAAATATAAAGCGATGGCAAATCAGAGAAAAAATATATCAGACAATAACCCAATCACCTATCCTCCTGTTATCTTAAGCTGTCTGAATTCCACTATTATGGGGGGAGCTGTGAGCTTGTGAGGCTGACAGACATAAAATAACCGGTAGGGGGGTTTGTTTTCTACCCTCCCAGTGTGCTCCGTGACTGCCTTTGCGAGAGAAAGGACTAAGGCTGGCATGGTACTGTATTAGGCACCCCCAGTAGAATAGTGGGTGAGCAGATCGCAGAGATGAATACAAAACACACACCTACACACTTGCAGTATTCTCTCTTTCTCTCCTTTGCAAATACACCAAAGCATCAAAATCACAAATCACATGCTTCTGATTGTTTATGCACAAACAGTGGGTCCCTGATAGAATTGCCTACCGGTCCTGATAGAATTGCCCACCGTGTTTAAATTCACCTGCGCCTAGAAGCGTGTCCCAAACAGAGAGGTGGTCTGGTTCCAGATCAATGATTTTCTCTCCCACTGAAGACAACAGATAATGCAGTGTAATGAAAGAGGCGCCAAACAAGCTGAATAAATGAATGAATAAAGGAACGTGAGACCGGAATTCAGACATCTTACTGCAGGCAAGAAAACCTGGTTTCCAATTGTCTGGTTGTCTGCAAATTATTCTGCTGGAATACTAATGACAGACAAAAGTGTGGCGTTTACTTTTGCACCGACACTTCTTAAAAAATCATTTCAAAGAAAATGTTTTCCTATTTCATAATACACATACAAATTTGAATCTTTTAAATCTTTAATTTAATATTCTTTTTTTTTAAATTTAATACAGGGGGCTATATACAGATAAATAATGTGCTTTAATAAATATTGTATTCGGATCTCAGTAACTGAACCAAAGTACTGAACTGAAGCACAAACAAGTAAATGAAATAATGTACTATAGCAACGCGGGAGTGCTGCAAAGACGTCAAATCGGCTTTATTTTAGGTTCCTCAGATAATTCAAGGGAATGTGGATATTTCAACCACCTCAAACTACTTTCACACACAGTAATTTCAAGTGGAGAAAGTCTGTTCCACAGGCATGCAGCTCTAACATAGAGGAATATAAATCATTCGCATGCATGGGGAATGAACGTGATAGGTCTATAAATACACACAAACTGGGGAGGGGGATGCAGCTGATGGTCAAAATATTAAAATAATTTAACCTATTTGGTGATGTGATCCAGATACTTGTGAGCCTGAATGAGACAGGGTCAAATATTTGATTACATATACCACATTGAAACAGAGGCTGTGACTCTTTTTTTACGACTGGAGAGCATATGGGTGTATTGAGAATTTGGAGTAAATTTATTGGTATATATTTAGGTATATATTTCAAAATATATATCACACACCTTAAAGCAACAGTGATTACTTCACTGCACGCTCTGTTTTAAAACATAATCTTGGCTGTATCCAAAAAAAACCCAAAAAAACCAAAAACCTCCAGAATTACATAAACACAGCGTTTGCTACGGTAATGCAAGATAGATCTCGATGAATTAGAACTACAGAATTATTTCCTACCCAGCATGTGGTTGGCCACGTGAACCTGGATGTCCCATTCACTGTAGAACACCATCTGACATTTGATACACTGGTATGTCTTCTTCTGTAAAATGAAATCGATTAATGCAGTCAAATATTGCTCATATTGCAAATTTTCTACTAAACAGTAGCAATTTTCCATTTTTTAATACAAAATTAATTTCACTACCTCTTCAGTTTGAGAGGGGCTGGCTCTGGGCATGGGGGAAACCTGGGGGGTCTTGAGCTGCCCGCTGTTGCTGTCGACAGCTTGCTCCCGGTGCACTGTTTGAACATGGCTGTGCAGCTCTGCTTCAGTCTCAAACTTGACATTACAACTCGAGCAGCGGGTCTTGGCGGCAGACGTCGAGGACGTGGACGAGGAGGAGGAGGATGAAGAAACGGCTTTGCCTTTTCCTTCTCCAGGGCTGAGACTCTCCCCCTGGACCCATGCACCTGTGGTTGCTGCTGGGGTGATGGTTCCGGCCTGCTGTTGCTGCTTTCCTCCATTTATCGTCGGGCTGGAGCTCTTGGAACCAGCCGTTGCCACGCAGGACGCACAAAGTCCGTAAGGCAGACCGTTGATATCCAGCTTCACCAGGTCCTGTTTGGAGCGGAAGTCTTTGAGACAGGAGGCGCATTTAAACGTTTTTTGGACATGGTGTTGCTGCTGGTTCTGACAATTCATGCCTCCACGACCCATGGGCTGGTTGGCTGACATTCCTGTCTTTTGCATGTGGAAGGTACCGTGGATCTTGAGTTCTAATGTGGAGGTGACGGTCTGCATGCATACCACACAGCGGAAACCAGTTAGGGAGTTTCTCAGATCAGGGTGCATTTGGCAGTGCTCCAAAAAGTCCTCCTCACTCTGCAGCGGCATCTTGCAAATGCGGCAGCTGCCCGTGTCCAGACTCTTGCTATGGGTGACCTTGTGCTCAGTGAGAGTTAACAATGAAGGGAACCGCTCTCCACAGATGGGACACATATAGTGTTTGACAGGCCCGAGGTGGGTTTGCATATGTTCTCTCAGCCCAGCCTCAGAGAAAAAGGTGCGGGAGCAAACATTGCACTTGTGATTGCCCTTGATCATTTCGGCTTTCCTTTTAACCATGGCACTCTCTCCGGGGCGTATATTATGGTCCCTCAGCTGGTGGTTGGTAAGGAGTGACTCCATGGTGTAAGATGCCCCGCAGATGTCACACCCAAACATCGGCTCTGCAGTGTCCACTTCTTCTTCACTGCCATCGTGGCTGTTCTGGGACTCCAGCACAGATCCTCCAGCTGCTCCGGGACCGTGGCTGTTGGACATCAGACCTTGTAGCTCAGCGTCTTCCTTGGGCTGGCCATCCGCGACACTCAGGGTGGAGCCATTAGCGCCACAATTTGGTGCCTTCCCATCAAACACACAGTGCTTCTCCCTCAAGTGCTTCTCCAAAAGCACAATAGCGTGGAAAGCCTTACTGCAGAAGCGGCAGTTATATTTCTTACTATGAGTCGTGATGTGGCACTGCAGCTCCACCTCCGTGCCAAAGGACTCCCCGCAAAAAATGCAACGATGAGCACGGCCCTGGTTTTCCAGATGGCTGTGTTTGACATGCAGCTGTAGGTCAGTCTCATGTCTAAAGTCCCAGTTGCAGGACGTGCAGCGGTACACCTTTTTCTCGTTGCTGTGCTTAACAGCCAGGTGAAGCTGGGTGGAAACTTTCGAGTCGAAAACCTCCTGACACAGGGTGCAGCGAAAGAACACAAAGGTGTGCATGTCGAGCAGATGCTTCTGGAGGTCGTCCACTGAAGTAAACTGTTTGTCACAGCTCTCGCATATGTAATACGTGGAGGTAATAGTGAAATGAATTGTCACATGCTTCAGCAGGGACTCTTGGTTCGGAAACTCTTTGTTGCACTGTGGGCAGGTCAGCTGTGGCTGCAGACTATCCAGGTGAGTTTTAAGGTGGGTCTGGAAAAGATCCAAGTTGGTATATTTTGCCCCACACTGGTTACATATGAACTCGCTGACGTTGCGTGAGCTGCTTTGTTTTAGCATAGCGGTTTGATCCACAGATATGGGAGAAGAGGGGCTGAGGGTGCGCAGGGACTTCTTCCCATTGTTGATGTAGTTAAGCGCCAGCGGAATGTTTTTGTGATTCTCCTTGATGTGTTTGTTTAGCTTGAGAACACTGTTGAATATGGGGGAATTGGTGCAGTATGAACAGGAGTACACTTCTACTATTGACTCCTTGGGAGTTACTGCCAGTGGAGAATCAAAGCGTAGGCTACCCCCATCACAGTGCGTCTGACGAACATGCTCCTCCAAGGTGGTCTCTGTCAGGAAACCCATGAAGCACTGGGGGCAGAAGAAGGCGTTACTCTCCTTGGCCACAGGACTGGGAAACCCGTGGGAGCAGCGGATGTGTTCCTGGAGGGCGTTGAGGTCACTCAGTACCTCAGGGCAGAAGTTACACTGAAGGAGGGCATCGGGTAAGCTGGCTAAAAGGGCAGTGTGATCTTCTGCGTTGTGCACCTGTTTAAGATGTTCATTCAGATTCAGCAAAGAAGGCAGAACCTCCAAACAATACTGGCAAGTATGAGCCTGCTCCGGCTTGTCCAGGTGCATGGTCCGCAAGTGGATCTGAAGAACAGCCAAACTGGAGAATACTTGCTTGTTGCAATAGATGCAACTGTATGAGACCTTCGGCTGCTTGGAAGAACGTCCTCCAACTTCTGAGGCATTCTGAGCTGCTCTCTTTCTCCTCCCCCTCGTCTTTGGCACAGGCGGTGCAGTCTCCACCATTGTGGAGCTATCAACAGAGAGATTGGAGTCAGGAGTGGTGCTAGAGACAGAGGTGTAGCCCACAGTTAACAAAGAAGGGCTGTTGCTGTGGTTACTAGATTCAGGGAGCTGGTGAATATCCATATGAGCATACAGACCTGCCTCAACAGACAGAAAGTGCTCAGAGCAGACAGCACAGGTGTGGCCCTTCTTGTCTCGGCTGTGATGCCCTGGTCGATGTGAGTCAGCAGGGTGCCCTCGTCGCTGAAAGGTTCATGGCAGTAAATACACTGGAGGGTGGCGCCCAAACCTCCATCCTCAGAAGGAGAGCATTCTGGGTGGCACTCTGCAATATGTCTCTGGAGGTCTTCTGGCACATCAAAACCCTCCTCACAACGGCTGCATTTGCGTGTTTCTTTCAGCTTCCATTCATCGGCCCGAGACAGACCTGAAGCACTACCGTCTTTGCCCCTTTCGTGTACTTGCATGTGGCCATGGAGAGAACTGGAGGAAAGGAAGCCTCGCCGGCACACAGGGCACTTGTGGGGTTTGTTGGAGGCGTGCGTTTTCATGTGGATTTTGAGGTGATCGCTGCGGGAGAAGGCAGAGTCACACTCTCCACAGTGGTACTTCTTATCGCCGGTGTGTAGCTTCACGTGTCGATCTCGGCTGCGCTTGTGCTTAAACAGGCGGCTGCAGAAGGTGCAGCTGAAAGGGAGTTTATCTCCGTGGCTCTGCTCGTGACGCTTGAGGAAGCTCAAGCGGCTGAAGGACTTGTCACAAAACTGACACGGGTACGGCAAGCCAGGGCCTCCTTCCTCCTCCCCAAAATCATAATCCTCGCAGTGTCCCGGAGAAGTCTGATCCTTACTGGAGGGAGAAGAAGCTGGCCAGGAATATGATGGGTCATCCTCAAGATCAGCACCATCTAGAGAGAAAGACAAGGAAGCAAACAGAAAGGTGTCAAGGGTGAGCCGGTAAAGATGAAGCTTTCGCAACTCAGAAAACTATCGTATGAACATTTGTTATTTTATTCTCTCGCGCTAGAGTAAAAATGAGTAATTATGGTGGAGCTGGTGGCATTTGTCAAAGTAATTCTTAAGTGAGCAACATTATAATACTTTGCAACTTTAAACATGTTAAAGTGGAAAATCTCCTTAGGTGTTATCTGAAAAGTTACATTTAAATATGCAATCTTAAGTGTAATTAGGAAAGAAAATAGGTGGAAATACTTTTGCTACAATTAACCTTGTATGGGGCCATGTAATGGCTTAGCCCACTGTGACTCAAAGTACAATCTCTCTGACATTTAAAGCCAACACAAGACAATTTGTGTATTTTAAGATGTAAGCTCGGCATGAGGTAAATTAGAACACTTCTATTATTCCTGAACAATTACAAGAATATTTTTTGAAAAACAAGGGCCCTTCAAGTGACCTTAAAACATGAAAGGGGGAAAAAAGGGAAAAGCTGTCTTCGGTAGTGAAAGAGAAGATTAAATGTGCAATTTAGACCACAGCTATGCATAGCCTTTAGGAACCTTAGACTGTCAAATAGATGATTTTCATGAAACACGGGCATTTAGGAACATCACTCAATGGACATCAGATTATAGAATATTCATTATTATTACTGCAGTGTGGCTGCAATAAGCTGCGAGGCAACTGGCAGTGAAAGAATGAATGTGTGCTGATGCAGGGGAAGAGAAGAAGAGACAGGGAAATGGGAGAGGAAGACAACTTAGCTCTTCAATGTCTCATTCAAGGACAGGCAGGTGCAGGGAACGGACAAAGAATGTCCTTTGTTCAATAATAACAATAATGTTCCCTCCTTCCAACACCATCATGTCTACATTCCATTGCACCGATGCAGACCGCGGTGTTGTGAATGGAAAACACACCTCTTTCCACAAGTTCATAAGGTTACAAGCCATCTCTTCCCGCCACTAATTCCTAAGTACTCCAACTTCCTTACCCAAATAAAAGAACACAACCCCAACTGCCTAAGAAAAAAAAGGGAACTGCGTCGAAGGGCCAAAACTTGGAATGGGAAAAACAAGAGGAAACAGCAAGGATTTATGAGGGGTAAAGGAAAAGCACAAGTTCTTTCCAGGATCTAACCACTGTACTCCCGTCTAGCTGACAAATGTAAGCTTTTATCTCTCTTTGTTGTTCTCTCTCTCTCTCTCTCCC
>CAAE01014992.1:517296-553296 GCA_000180735.1 Tetraodon nigroviridis | reverse complement strand
GTAGATGCAGCATGTCTAGCTCCATCAGGGTCTGGCCCGTGTCTTTGTGCAATAAAAAGACCTCAGTGTCGGGAACATCATTACGAGATCACCCATCTCCTCATCTCCCCGTCAGTTCCCAGAGATCCTGATCGTATGATACCCCCTCCCCTGCAACCCACCCCATAACCACCCACCCCCGAGTTCAAATTAAGAATTTATTTTAACCAGCGAGCAGCTTCTGTCGACACATGTCGACGGGCCTGATCAAAGGTGAGCGCGCTCTTTATCAGACTCAGGGAGGCTGTCAGAAATAGGGGGACATTAAGATTGAATAACCTTCACACGGTTGTCGGCACCTCATTATTTAAAAATCTAAAACTTTTACCGAGCTGGCGCCATATATAGGTCGCACTACATTCTAATGCCACATGTGCCTTCGAGTGTATCCTCCCATGCGTGGTTGGGATTTGAGACTCTCTGCTGATGCCCCATCATTAAAAAAAAAGTCATGATCCAACGACAGGGCTTTAAGCTTGACACTTGCCAGATTGTTAACGATTGTCAGGAATTAGCATCCTGGGAACAGGGACGCTGTTTTCCTTTAGCTAGTGGGTTGGATTTGATTTATTCGCCTCAAGCCCCCATAGTAAGGACTAATTGTGGTTTAATATTTTCATGCGCCGAAGTTTGTCAACCGCCGTCTCCCTTGAAGAGCTAAACGTACGAGAAATGTTCTCACCTCGTTATATAGGTTGCAGAAAAATTGTAGCGTGATTAAAAATTTATGTTGCGTGGTGAGATTAAAAAGAAAGTGTAAAACAGAGACAGGAGAGGTACAAAACAATTATGGAGAAGCGTGTACAGACAACGAGAACAACAGAGAGCGACATGAAGGAAGCCGTGTGCGCGATCGCAGGTTCAAAACCGGCATCAGCCGCCTTTAAAAAAATACAATAAAAAAAAGAACACGCACAGAAGAATGGAAATCAAAGCAGCAGAACAAAAATCAACAAGAGAACACAGCACAGGTTCTCTCTCTCTCTCCTATCACTCGCTCTCTTAAGGGGAGTGATAATACTGAACAGAGTGCCTTGTGCTATGCCATTATCGTGGTAAAACTTCCGTAGAAATGAATAATAGACGGTGAGTTTTTCGGAAATATCAGTGAGAGGTGCGGCGTCCTGATTTAGCTGAGCTGAGTCACAGGCTGAACCTGGCCACACAAGACCCCTCAAGACCTGCACCAGTCCGGGTCCACTCCAGCTCTTGACAGAGAAGACAGGTTTCCACCCCCCCCAAGAATTCAGCCCCACCGTGACACAGTGGAAAGCAAAAGAAAAAGGGATGTGTATATATAAAAGAGAAGAAAAGGCATAGAGCATGTGGTTATAATTACACACAGGCAGCACAGTGGTGAAGCCAAGTTGCAGATCTTAGGCTCGACAGTCTGAGTGTAAAAAGCATGCAGCCTCATTAAATCTCAGATATCACACTGTTCCTGCCCTTCTATGCTACACATAATACTGTCTATCTTTTAGAGAGCCTCTTTTGTTGGAATTTCAACTTGGCCATTTCCACATATCAAACAAGAATGAGGAACAGGATGCAGGGTCTGAAGCATGATTGCAGGGATACAGAAGAGCACCACTGGGGGTCCGCTTATGAGGCAGGGCTTGCCGTTATGTCTGATTAACCCCTTAGCTTTTCAGAAGTGAAGCGGGTATTGTGTCTGTGTCTGTCAAAGTGGAAAATGCGTGAAGGACGAGTAAGCTTTTCCACCTCCAATTTTCGGGCGGGCATGTTTTGGCCATAACAGATTGTTAAATAAAAGCCTTTGCAATACATGAGGAATCACGCCATTTTGGAGACATTTTTCTGAGGTTTTAGATATTTACACACCCAAGCGACACTGTTCCCACTGACCATTTATCAAGCGGCAGCCTGAGAGGGGGTTAAAAAACAAATCAGTCAGATGAAGTCAAATGAGGAAAGTGAGAAATTAATTTGAGCGCCCCCCTGATTTCTCCACAGGCAGACATCGATCATGTGGCGGCTGTCTTCTCTCACTCCAGAGATAAAGGTGGCTGGGGGACGGGGGAGATGGAAGCTCCGTGTGTCTGAGGGGGTCGTTGTAATCAGCCACAGTCATTAGCTCTACTTTGGCTCTGGATGATAGGAGGTCTCGAAGGTAAGTCTCCCTTTTATGCCCAGTTCTCCATCCATTGAGCTGGGGTTAGAGGGGCTAAAAACAGTTTTGTTCTGCAGAACCACACACCGACGCCTCACAATGTTTTCCCCAACATGCTGGTGTGACTGTTTTTTGCAAAATTGTTGCTGCATATTGCATACTCTGGGGTTAATTGTGATCCAAACCATTAAATAATAACATAATAGCTTTCATATGGGTAAAAACTAATAACAGCCCAGGTGTGCCCACAGTCCCAAGTCTGCTGGGCTAAAGCATCTATACTGGGTTTAAAATAACCACACCTGAGACTTAACCTTTACCAGAGACAAATGAAATGAAAATATACAGCGTGGTACATCAGTAGCAGGCTTCATTCATAGGGGGCTTTCTGCTAGCCTGACCTGAATTACTGCTCTGTTCCTGGAGGGCTACTGTGAATGGCACATGTGGAGACAAGGCACATTCATCTGGGTAGCCTTATTCTACATCATACGGAAGGTCTGGAATATAAACAGTCTGGATGAAAAACAAAACAAAACAAAACAAACAAAAAAGAAAACACACACACACACACACACACACACACACACACACAAGCACACCTGCATAAAGGCAGCCGCAGAAAAAGAGAGATGCAAGAATCACATTAAAACATGCAGCTGTGCTTTCGGTGCATCAAAAGTGTAAAAAATAAAGAAGAAAAACAATAAATGAGTACAATAAACACGCTTTAAAACCCAAAAGTGATTTTACAGACATGCATGTATGCGTGCAGCCAATCCACAATAATAATAATAAAAAGAAAAAAAGGGTAAAATACGAAATGGAGCATTACCACTTGGAATGGCAGTGTGCCCAGGACTGTGCTGGTCCTCTGTCACATTGTCTTCTACTGCCAAAGAAGGAGAAGGTGGGAGAGGGGGAAAAAAGAGAGGGGGGGAAGAAATGGTTAACCACAAAAAAGAAGTCAGACACATAAAAATTTCCCTCTTTTTTATTATTTACTATTAAGATTTATTTTTTTTTTTCCTGTTTGGAAACTCCGGGATTTCAGAGGAGATTTCAGCAGCTTTCGACAGCTCAACCTGTGGTTTGGGAATCCGCACAAGCCTTTCATATGTATGAGTTTTGGCAACAAGGCAAACAACCACCCACGTAAATAACATATTGCACTGGGTAATGACTTGATGAATTATGAAGGTCTCCCATGAAAGGGACTTCCAACATCAACAGTGACCAAATAAGAACCACCTTGATGACTTGGTGAGGCGCTGCACAGCGCCTTGGTCTGCTAAATTAGCAGATTTGTAGACTCCAGTATAAATATGGGCCTTCGTGATGCTGGGATCATAAAATGCAAAAATTAATGTAGAAAAAAAATAACAAAAGTCACACCTATAAAATATATATTCCCCCCGTAGGTGTTGCAGGAGCCAAAGAAAATCCAGGAAGAACTTTTGCTCCGAGTGAGGGAACAGCGGCGCAACAGAGGTTGCAGAAATCACAACTTCTGTTTTGTTTAAAATAAAAAAAAAAAAAAAAGGGTAAGAAATGTAAAAGTTAAGAACATTTTACATTGGAGCCTTTGTGGAACTGGTAAGAGTTCCTTGTGGCATGTCAAGCACATGAAATGAAATGGATTTTAACAGCAGGAAGAGAACAAAAGAGTCTCCCACCTGTTTTATGCAAAATGAGGACCTCGCTGAGGACTTCTTACGCCTCGGCGTTGCACCCCTGCAGTTGAAATGCATTCTCCATTATGTCTTTTCTTTCTAGCCTTTCATTTTTCCAGGCAAAGGAGAAAGGGGGGAGTCTGACGGGACCTCCCAGTAGGGGACTGTGGCAGTGACTGCCAAAGCGGAATCTGGCGGACTTTTAAAATCGCACAAAATATCCTGTACTTTGCATAATTAAGGCAGGATCCTACAGTGGTGCGAGTCTTTCCCTCGGGGGAGCGTGAGTCAGTGTCAAGTAGGGTGTCAATCCTTAGCAAAAAAGCGAGGAGGAGAGCGTTGAAGAGAGCAAATGACGGCGCGACTGTCAGGCCTCGTCCAGCCAAAACTGAGTCGCAAAGAAATTCCTGCGGGGCTTTTAACTCCTGATAGATGTCTCTGTTTTGCTCAAAAGCAAGAAATGTGTCCCTTAGTAACACTTAACGGATCTGCGCTAAAATAGTGGCAAACCAATACTTTCATGTCATGCAATTAATTAGCCAAATCAATTCAAAGGGACAGAGCAGACTCCATGTCGGACGCACGTGGAGACGTCCATGTCCCCAGGTGTCGCTAGGAAGAACTGTGGTCGCCAACTCCAAACTTGTGCAGCTGAAGGAGGCCTTAGTGACTGGCGCTATGAGATTTTAATGAGTTTTTCCAGCACTGTTGAGCGCCTTGCAACTCCGATCATTTAAATGGACTAGGGATAGGGGGTCTTAATATGTCCCCCGTGGTTCTATCAGACTGTTGGTGGGAGCGGACGTTTTTTGTTTTTCTTCGCTTGTTTTTGATTACCGCCCCTGTTCCTGAGACGCAGATCTGAGGTAGAGAATTCTTTTCCACAATGCTGCGAGAACCTAAACATTACCGCAGCGATTTGTCACCGCAGTGAACTTATTAGAACTTCTCGTTATTCCGAGTCATTGCTTTCCATCACGCTGAAATTCTCTCCTCATTCGTCTGCTACGTAATTAATAGCCGTCCAGGAACGACCGTACAGGGCGGGCTGTCGGGCGAGGGCAAACTCCAGCAAGGTTTGCAGAGATTTATCAACACTGCGAGAGCAAAAACAAATAGCCGGACATTTTTAATTAATCCACTCTGTAGCTCATGATCGCCTCATAATGAGAACAAGTTTAGCAGAATGGAACTCCTTGGACGCTGTTGTTAATTCATCACTGCTATCAGTTAATTAATGTTTGACAAGGTACCATGTATCACTCAGTCAGTGACAAACTGTAATCGTGCTGCTAGCTTTTGTTGATCCAATAAGAGACACACATGGGACCGATCCAGCGCCGCTCCTTTGATTTTCAAATCGCACAGCAGAGAGACAGAGAGAGAAAGAGAGAGAGAGGGGGAAAAAATATAATCCCACAACAAGTGGCCTGGCGTTAAAGGCCACTAATTAACACGCCGGCCACACGTGTGATGGAATTATTAAATAAATATAATAGACGCTGGGCGAAGTCTTTCGAGTCAGAGCGACGATCCCGGAGAAAGGATTTGATTCGGGGCTGGATTCATTTCCCGCAGATGGCGAGAGCTAAACAGGGAGCGACGGCAAGACGGATGAGCGCATGCACGGCCGGTGACGCATCACACCTGCGTAAATGAACATTTCAACGTCTCCAATTGGTAAAAACTCAACATATTCTAAGCGGCAGGGGCCCTTCTGACTGTGTACACACTCTTTAAAAAAACAAAAAAAAAAAAAAAAAGGAGAAGATATTTCTGCATTTACAGACGTTTGTGTGCACAGGTATCGCACAGCATTTCTTTAACACGGAGAAAAAAGAAAACCCCGAGCGCATGCTTGGATATGCATGACTCATCTGCTTGGTTACAGCCAGCTTGGACGATACAGTGCTGAACACAATGGCTGTGTAATCCGCCCTGACTGACCGGGAAGGAGACGCTCGCCACAGGGACTACAACTCAATTTAGCTGGGGTCAGGAGGTCAACCCTCCTCAATTAGGCCCGGGAAGGAAGGGAGAAGGACACACACCGCACATGAATAACTTTCTTAATGAGCATTATTTGAACTGGTGATTAGTGTCATAAATAATTTGAAAAAGAAGAGCATGCTAATCACAGTGCATAATATTTGTAATCCCTCATATATCACTGTGACCTGAGCGTAAATCACATTAGCATCCATTTCTTTTGGAAAAAATGAATTGCTACATTTAATGAAAATGTTGTGAACCAGCACCCTCAAGGAAACTGTTCTAATTTAGCTTACAAAAACTGAAAATCTGTTTAGAGGGGATAGAACGAGAGGAGCCAATTTAGGAGACATTGGATTAAGAAAAAAAAAAAAAAAAAGAATCAATCATCAATCAGAACTCCTCCTCTGTGTGCCAGACAATCCGCGACTACAGCAGAGACACATGCCACGGAGCAGGCAGAGATATCGGCCAGCTCCCGCGACACCCAGCCCAGCACGCCGAGACGCACGTCAAGAGCACTGACAGCCGTGCTAATGGGATTTTTCCGCCGTGCCGGCATAAGTTCAGTTAATGATAATACCAACCATATTTTTGTGTCACATTATGAACATGCTAATGGGTGTTATCCCACAGATCATTAATTGTGATCAGGCCGGAATACTGCAGTTTGCTACCGACCAAACAGGGCTGCCAAACACACTTTAACGAGGATGATGAGGTCTGGGATGAGACGAGGAGATCGGTTTTCGAGGAGGTTTACAAGTGGAACGTGCTATCACACATTTGTTGCTACGCGGGCTAAAGCTTTTAGGGAGTGCAAGGGAAGTTGTTTTTTTTTTGTTTTTTTTTTATCCTAAGGCGTGTAGGTCAAATCTTTCCCTCTGATAAATAAGCATCAAGTGAAAATAAATGTGGATATTTAAAAAAAAAAAAGCTTAGTCAGCCTTTTCCAGACAGATAAATGAATACAGCTATAATGTTGGTTTTATTTAAATGTTTTGCACCTTCAAATATTTTCTTTCACCAAAAGTCAAGGTAAAGCCCCAAAGGTTAAGTGGCAAACTTCACCTCCTCAGAAACATGAAATATTTAAGGTGTACATGACACAGCACTGATTTCCTGACAGCCACTTCGCAGTAAGTAAATGGTGCGTAAAATCTATTTATATATGCAGATGACAGAGCCGCAAACCTCAGACTCGGCCAATGAGTGCACGAGCGCCGAGGCTCGAGAGCGGCGTTTGAGCGCCAAATGAAAATATCAGGCCGGGCTCCGATTATTCAGGAAGTGCGGGAGGACAGGCGACGTGGCAGTCTTCACACACGGCGCGCTGTGTTTGGAGCGAGACCCTCACGGATGACTGAGGCTGCGTTCTGACCCTCTGCACATCAAAACAAAATTACAATGTGCCCACAGTCGAGAAGCGTAGAAGGCTGAGGATTGAGTAAATGTCAGCGGCTGGGCCGAAGTGTTTGCATATAAGCGAATGATGTATGGCCCCGTCCTGTGCCATTTATTCCCCTAAGCAATAATGGAGCCGGGTCTGTCTCTCAGACTTAATTGAAATGGGACTTGTAACGTTGCCCTTTTCCTCGATGGGACCGAAAAACACAACCTCTGACTCCCAAAAGCAGCCAATACTGAGGACATGGGACTGTGTGCAGGGGTACACGGGGGGGGTGGGGGGGTGGTGGTGCCCACTGTCACAGTGTTAGTTCTTTCTCTAATCTTTTGCTGCCCGCGGTCTGCAAAAACCTGCCTTTCAAGCCGCCGTCTCGCCCTCTAACTTCTGCATGTGAGTTCCTTTCCAGTTTCTGCCAAACAAAGTGTTCTTTTTACACCAAAATGAGGGGAGAAAAAAAAAAAACGGACAGCCTAGACTGACCACAGCCTGAAGAAGCCCTGCTCTCTGGGAAAAAAATACCTACACGTTTGCCTCACAATAAAGAAACATCCATTCCCGTCCGCGACGAACAATAGCAGAGATTAGCGCCGAGGAGCGATTTAAAAAAAAAAAAAAAAGGCCGACAAAAGAAAAGTTATTGTGGACATCTGTACGAGTGTATTTCTGTCTCTGAGGACACGGACAAAGAACAATAAATAACATCTGCCTGCACTTTTTCTGTGTGTGTGGGGGGTTCTGACTTAGAAAAGGGGAAATATGTGTGACATATCTGCACGTCTGCAACCCCAGATTTATTCCCCCCATTTAAATTTCTGTGACAATAAAAAAGTGTCATCACTTTGACTTCATTTGCATGCTGATTTGCCCGCGTGCTGCCTGGCTGCTGCACACACAGATGCATACAAATCTTGACAGATGTTCCTCACTCACTCACTCACACACACACTCTCTCTCTCACACACACACACACACACACTTGTGGCATGTAGGCATCCTGACAGGAAACAATTATATCTAAGTGATGTGTCTTTTCTCCTGCCGTAGAAAGATGGAAATACAGTATAGCTGTTAAATCCTTATTTGGCTCTAGTTTGCCGTGAGCTGAGCAGGGCAGATGTGACAGTTTTAACACGCGCACAGACACACAAGCGCATGCACTTTCCTGACCTCTCCCGGGTATTGATTTAAAATGGTGGCCGCATGAATGTACCACCGCAGACCATGTAATCTTCCTTTGAGATGAAGACTTCCGAGAAGCAAAGGAGAGTGGGGGAGAGTGTGTGTGCGTGCGTGTGTGTGGAGGGGGGGGGTTACTGGTCGACGGGTCACAAGCTGGGAAAGTGAAATTGTGGACAATTATTTGCTGTGCAAAATACAATGCCTGCCAAATGAACTGGATCTCCAACCTCCAAAAAAACCCAACCACCCTAGCGGCTGCTCGAGCAAAAGCGACAGAGGAAAAAGTAGTGCGAATAACAGTGCGTGCGTGTGCGCGCACGCATGTGCTCCGAGCATGTTGCTGTCTTTATCCCCCCCCCCCTCCCACCCGCACTATCAAATAACTGTTTAAAAAAAGTAACAAACGAATTCGCGATCAGCCGCGTAATCAACCGAAATGATCAGCAGCTTTTATTCCAGACGGGTTTTTTTTTTAACTTTTCCTTCTCCCCCCCCTCACTGCAATGGCTTGGGGTATCGTAAACGTGGGCTATAGGCATCCCCCCCCCCTCCTCCTCCACCGACATATAAAATCTTTCCTCCATACTTTCTCAGACAGGGAGGGGTCACGTGATTCTGCGCCCAATTCCATCAGACGGCTCAAGTTCCGACCAGGAGCGTCTCTCCCTTTTTTTTTTAACACATCCAGATGTGTTTCCTGCACTGTTTAAATCATCCGTGCCCTGCCCGTGCACTTTAACCATCGATTAAACACAGTCTGAACTGACGCCGACCAGCTTTGCGGGGCTTTATTTGGCGCTCCTCCGGTGCCCAGGACGCAAGAACAGCGCGGTCGGTCGCCAGGAAGAAGGGCAGAAATGACGGGGAGACAGTTGCATTTCAGGGGGGGCGACAAGTTGCCTTCGCGCTCGTCTAGTCTTGCCATCATGGTAAAACACAACAGTGTGAGAGCCAGACAGAAACGGGCTGATCACTTACCTTTCAGGGATCTTGGTTTCGCTTGCTTGCGGCGCGACATCCTACAAAAACGCTGAAGTTGCTCAATTACTCTGCTAATTTGCGTAAAGCGGCGCGCTCCGGCTGCGTAATCTCTCTAAATTGGACTGAGCGGAGTCGCGGCAGCCGCTTTAGCATTACAGAAATGTGCAACTTAGCCCTGGCCGCGCGTTCTGGAGACGAGTTTGCTGTTATTTTGTGATGAGTAGGTGGATGTTAGAAAATCCAATTAGCCCGATCGGAGCAGGCGACTCGGTTTAGTTCAGCTGGGTATCGGGAAAAGTGGAGAAATATCGTAATGCCGTCATGCGCTTCCATTCTCCCGGAAAACGCACACGCGTGCGGGCATGGTGTTCGTTTAGGAATAAAAGCGCAATATTTGTTTTTCGCCTCTCATCTCAAACGTATCCGCGTGAGAAAGACATCAGCAAAACGCCTCCGGTGAGAGTGCAAAAAAATGCAACAAAACCAAAAAAAAAGGAGGAAAAAATGATAATAACACTTTCACTTCATATCCAACTAAACAGCATCAAAACTATCACAGGCTCTTCCTTTTCCCACTCCAGTCAGCTAATCATGAATTAGGTTCGGAATCTGATCCGAGTCTACGTCTAAATTGCCCTTAAAAAGAGGATGAAGAAGCAGAGAGAAGATGGAAGCTCCCTCCTCATCACAAACCTGCAAGGTCTTGGACTGCGCTGTCGCTCCGGTAGTCCACATAATAATGGAAAATGGAAGCAAGGCCCCCAAAGCCATCAGGATGGCTCCAGAGGGGGCCCCTACCCCGCAGGGACTCGCTCTGTACGTAATCACTGAGGAAATCATTGTCAGCCTGCCTGCACTCACACACAGACAGAGAGGCATGATTAAAATCCGAGGGAGCGCGGCAAGATGCGGAGCGCTGGATCAGCTGGCTCCCCGGATCCGGAGTCGAACTCTAAACCCAGAGTCGGCTCGCTCACCCTGGCGTCTCCTCTGCCTCAGCTCGCCGACGGCCACTCTCCGTCTACGGCAGACGGACTGGTCCCCCTTCTGGTGGAAATGGTTAAGCAGAGAGACATTTTCACTGTGGCTGCTGACATGCTGCAGGAGTCTGTGATGGAACGCGGTTTTAGGCTTTATTGGTTTTTTAGATGACGCTTTCTTTGTTTTACTACGGTTATTCCCACATGGATGTATTCTATTTGTCACTTTTTTGGGGATAACTAATACGTGTTTTATTTAAATTTCTTGTTTTGTTTAGACATTAGATTTTAGGATGCTGCTATGTTTTTCAGGGTGCAGGATTGAGGAGTGGAAAACAGCTGAATAAATAAATTCAAGGATAATTTTCTTTCTTTCCAGGAGTCTGTGGTGGTCTTTTCGCTTCACTCCCTGGCCCCTTGTGCTGCCTGGACAGGAGTGGCCCGTGGACGGGCAAATGCGTCTATTTCCCGCTCACGGCAAGCCTGTTTTCTGACCGCTTCAAGCCAAGAAGCTGCTTCTTTTTTTTTTTTTTTTCTTAGTACAGTTGAGGAAAGAAGCAGATCACAGGGCAACTCCCGAACACAAGAGCAGGAAATTAACATCCCATCCACCTCTGATAGCCTTTACTGTCTTTACTGAAAAGTTCAGGAAAATTCCCTTTAAAAAGTCAACTGTAAAGTTAATGACGTGAGTTTATAATAAGGTTGCTCTTATCCTACAGGGGATTCCCATCTTTTACTTTGGAGTTCATAATGAGGCCATGTGCTGTTGCAGACGTCTGAGGTAATCAGCCAAAGTTGTGTCAGTGTATTAGAAAATTCTCCGCCAACACAACAGAAATCTACGTAGCAGATGCTGGTTCTGAGGAGGCCTTGTTATTTTGCATCTTTAATCCGTAATCAGTAGATGTGAGCCGCAGTCGTAATAAACAGGGACTTATGACCTACATATCATTCCAAGGATTCCTTTCTTCTGTTTCCTAAATTTGTTTTTTGTATGTTTTTCATCTACAACCCTTTTTCTTTTTTCCCAAAAAAAAAAAAAATTTCCCCACCCACATCCTGCCAGAAAATGTCTGCAGAAGATCAATAAACCTGCGTGTGACACAGATTGACGTGATGCGCTTTGGTAAATTCAAAGCCGTCGCAAACTACAGTAAAGTTGGTAAACACGCACATATGAAACATCTATTTGTAGGCGCCTGGAATCTGTCGGGGGGTCTCAGCTGCATTAAAACTTCAATCTTAACAACGCTCCCAAGCTCTCCCTCCCTGTCAGGCGGCCCTCCCGAAGTTTTACCACCTCTGCCTGCTCCCCCGTGCACCTCTGGAATTCTCTCTCAAACACAAACAAACCGTGCTCTTCTGTCCTCCAGGACTCTTTGCTACTTTCATTAGTGACAAAGTAACTGGGAAAAGGCTCGGCTCGACTCTGAGCATGCACCGCTGGGTCTCTAGGTTACAGTATTTCTCTGAAGTTGTTGGGATTTGTTTTGTGGGGTTTTTTTTTTTTCTGTCTTTCTGCTCCTGAAGCTGGCTGACGTGGCTGGTCCTTCGGAGATACCCACGGAAGTATGGAGGGGGGTAATGACCAATCTGACCGTCGGAATGCCTTGATCTTATCGACACTGGCGAGAGGGGATGCTCCCACTTTCCGATGGTCTAATTGCCCCAACCCCAATAGACAGGCAGCACGGGCACACTGAGGTCAGGCCAGGGAACATAGAAGCTCCCAGTGACAACAAAAAACCTGCATAGCGGAAGTGGATTATTTTTGAAACTGTCTCTAAAAGTGTTAAATTCAGGCTACGGCCTCACATCAGGGTTTTCTTTTTTTAAATTCAGAATTTCATGGTGCACACACAGCACAGCCTCTTCTGGTCGCCTACGCTCTGGACTGCACCATTTGTTGTAAAACTGAGCAGCTAAAGTGCAGAATTCTTTTCTTTCATCCTCACCCACAGCTTTTTTAGTTAGACATCAGGATGCCACAGCAAGAGTGTGTGCCGTGGCATCAGAGACTTCACTCTGCC
Organism: Tetraodon nigroviridis; assembly: GCA_000180735.1. Taxonomy (NCBI): domain Eukaryota; kingdom Metazoa; phylum Chordata; class Actinopteri; order Tetraodontiformes; family Tetraodontidae; genus Tetraodon; species Tetraodon nigroviridis. The sequence goes on along the minus strand of CAAE01014992.1, from coordinate 540,880 downwards.
TCTCAGCGTTCCGAGTCGCTCTCCAGAGGAATGCCGGGCCCACGGGTGGAGGGACCCTTCGGCGGTTCTGGCTGACCCGTGGCCTTCGCTTACCTCCTGCTCGTTTGGCTCTGGCTGCACGTTGTCCACAAAAACAAAAAAAAAAAAAACCAGGAAAGAAAGAAACAAAAGAAAAGGAAAGAACTTTAAAACTGGGAGAAAGTTGTAATCCCAGTGAAGTATCTTCTGTAGAAAATAATAATCACTGAAGGCTATTTAGTGGAATACTTTTGCAAATGGTGAAAAACGGCGGCTTAAAAGCACAGTCGGTCAATTATGCTCGTTAGAGGAGGGCAGATACGCAGACATGCATGTACACCAACCACACACGTACGCACACGCACACACACACACACACATGCACACTTGACTTGCCTCATTAAAACCCATCCAGCTACTGGAACTCAGAGATGTGAATGTTTCCCTTGAGGAGCAGGGCACGTTCATTTTGAGAAAGGCAGAAGATTCAACTTTTTTTTTCTTCTCCTCTTCTTCTCGCTTGCTTATAATTACAGAGATTGCTGGAATGCATGACCCCGAGAATAAGGCTGAGTCCTGGGAGAGTCCGCTAGACGCATTGCCGTCTTCAGTCTTACTCTCCATTGTGCGTCTCCCTTGTTGGATGCCACCCACACCAGACATGAGCGAGGTCGAGGCAGCGCTCCCATCACTAAAGTAGAGCACCTTGGGGAGTTTGACTCTGCTCCTACTATACTAACTCCTGAGGCTGAGAAAAAAACAAGTCAAAATAGCAAGTGACTTAAAACATTGCCCTTTCTGAGCATCGGCACATACACACTGCACAAAAAAACCCACAATACAAAAGTATTATAAAAACATGGAAACCTATAAAAATCAGAAGGTTTTGGACTGAGTACAGCTTGCTGGGGAGTCAAACACTAGATGGGAACAATGCATAAAGTACACTTATAAAAATTAACAATTAATAAAAGAAGCTTTTGTGATACTAAGTCTATTTTTTGAGCAAACATCTAAAAACTACATCAGCGTGATCAGCTTTCATGTCGGAACAGCCTCGCAAAAATTTTGTCAACAACAACAACAAAAACCGTAAAAAGAGGGGATGCAGAATGAGTGGTCATCATGATCGGTGACCTTCCAAGTGGATTTCCGCAACTTCCACATTCCCCAGCCAAGAAGCCCCATGGAGCTACTCCCAAACCGGGTCATTAGCACAGTGGTGTCACCAGGCAGCAGATCGTGGGCCAGAGAGGGAGCGAGAGGGGGGACTCCTGGCAGCCGCGGCGGCTGCTGTGCGCTTTGACATTCAGGGCTGGCTGATCTATGGGGCTGGGGAGACTGTGCCCTTGCTCTGGGTCTTCATGAGGAGAAGGCCCTGGCAGGTTTCCTCGCTCACTTACTCCATCATAAAACTCAGGTCACAGGAATCCCGAGCGCTTGTTTGCGATGTTTCGAGCACAGCTGCGGGGTGATATCAAGATGGCAGTGAAGGTCATGTCAGTCGTGTCACCGGATCCCGCTCAAAAAGAGGTACGCCGTCACTGGCCAGATCACTGGGGTGAAGGGCGAGCGGGGCGGGGGACACACACAGCATTTCCAGGCAGACCGAAACACAGAGTGACACATTAGCTGGCTGCTTAGCTGTAATGTGTCATATGTAAAGTTTACGGACTGTACTTTTTTTCATTTGGACCGACTCTAAATTGCGTGTCATGACAATAAGCCCCACAAAGATGTGTTACTGGCATGAGGAATGTCATTTAGTCACAATGGGAAGGCACCATGGTGTGATCAAAAATCATTCTGGGGGTTTTATGTCCTGCTCAAATGGCTTTGACCTCCACAGCCTGTCTCCAGCAAATGGTGACCACTATGAACACGCCAAGAAGAGGACCCCCCGGGGACCGTACCGTGAGCCAAGACGGACATTAAAATCTCCCGGTGAAAGATGGACATTCTCCACTTGGCACCGCCAGGCAAGATGAGAGAAAAACCTTTCAACATTTCTTTTTTTCTTTCTTCTGAAATGAGAGTGCACCACCACCACACACACACACGCACACCCCTACTCATTAGCACCCCCTCATTAGGAGATCTTCTCTATAAGATGAGATCAAACCTCCTCACCTCTGTGTGTCCTGCTAGTTAACTAAACTGCGGCATGTACATGTCTTTATCATACAGAACATTCTACCCGCCAGAGTGGTGCTAATGCCTGAATACCAGGTTCACTGGTCTAACAATCAATTTATCACGTTATTTTAGATTCCAGCATACACTGAGATGTGATCAAGCGAAAAAACCCTCTGGTTTCAGCTGTATGGATAATTAAAGTGCATTAAAATTGAGTATATAGTCTAGACTTTGTAGCTCAGAGAAGAAAGAAAACCCTAGGTGAATTAAAGCCTTGAAGATTTTTGAAAATAGGAGCAATTTCATATACGAATACGATGAAATCTTTGCTAGTCTCTCGCAGAGTAATGAGCTGCAGTGCAAATTAAGAGCAGCCATCTTCTTATCAGCATGTCCAATTTACCTCTGGAACCCGTCCCTGGAAAATAGGCAGGCAGCTGCGTGGAATGGCGGTAGTGTTGTGGTCCTCCGAAAGCACGCGGATTAAAAGACAGACTCGGAAGGATTAGGAAAACCCTCACTCCCAGGCCGGGCGCACATTATTCATCCTTCCACCTCCAATCCCTCATCCTTCTTACCGTCTTCACTCGCACCCGCCCACCACCTTCCTGGCTCCCCAATGACTCCCCCCCCTCCACCTCCACATCTCTGACAGTTGCAGAAGACCCAGGAACCTCTCTCCGGACCGTGGTGGCATGTGTGGGGAGTTGCGATGGTGTTAATTAAAAGAAAAGGTTAGCACACGTGGGGATGGCAGAGAGCACAATCAGGAGGTTCCTCAGAGACGCCCAGAAAAGGGACCGGCGTCCTCGGGCGGCTGGGGAGCTCGGGATGAGGGAGTGATTGGGCCATAAAGGATGGAGGGGACGTGACCCTGATGCTACGGCGCAGCCAGAGGGTAGGGTGTGTGGTTCCGTTCCCCGGTCCGACAGTTCTCCACACGTGGCTTCGTTTGGGGCTGATTAGTGTGTCCCTGGAAAGGTCTCACCTCCCTAAACACCACGCGCGCACACACACACACACACACACACACACACACAAACACACACACAGCTGTTAAACAGCAGGATGCGTGCCAGGCCTATTTGGAAGAGAATGTCAGAAAGGTAAGAAGTAACAGACCAAGTGTAGACAAGGAGAGACGTAGGCATGGGCTGTCCAGAAAGGCCGGTGGGGGGGTCAGAGGTCAAAGCATGACATCAGAGTGAAATCACACAGAAGTTTAGGTCTCAGGAAAATTAGCTCCTCGAGATCTGGCCCAGCTGTTGATGCCGACTGCAGCAATACCATCTGCGGAGCGTCGTTAAATAATGATAAATGAACGCATCGCGTTGCTCAAATATGTAGATTTATTTATTTTTTTAAAAAAAGGTGTCTCATTTGGGGAAATAGTTGGCCTAGTTTAGGTAGACTCACACGGGGGGGGTGTTCTGCATCAACTGGGAATAAATGATAAATGGATCACGCTTCGCAGAGGCAAGATTTTAGAAGATTAATGCAGTTAAGTAAACTAATAAGACCAGATCAGTTTAGTGTTCCAAAAAAGGCAAGTTTAGCTCTTTCTTTTAAGTAAGAGCAACCAAAGTCTTCTCAGCTGTCTCTCTCTCAGGTCAACACGTTGGGGCGATCAAACATGATGAGCTGATTGCCACATTAATTAATTCCAATAAATGCTCGTGAGCTTTTAAGACAAACAAGAGGGAGTGAAACAGTTTTTCCTTCCTTTGCCCCCAAACAAGCAGAGATAATTAAACATCCATCCTCAGAGAAGAAGTGTTCCCACTGGAAGGTTGTTTGGTTTAAGGATTTACTCAGTGGTTTGACTCGCCAGGGACCCTCCATTTGAATCTCAAGGTTTTATATCTCTAACAAGGCTTTAATTGCCAAGGTAACGGACCACCTGATTAAACCCGACAATAAGTCTGTTTTATCTACGGACGGGAGCAGGCAGGGATAAGAGGGAATATTCAAATCCAGCTAGCATATTAATGCTCAATAATTCTAGTTATTGAAATAAAGCTGAAATCAAATGTATGGCCATGCACCTTGACAGGGTTTGTATTAAAAAAAAAAAGGAAAACGTTATTTACTTCATGTCAACTTCGGAGAGGCACAGTGCTCGCAAGAAGGCTCCTAAACCTACCGAGAGTGTGGAGGAGGCGGCACTCAAAGCCTCAGGTCCCATGCCACGTGCCCTCCTTATTGTAACGAGTGCATTTCTCTCCTCAAACTCTGACTGGTGAGTGCATCAAGGAGGGGGTGGGGAAGGGGGGTATTCTTCAGAGGAGACAGGGAGCGTCTGGTGGTGAAAAACTCTGTGTTCAAGTCCTATCTCTCCTGTCAGAGGGCTGACACGGGGCATCCAGGGACGCGGGGCCTTTGCTGCACCGAGTGTGGACACTGGCCTAGTTTCTTCCCCGCCTCCTCCTCCACCACCACCACAACATCCCACCTACAAAACACCCCTCAGCCGCCTCATCTCATCTGTTCTTTACTGTCATCCTGACCACAATGAACTGCCATGCTCCTCCTGCTCCTGACACCTCCTCCCCAGGTCTCCACTGTCTCCTGCGCCTGCTTTCTGCAGTGTTTTACCCTTTCTCAACAATCTATGAGTAATAAAAAGCAAAATAATTATGTTTACAACAAAAAAGCTGTGTCCAAATTCAGGGGAGGCACACTAAACCAATGTATGTTTAATGGTTTACTAATGGTAGAAGTAGGGAGAAAAAAGGAGCAAGCTCTAAAAAAATCATATTATGGCTTGTTTTTTCTGAAACATCAAGACAAACAAACCCAAAATGCAGTAAAACTGTGATTTGTATTGCTGATTGTTTTACAAAAGCACTTTTATCAAAGGGAAGAAATAAAATTTCCCTCTAAGCAAACTTGCGTTTGACTGACAGCAGCTGCAGGGGAGAGGACCCGTTCCCATCAGAGGATATGGAATATGGCGTTTTTGGCACATTCGGGAGTGTATGTTCTCACCTAAACGACTGTTTGATGCTCAAAGCGCAGCCCCCCCCGGTTTCTTTTTTGTCAGGCTGCAGAAATGCAGACATATAAACATGCTATGTGATCTGCCCATTTCAGCTTCAAGAGGATTACAGATATTGGATTAGTTTTAAACACTGAAACATTGAAGTTGAATTTTGTTTATTAATAAGTAAATCATTAGAGCAGGAAGTTGATCACAATTGTAAAACCTCAAAATAAACTAAGAAATAAGTATACGAAACGTAAAAGGAAAAAAATACTTTCACATGGAAGCCAGAAGCCAAGTCTCAGTCAGGAAGCAGCAAAAGAGCAAGCGCGTGCTTAGACGGCCCTTAAATCCCGATGTCACACACACCCACACACCCACAGGTGAGGCAAATTGGCCTGACGACCTGTCCCAACCACCACCCATGCAAGTCAGACAGCAGAAATTCCAAAGTTCACAAATCCCCCAACTTTGTTAGGGACTTTTCATGTTGCAGAATGGAGCTTTTGTGCTTCAGCCAGCGAGTGTAAACCGGCCTCTTAACACAAACCATTCCCTTCATCATCTCATCCATCCTAAACGCAACCTTCAAAGCGCCTCTGGCATGTCAGCACGTTGCTTGTGTCACTTCGGGGAAACTGCCTCTTCCTGGCAGGTGTAAACGAGGCAGGTTTCTATCTTGTTTAAAAGCTGGGCCATTTTCGATGCGATGGCAAACCCTTTTGCCAGACCAGCAACACCCTCACACCAGCACGACTCTTTTATGCTGCCAGCTTTATTCTCATTCTTGGGGGAATCCTCCTGAGATACGATGTGTGCCTTTTAATTTCCCTCGGGATGCAAGCGGGAAATATACACTAGTGATTTCCAGAGGATGAGACACAAGGAAAACATTAGAGGAGGAGATATCATGCTATCTCTTTGTGCTGGGGTGGAACACCAGTTAAGTACGATAACTTATAACGAGTCTACGTTTTTGTGAGCCATTTTGTTCTCTTTTTTAAATTTTTTTCGAGGGTGAAATTGCTGAACAGCAGAGCACTGCAACAAGGTGTCAGCCGGTGCAGCGTGGTGAAAGAGAACCCCAGGAGACTCTGCGGCCCTGCGGGTTTGGTTTGTAGACCCGTCAGACACTTCTGAGGGGTGACGCGCCTCACTGCTCCACTGAGGGAGAGCCTCTGCCATGTTTACTGTCATGTTCCAAGGTATGCTGCGTGGCTTCAAACACATCAAACGCATCTACAGGAATACTGATATTGGGAATGCCGCTGGGAGAGGCAGACATATTCCTGAAAACACACATGCCCGTGACTGCAACATGACCCCTCACAAATGGAACAAAACAAATAAATAGTTCCGTGTTACAACACGTTGCTTTTACAGCATCAAACTACATGGTCGCAAAGTCTGCTTCAGTTACTGTTTTACAGGTTTTTCTTCATTCGCCTTCATCTGGATCTAAATTTGCCAATATCTTAGGTACAGCTGTTGCCATGTTTCCATGGCAACAATGCTAACAGTAACACCTTTGTTTGGCATGTGCGAGCTGATCAGAAATGCAACTTGTTCCTCATCTGCTGAGATTTTATTTGATTTTGCTTTTTACGTCTCCCGCAAATGACACACTTTAATTACACAGCAAAAAAAAATCTTCACATTTTTAAAAAGGATCTTGTCAAATTAGGACGTGACACAGCGACGCAATATCAGCGCGATGCCTTGAACCTGTTCTTTCATACTGCAAACACCATAAGCGGGCTTCCAGGGTGCGGCGTCACATGATTGGGTTTGATTTATAAAGAGCAGTGGAGACTGATTTCACTAGCAAAGAGCTCCCCTCCTGGCGTGCTGTTTGTAGTGTTGACGAGGGCTGAGTTGTTTGCTGTGCCTCTAGGCGTGCGGATAAGGGGGGACCAGCCTGGAGTTCCTGCCTGGCTCAGGGGGAGGTTGGACTGGATTAGACGGCTGACAGCTGGGCCACATCTCTGGAGGCACAGGGCAGAGAGGCCCCCTGTCTGCCTGCCTCTGCACCAAGTGTCAATTTGAACATGAAGGAAGGATGGAGCGAGCCAAAGAGTAAGTAAGCGAGGGAAGCGGGGGCCACTGCCAGCCCTGTGTGGCTTGATAGCAGCGGTGCATGGGCCGTACACACCGTTAGGCATCACAAAACAGGCTGTTTATTAAGCGGATTTTGACTAGTGGGGGCAGAAAGGCACACACTCAGACAGCCACCGATACAAAACAAGGCACCTGTTCACGGCTGCAGCGCCTCACCCCTTGTGTTCGGCCTAGCGTGTCGTCATGGAGGAGTATAAATCTCCCTGCCTGGAATGTGCTGCAATTACGTTTGTTTTAGTATCAAAGTGAGTCTTTTCCTCCCGAAGTCAAAGCTGGTGTTTTTTTATTTGACCAATAACCCACAAACGGCAGCAAAGGCAGCTCGCCTCAGGTGCTAGCTGTACAATTATGCGCAATCGAGTTTTACAGGCTGCCTCCAAATCAAACGCAATGCTGGTTTATTTCAATTTCAGTGACGGGATATAAAATGAAACCCGACTTCCCCGAGCCACTGCGCTACCTGACTTGCAACCACCGCGCCAAATTCCTGAGCAGAGTCCTTGATAAAAATATTTGATTGTAGCATTCACAACGGCCGACATAATTTCCTTCAGCGGTGCAGCCCTAATGTGAAGAATGCTGCCGTTTGAGAATTTCCTATAATAGGTTTCCTCTAATCCTGAGAGACTGCTCGGTGTATTTCCTGCGCAGAGATGCGGCCATCGTGGGCCGGAGTCGACTTTATTAGCTGGCGATGTTCTAATGTGATTTATTTTTATAAATGAGTGTGGGGCTGCGATGCAAGTGGGGGTGGAGGCCAGTATGTAAATACGGACCCTCATTAAACACCACCACACAACATTATCTGCTCTTCCTCTGATTGCCTGCGCGCATTAACGAGGTGCAGCCATGTCTGCTCGTTAATGACAATGTAATGAACAGAGAATCTATGATAAAATCATCAGAAGGGGCGACCGCTGTATTAGGAGGACCACCGCCACCCATACGTTCAGGTGAGGAGTGGGCCCACCCTCCTCAGCTCGACCATTAGTGGAGCTCAGCTGCAATTCAAACTTTTTCGACAAGAAGTGTAGAACGCTGACCTTCAACCCAAGTAGATTTGTGCTTCCTAGGCAATATATTTAGATCTTTTGGGGCGGTCTTCAGAATCTAAACTCCTTGAATAGTAGGAAGTATCTGACCTTTGCTCTTTTGAAACTTTAAAATTGTTATATTTGAGGCCAAATTTCAAATAATTCACTTCTCACAGCTCATTTCTGTCACACAATTCTGCTGTAATTCATACAGACACAGTAGCGTAAAAACTATCATTTACTACAATATGTCGATGTCACATTTCTGCCTCTGTGTAATCTACGAGTATTACCAATAATCGCTGTGCTAGGCGGGATCTAAGTTTTGACCTGGTCCGATCCTGGGCGTCATTCTTTGTTTCCGTCTCTCCAACTTTCTTGTGAAGTCGGGATGCAGCCGTCTGGGGATTTCCACCAGCCCATTTCTTTGTAGAGATTTGAATCTTTATGGCTTTTTCCACCAACGAGGAGATTAACCCCATAATATGCAGACATCTTATAGTTGATCTGAGCATCATTAGTCCCCATTAATAACCCATGGAAGTGCAAATAGCTTATTTTATCATCTTAATTACATGACATCTGAGGTCTCCATCTAACGACGAGACTCTTTAGACTGAGAGGGGATCTGTGACTTAGAGGTGCCTGTGATTTTTTTTCTTTCTTTTCTTCCCTGCGCACACAAATGTGTCAGCCGTGCGTGCATGCACACGCACGTGCTCACACCAAAAAGGATGCCACTGCCCATTAGGGAGATGGATTGACAGGACTGCAGAATAAATCTTTGTGGCAGTGAGTCAGAAATATAAATAGAGCACCTAAGACAGATTTGTCTGTGGTGTTGATGAAGTTACCGTTGGGGGCACGGCTCTGTCTCTTTAGTAATGAGGACGACCACAAACTGTTTGCTCGTCTAATGAGGAATGATAGGTTTGGAGGTGCCATCCAAGAGAATTTGCAGCTCGCTTAAGCCTCATCTGCTTCCTGACTTTCGACACAAACAGCAACAGCAGGACTCCTCTGTCAAAGAACCAGCCCCACCTGGTGGCTCCGAGGCACAATCTCCTCCACCCTCATGTAGAGACCACAAAAACAGGTTTACACCGGCATCTGCTCTGCCTTGTGTGTTGTTTTGTCTGCAGTAAGAATTCTGTCTCTGTTTTTCAGCTGATCGGAGCTCCATACAGTTTCATTTATTCATCTCACACCATATTAAAGTGTCGAGTAGCGCTGCAAACCCCCCCACCCCCCAAAAAAACACCAAAGCACTTTTGCATATAATCTTTTTTAAGTGCTTGTAATCAAAACTTAGTTTCCATAAGAAAAAACACCATTACCAACAGTGGAGTCATTTTAATTAGATCAATAAATGCTGGTAAAATCAGGTAGGCAGGGGAGGGAAGGTATGCCCCATTATCTGTTTTATCATCAAAGCGCGCCTTGTGCTAATTATGCTAGCAGAGCCCAGTCAGAGCCGCGCCACCAGAGACTGATAATAGAGGACTGCCCAGGGTTACAGTGATTGCACGCCGCAAACTCCCTCTGCACCGTCTTGTCTCGGACAGGTTGCTGATATTTGTGCCAATGTGAAATGAAAAACAGCATTAAGAAGGTGTGATGAGAACGCTGTGTTTGAATTTGAGAGTCGGCCCCCCATTAGAGCTCTACTGCTAATCAATGCAAGGCATTATAGGTGGCATAAATCACACTTTGACACTTGCTGTATGGGTCGTTAACAGAGAAATCACCAGGGAGATGCAGACAAAAGCAACCCCCCCCCCCCCCCAAAAAAAGGACCCAGACACACAAATACTGGCTAGCACTGGTTAGCACCATCAAGGGTAAATTGATAGGTTTTGTGACATCAGCGACTTCTGCATTTCACAAAAAAAAAAAAAAAAAAGACTCCTGATGCTGAGACACAAACACAGATCTTTCAAACTGAGTAATCGAGGCTCCTCTGATTATATCTGTGATTTGCAATGACCAAACAAACATGGACCACTTGAGAGGCACTTATTAGGAGGTAAAGGGAGAAGGGTCCTGTGAACATTTTTAATAGAGAATGTAGTTATTCAGAGTGAAAAGGCATGCAGCAAAGTGCACACGCAGGCATTTGTAACCTGAATGTGGTACAGAGGGGGACCATCTGAAGACTCGCAGGCCCTTTGATGTCTCCTGAATATGGGCATAATGCATGTGTAATTAATAAGCCATTTGCATATGATGAACTAGGGCACTTAGTCAATGTTCTCGGGATACAAATACCTGAGGAAAACAATAACAACGGAGAACATTAAAAAGGGGAGTCTATGCAAAAAAAGACAAATCTATGGCCCGCTTTGGATTAGAAATACATTAGCAGCTAATTATGTCCTAATTGCCAATATTTTAGCAGGTGTTTGTACTTAACCAGTGGTAATGCCCTCCTGGAACAGGCTCATCAAGGCTATCCTCGGGAGAATTGCCCAGCAGCCCTAGGTGATTATGATGTGACAGGGTGGTCAAAAAAAAAAAAAACAAACAACAAAAAAAACCCCAACCAACATGTCGGACAGTAATGACGACAAGGAGGCAGCAACAGCAACAATAATGCCAACAGCAACGCTGCTGGAACTAAGAAAGGAGGAAGAGGAGAAGGAAGGTGTATGTGGAAACTACATGTCAACCTAGTTTTAATTGTAATGCAAAAATGTGCAGATCAATAAATAAAACCTTGCCGTAGAGACAGGATATTAGCACTGAGAGCACACAGTTTGAGAAGGAGTATTAATTTTTACCCAAATATTTTCAAAGCAATCAGAGACTCCAGGAGGCAGAATTCTCCCTCCTAATCAAACAGCAAATGTAACCTAAGGCTTGATTAAATATTGAGCTTAGAACTTTCAGATATCTTTTTTCATTGGCCTGCTGGCATTTGACAGCAAGGGAGCATCAAACTCCCATAAAGTCCCCGGAGCCCGGCAGATCTGGAGAAGTGAACTAGAAATAGAAGATGAACAGAGAACGTTTTTGGGGTCTCCGTGAAGTCGAGCAGCGTGAAGCTGGGCAATCCAGTCACATCACCTGTTTGAATTGTTGCAGGAATAGTGTCGGTTAGGACTTTTATTGTAAAGCAGTGGCAGGAATTGGAATGTGCTTTGGCCTATTGCAAAAGGCAATAGCACCTTAAAACCTTACTTTACCTTTTTACCTATATTTTTACGTAACTGCACCTACCTGGAGGAATTCTCCGTGCTATGCACCTCATGTTTTAGATTACTTCCCTAGTTCTTAGTTTAATACCCAGCGTTGCGTTGACTTTTTCCTTCCTGTTATTTTTTTTGTCCCCCCCTCTACTCTCACCATTGTATCGTTCGACCTTGAGTGAGACGCTGTCGGGGTGCTTTTTTAGAATATAAGCGTTGCAGTTTCCCATAATCCACTGGGAGCGCCGAGGTGAAAGCTGCGGCCCAGTAGCACTCTGAGTGGCTGGCAGCGGATCAAAAGCAAACGAGGTTCCTGAGCTCATTCCAATTATAACGGCACACACTATCAACTACAAATACAAACAGCACGTAAGTGATAGTGCTGGTGGCCTGGAGGACGGCTGCCAGAGAGCAGGCAGCATGCTAATCAGGATAACTCTTGCCATGGGCTATTTAGGGAATAGCCTCTTATCCCGCCGACTCCCCCATGCCTCCGCCAGGGAGACGAAAGAGAAAGGGGAGTGAATTCCCTGAGTGCCCAGTCCAAGGACAAAATATTAGAAAGTGGATCTTTATCTTTGCTCTGGGCCAATATTCATATTAATTATATAAATATAAAAGATCACTGCGTCTGCACTGAATAAAGTATAAATAGATTTGTGAAACCTACAAATGACCATCTTCTACCCTGGTTTATTGTTATTTTGCTCATTTAGTTAATAAATAAAGCAAAATATCTAAAAGGATTTTATTCCAGATGAATCTCATACTGCTCCTATGTATTATGACCCTTGTTTTGACCTTTGCAAGAAAAAAAAATAGCAAGGTTCTCATCTGTTTGAACGCCATCCCACACTGCTCATTGCAATTAGTCTGACTGTTTGTGACAACACCTTCCTAAGCTTTGCATTGTAGTAAGCCTGTCCAGAGAGGTGATTTATAGGACAGCCACGGATAAAGGGGAGGAAGTGGGATGTTTTGGAGCAGCTGCCCCCCCCCACCTTCCCAACCACCCTCTCACCACCCTCTCACAACCCCTCAGAGTTTGGCGACTCTCCAGAGCCATGCGGGGGTGGCGGGGTACGGCGGGAGCCTGAGCGCGAGGCGCACATTGTAGCACCGCGGGACCCCACCAGCTCCGGCCTGCAGGCACAACTCTCAAGGACACACAGAACTGGGGCAGAGAACTTCCAGGCTTCCCACTGGTAGGTGCAGGCTGAGAGAGAGAAAGAGAGAGAAAAAAGGGCAAAGTTTGCAGGCGTGTGTTGCTAGGAGAGATGCACAGATTGTCCTGATCAGCAAAATGATTTAAAAACAGAGGTCTAACCTGCAGCGAGGCTGTAACCATGGAGACAAGCTTCATAAAGGAAATACAGAACTGAAACCATGTGACTCTACGGTATTATGTTTGTGTCTTTGTGAGCTCTCTGATCTCCTAGTCAAACACAATTACTGACATCACAGCGAGCGATACATGTGAATCAATGGCTCAGCCATCCTCGCGGTGCCGCCAAGGGAGGAGAGATTCTGGATTTATGCATACAAATAAAAGCGTAATCTGAAAAATGCAAATGGTGGCTTGCTGTTAAACAAAATCCAGGAGTTTTGTGGCGCGAGGGATCGTAGTTTTCCTCATAATCTGCATGACGGATAAAATATTTTCCACAAAAGAAGCTAAATCTTTAGCAGCGCTGATAGCAGTGGAGCAGCAGCCCTTTCTTCCAGCAGGAGATGTGGCTGATTGCAGACCGGCCCCCACTTTTCCTCTTCATCAGGGGGAAGCAGCCATGCTGATCAGAGATGGAGTACCCCCGACCAGAACTGACCACATTGACCCATTCCACCATCCTGGGCCTCTAATGGAAGTCCCGGGCGTCCAGACGCCTCCCTGCTCAGACACGGACATCAAGTAGGGCTCGGCTCATCATTGGGAACAGCGGGCCGCGCCGCCCTCCCTGCCTCTCCCTGGGACTGCCTTTTTGGGAACATTGGGGGCAAACGTGTCCAGATGAGCACGTTCTAATTTGCAGGGCCAGGTTAATGCTCTGTCAGGAGCCCCGGAGGATCAATAGCTTTATTTCCCTAAAACGCCGGCGTGGTGAGAAGCAGCTCACGGGGTGCTTTTAATACCGGCGTAGTTCAAGCAATGACTGGCTGGTATCGATTGTGCCCATGTGGAACTACGTGCACCTTCTGGGGAAGGATCTATTTGTGTCACCCAGGGCTGAGATGGGAGCTCCACTGGAAGAGGAGCGAGCTCAGCCAATGGAGGCTGCCAAAAACATCAAAACAGCTATGTTTACAGATTACCCAAAGGGAAAGCAAATTACCGCAATTATACAGGCTGCAGGAATACAATATCAGCAAACCTGCCATTTCACTTAGACATAACTTTTATGAGAGTGGAACACACCTTGACAAAAGCGGCATTTTAAATCCTGACACTAAATGTCAAATAAGTTCTCTTTCCCATTTGTGCAGGTCAAAAAACTCCAGGCCCTAATAGCAGCTAAGACGCCGGAAATCGTGCAATGTGTACCAGGCTTAGGGGCTTGGTAGAAGGCGTGTACCTGGCTCATGCTGATGAACATGTGATTCTGTCTCCACCCTCCATTATTTTCCCAAACAATGCCAATTAATCAATCTTTGTAAACACAGCAAATTGCTTCACAGAAAACTCATTTGCCCTCGCAGCATTTATCTCACACATCGTTGTGGAGACGTCGTGCGGCGCGTCCAAATCGCAGACCTTTTGTTTGCGGCCGCCCTGACATATTCACGACTGGGGCCATAATAGTCAGATTCCTGTTCTATCCCCCAGAGAGGGCGCGCAGAATGGTGTCACATCCAATTACTGCAGCGCAGCACAGAGGTAAATCAAAACTGGTGCCGTGAACTCGGAAATCTGAGGTGCAGGACAAGACACACACACACACACACACACACACACACACTTTCACAGATGTAATGTATTAGCGAGCCTGTTGTCCTAACCCTAACCGTCACAACTAACCCCCTCTCCCCCCCCAGACACACATGCATGGTACAGGAGCAGAGCAAACAGTTATATCAACACTGATAGAATATTGGAATACACATTCTCTGGAAACTGCAGGTCATGTATGGACTGCAGAGGGAAATGGGATTGGTGTCGCTCCCCGCCACCCCCAACATAAACTGACACATGTTCTGGCAGTGAGCGAGACGGGCCCACATTTCTACAAATATGGATTTGTTGCATGTGCAGATATTGAAATTGCAGATGCAGACGATGAGCTCCTCCCCCTGGGAGTGGGGGGGGGGGGGGGATCACCCATATCCTCTCAAAGGTTCCACGCTCTGCAGATTCGTATAAATGCCTTCGTCTTTCCCCTCCCTAGGAGTCTTCGGAGAAGGCCCCGGTGGTTGGGGTGCACAGCCCAGTTCCACCCTGGAGCTGCTGCGAAGGCTCCTGCCCAATAAAATAGGCTGGCTCCCCAGGGCCCCTCCCTGAAGCCTCCAGTCAACGCTTGTTTTTGCACCATTTATTTAGTGTGACACATCTCCAATTAAACTGTGGAGGCTGCTGCATTTCCCCCCCATAACTACCTCTTATACCTCCCTATAGACTTTCTGTCACACGGAGGGTATGGCTATGAAGGAGTGAAAGAGAGAGAGAGAGAGGGAGAGAGAGAGAGAGAGAGAGAGAGAGAGAGAGAGAGCCTGCCAGCTATGATCACAATGTCATTTTTCCCCTCAGTGGTTCAGTGAATCCTTTGAAAGGTACCCTGAATTATAATTATCAAAATATTGAACGAGATAATAATCGTCTTAAATGATGCTGCCACTTCTCCGTTTATCTGAGCCCGGGATAACACGCCTGGTGACGCGCTCCGGCGAGCCTCTCTGAAGAACTCATTTACAGCTCCAATTTGTAAAAGATTGAGCTCCGTGATATGACGAGAACTCGCCATTTCTCTCACAGATTCACTCATTCAAAGACCCTTCAGGAGTCTCCTTGCCACCTCTTCCTCCACCTCCCGCCCACACACCCACACACCCACCCACCCCACCCAGCCAGCAGCCCCAAACCCAGTCGCAGGAGGAGTGACTTTGTCCGACCCCGATGCCGTCTGCGAGAGCACAGCTGAGGGCAGCAGCTGCCAGGGAGGACTGGTGGGGGAGCGCCCAGAACGCCGGCTCTGCCAAGCGGAGGGGGCCAGGGGGAGCCCCAGTGGCAGCTGGGTAGGGTGGGGCGGCCAGCTGTGGAGCAGCAGGGTAGTGGGCAGGCGAGAGATGCCACTAAGACCTGAGCAGGAATACACAAGTGTACAGATATTTTCTATAAAAAACCCCTCCACACGTCTTCCTTTTAAAGGCGTGCAGCTGATGAGATGTCCGAGCGGAGCCTCAGCATCAGCACCAGTCCGCCTCACACCGGCGCGCCTCTCGTCACGTGCCGTGGCCACACATCTGCTGTGCCATCTGTGTCCCTCCGCCCCCAGCGTGACAGGTAGTCCCTCCGTCTCTCCGGAGGGAACAGTGGGAGGGGGTACGGACACGGAAAGTAATTTTGGGCGAAAATGTGCTCTGGACCTCTCTGCGTGCATCTGGACAGGACAGAGACGCCGCTGAGCGGCGCGGGGGTCTTCAGCGGATGAAGATGCATCTGTCACGCCAGTAAATTGTTTCATATTACCAGGACAAATGAGTAAAAAGACACGTCCAGACTATAAATAACACACCCCAGTGTATATTAAAGATTTCTCCCATTTATTGTACAGTTATACATGACACAGATGAGAGCACTGAGTTTGGGTGCAGAATGTAAAACTGCCATATAAATATTGTGTGAGGACACGACTCCTCCTTTATGCTGCTGTACATCCTGGAATCCATCA
Organism: Tetraodon nigroviridis; assembly: GCA_000180735.1. Taxonomy (NCBI): domain Eukaryota; kingdom Metazoa; phylum Chordata; class Actinopteri; order Tetraodontiformes; family Tetraodontidae; genus Tetraodon; species Tetraodon nigroviridis. The sequence continues at coordinate 524,523 of CAAE01014992.1, read as the reverse complement.
TGTCTGCACCAACGAACACACACCGAGCCCCGCTAATCACGAGCTGAGAACATCATTTTCACATCTTATGTTACATATTTGACAGCGACTGTAATATTCACAAACAACACTATCTGAATGACATCAACTCATGACGTTTATTTAAAAGAAATGATGAATCCAGCGCGACGACACCAAACAAAAACAAGGTACGTGTCAGAAATATTTATTGTAACGTTTGATCTTTGCCATTTGCAGTCAATGGACAAGACTGAGGTGCTTAGAAAAATAGTAACAAAAATAAAACACAAAGAGAGACCCTGCAATAGAATCTGCTACACGTCACCTCTTTCCCAGTCCGCTGACCATTACCGAGTAACATCAGTGAACTATCAGATGAAGCTTTTCATCATTTCAATCATAGTAATTCAATATTTTAATCCACGGACCACCCCCCGTTTGTGTTTTAAAACTTCTCCACGTGATATTTTAATACAAAAAGTCATCACTGAAGTAGCAGATTACACTGAATACTTACACAAGTCAACATAAAAAAAAACAAAAAAAAAAAACATGCTGAATGAAACATCATTTTTAAAAAATTGACACATACACTTCATGAAATAACACAGCTTTAGTACTACTTCTCAATGTCTTATACAAAGTTAACTTGATCTAAAAAGCATAAAATATATTTTTACATTGTCACATACATCACATGTACCATGACCTAGCAAGAAGTTCATCTGGTGCCTTATTTCCAGCTCCCACACAGTTCCTGACTGCTGGCATTATTGCTTCTTATAAACAAGGAGCAGGTGGGGGAGGGGGAGACACAGAAATGAAGCACCAGGATAGATTAAAAATGGATTTTTAAATTACCTCTGAAATCCAAATGTTTTGCAAGCATGTTTCACAATCTGCAATGCTAAAGGATAAGGCAGTTCCACTTTTAAGGCATTGCTGCTTTGAGACATACCGGAGCAGAGGGTGGGTCGCGTTGATACTACCCAGTCGCTGTACAAGGGCCAATAAGAGCTATGTGAGAACCCGAAGAAAGGAGAGGGTGTTCCGCATTTAGGTATTTTCGTGTCTGAGAGGATCTCAACAAGCTACAACCGTCAGATAGGCCTGCTCAGCGGCCGACCAAAGGCCAGCGCTGAGCCAGACCGGAGCAGAGGTGTTGTGGGGGGCTGTTGCTGTGACCCACTCATTGCTGGTAATTTCCATACTGGCCCTGTGGAGAAATTGCAACAGATTCATATTGGTGACAATCACACAAACAACCAATCCGTTAAAATAATAATAGTAGTAATAATAATAAGAATAATCTTGACGAGGGTGACAGCAAACATCTGTGCTTTCAACCGTTGCCTACTGCAAACAAGGATTTGGGGCTGCGTTTGCCGGTGCTGACCAGCAGGTGGCAGCAGAGCGTCACAACTGGTGAGCCCTGGAGGTTTGCGTGTGCGCATACACCAGCATGACTGACGGCAGCGGTGCCTATTCCACAGTGGCCACCAGCTCTACCAATCAGTGCCAGAACAGTATTGGATGCATTTCTAAACAGGGGTCGAAGTAAGATTTACAAGGCAGTCATGGAAGGCATTCAATTAGACAAGACATGGAAATTTGTATATAAACATTTTCAGTAAATATGCATTACATCTCAGCAGAAAAAGCACGCTGTGTTTCTGGACCTCTTGACTGAAAATTCGACCCCTGGTTAATAACAAAATAAAATAGCACAAGGAGAGGAAAGATAAGGATAGGAGAGAGAAACATGGCAAGAAGAGACAGAAGAAACAAATGCAAATTAAGACTAGGTGGTTAAAAAATCTAGATTGGACATTGAGGTCTTCACAGCAACCATTACCTTTGCTTCTTACAGAGCTAGTCAGGGGTTCAAATCCCTGGGTCTTTATTTCCTCATGTGCCCCTGAATATTCAAAGATAAAGATATCAAAGTGTAGCTGTGGTCCCCACATAAGACCACAGGAAATACAGGGCAACAAAAGATCTCCCTTTAAAACACCAGAGCAGTCTGCATTAAGTTGAAGGAAGAATCTTTATATTAAAACCCCCTATGTTCTACGGGAGTCCTCATATTTTATTGTACCGCCACGTAAGCCAGGACATACAGCTCAGAGTAAAGACTAACACAATAGTTAGATATTTCTGCATTCGATATAACCACAAACATAATGAAAGCATGCACATTGGGCTTGCTATGAATATTTAACTTCACTTACCCTGCTCACTGACGTTAAAACACAAAACATTGTAAATCATAAAGAGACAGACTAAGACAAATGTAGAGGCGAGCCCCTGGTGAGCGTCCGCTGTCGTGGCTATACTCACCTGGTCGTAACCGTAGGGGCGCTGCTGCTGGCCCTGCGGGGGTCCGGGCTGAGGGGGGCGATAGGCTCCGTACTGCTGTCCCTGCCCCTGAGGGTAGTTGGGATACTGCCCTGGACCGCTCTGAGAGGGGCCTGAAAGATCAAGAATCCATTTTATAAGAACGTGGCAGAAAAACAGCAACTTTTGACTTTAGTGCTAATCAAACAGTTTTTGTCACATCTCTGTAAACCAAAAAGGAGCAAAGTGTTCAAAGACATGAAGAGTGAAAACAACCTAAAGTTTTGCTCATTAACCGGTTCCATTTCCTACTTGTTACTCCGTGAACTCGGGGGATTCGAGTAGTTTCCTATCACTAATGGGCTGCGATTATAAAAAAGCTGATGGATGACAACGAGGGTGGTGGATGTGTCGGACCCATTTGTTAAGACTGCCTCCACAACTGCTGCTACGGTGGTGAATAACGATGAGGACGTCGACGTTGGAGCCAGGCAGTGGTTCCCTAATGCAAGAAGGCATCAAGGATTCTGTTGGTCTTCATTAGAGAAACAGGCTTCATTAAAATAATAAGAAGAAAAAAAATTCAGCCCCCGTGCACTGTTGCTTCCCATGCAGGTGCTGGGAAGGACCGGGCAACGCTTGACTGGGGGCTCAAGTCAAATGAGGCCCACGCAGCATCGTTAGTCGTTCATAACGCCTTACGCTGTCGAGAAGAACCTTGTGGGGGCTCGTGGAAAAATGTGCCTGTGCCAGATGAATCTCACCTCGCAGCCTCTGCTTCTCAGCTAGCTCATTACTAAAATGAGCTCCAGTGACGGGAGGTTCCATTTTAAAGACACAGACCTTGTTGTGTATACAGAACATTTTAAAACATCCGTCAAACAGGAGGAAGCACCAAAAGCTCGGTTAGGACTCCATCAACCATCCGCATTCCCCCGGAATCACCCCGAGAAACACTAATGCTGGCGTCTGCTGCTGCTGCTAATTCACTCACCGTAAGCCTGCTGCTGAGGCGGGTAGCCCTGCTGACCCGGGTACTGCTGCTGTGGTGGGTAGCCCTGCTGCTGGGGAGGGCCCTGCTGGTATGGTTCCTGCTGCTGGCTGTACTGGGCGTTACCTTTGGGGAGCAACAGCACACAATGTGAACGAGAGTGTGGGCAAAGACGACAGGGAAGTGTGAAATGATGGCTGGTTTTCTGTTACTTTTCATAAGGAATTGATGCTGAAGATGCAAGAATTGATCGGCTTTGTTACAAAATGAAATACAACACAACTGCGTGGCAACATTCTCAAAACAAGGGTTGTTGTAGTGGTGTTAGACAAAAGGCTACAACTACGTGACGCATGCTGTGGTGAGACATCAGCCAGAGAAAAGAAGAGTATGGAGGATTGTTTTAAAGCTAAACTGATGTGTTTCGCTGTTCAGCTTTAATCAGATGGTTTAGGGGGGAAAACAAAAAAAGAAAGAAACTTCTAGTCAAAATCCACATTTTAAACAAGATGCATTTCTGTCATTAAATCCTCCTCTAGGATCGGTTTAGATGTGTGAGCCGAAGGAGGCAAAGTGCCACCATTGTGGGTGATTTATCAGGGTTGTCCGGGCAGTTCCCATCGTGATGCGACAACATGACGTCCACACAAAACGCCTGCCTGCTCATTTTCCTGCCCCTGACTTTTCCTTCACTATCAGGTAGAACGCCAACTGTAAGAATTGAAGTTTGTCTCTGCCCAAAACAGTTTGAAATTCCCAGAAAAGAATGAAGAAACTGAAATACTGATTTTTGGCACAGTCTCTTTGCATCATTTGTGTTTTAACACAGTTCCTGGGGGGTTTTTTGGGGGTTCTGTTCAGATTGTAGGGTTCTCCTACCTTCTGAGGCTCCCTGGCCTGCGTGACTGTACTGGTCCCCATAGTAGTCTTCCTGCCCTGGGTACTGCTGAGGGGGTCCTACATACACATACACACAACATACACACAAGTAGATTCAAAGGATTGAAGGACTGGCTTGTGTGAGGGTAGGAATAGAGAAGATGGATACCTTGCTTCTAACTGTTAGAAAGAGTTCTTTAGATCACTTATTTGCTGTCTCTTTTTTTGATTGGAGGTTTTATTTTACATGTTTAGACCTCAGGAGACTGATCTAAAGCAGTGGAAATGGAGGAAGTGGAAAAAAGGAGTAGGAAGAAATGTGGTTTGTTAGAAGAACCATTCACAGCTTTCACCCCACAGACACTCTGACGGCTTTACCTTGTTGCGGAGGTCGGTATGGCGGCATGGGCCTCTGTCCCATGACGTGGTTGCCTTGGTTAACCTGGCCCATCATGCCCATTGGGTTCTGCTGCCCCTGATAGTGCTGTCCAGCACCACCAGGGGGCATGCTGTACTGTTGGGAGGGGGGCTGCTGGTGCATCATGGGCCCTTCAGTACAACAAAAAGAGTGAGGAAAAACCCAAAGCTGCCGGAAACTCTGCTGGCACAGCCAAAAACCAAGTAATACAATAATAACAACCACAATAAAAATAAGAAGAAGAAGAAGAAGAAGAAGAAGAAGAAGAAGAAGAAGAAGAAGAAGAAGAAGAAGAAGCGCTACCTTGATTTGGCTGCATGTTCATGTTTGGCCGAGGTCCGTAGTTTCCCATGGGCTGCCCCTGGGTCATGTTCATTTGGTTCTGTGCTGGCATGCCTTGGGAAGAGGGGACAGTGTGATTGTAACCACCCATGGAACCGTGGCTGCTGGGCGGCATGTTCATAGAGCCGCTGGGCATGTTGGGGGGCTGGTTGGGACCTGGCCCGGGACCTTGCATGGGCATGTGATTTGGCCCTGGGAAGTAGCAACACAAATGAACGGTGACGCTCCAGGAAAAGCCCAGGAAGTTTTTAGCAGACATGGGTACACAGACTCAATTCCATCAAGTTGCGTAAATGTTAAAAAAAAAGAAAAAAGCTAAATAAATACCCTTGGCCACAATCTCTATATCTTCAATATAAAACTAGCACCATAAAATGACACAGTGAGCTTGATCTTACTGAGTAATTACAATAAAAATGTGCTGAACCATACAGCTCCACTGGAAAAAGCATCATCAACCAGAGTATAAGTCCAGGACCACCAAAGCCGGCGAAACGGTGACATCATCTTTCAGTGGAACGACTCTCTCACACTTCTGTGGTGTTGCTAGGCAACCCAAGTGAGACAAGGAGTAGAAAAGAGGACGGAATAACGAGGGAGGGAAATTTCAGGGAGAGAGGTCACTTACCAGGCATCTGTCCATTCATCTGGTTCTGCATGTGAGGGGCTGGAGGGCCACCACTGACCATAGCGTCAGAGGGCATGTTGTGACCATGAGGTGGCTGTGGCGGGGGTCCGCTTTGGTTCATTCCACCAGGGCCCATGGGCATATTCTGTGTGGGCGGCTAGAGGAAATAACAATAAAAAAATCTGATTAATCAGAAACCTCAAGATCACAAATCTAATATAAAGAGTGCAACATTATTGGTGGACATCTTTATTTTTAGGGAACTACAGAGACTAGAGAGAGACTACAATTATGACAGTTACCATAAACTACAAGTACACCCACAATAATAAGAAAAAAAAAAAGAAATCATCAATTGTAATACATTGTATAACAAATCCAAAGATGATAAACCTACTCTCAATCGCTATTTAAAGATGTGCAGGAACATCTACACTACGAACAAAAATCAAGTGATTCATTTAAAAAACACATTATACTGTTACAAATGCGTTGAGTCCGAACGGCCAGGGGCAGTACTCACAGCAGGGAGGAGAGACTGCATGTTTTGATTGGAGTCTGCTATCGTCGCCAGGTACACCAGGTTTCTGTGCAACATCTGTTGATATCTGTGCAGGTGGAAATTCACCAATACGGGTCGTGAGAAAATGTGAGATTAAAGAAAGCAGGTAATGCAAATGAGGGGAAATTTGTCCGTACTTACTGTGAACATTCTGCAGTTTTTCCTTTACTCTGGAAGTCCATTATACACTGGATGAGCTGGTTGTTTTCGTCAAGTAACTGCACAGATTTTCACCATGTGTTAATACAAGATAACACAATGTTTAAAGTATTGTTGAATAACGGGAATTTGGATCATGCCGATCATTTTCACCCCAGTGTCGGGCTTTTTTTTTTCCATGGTAGAGTGCGTTTGTTGCTAACAAAAGACGCATTTTGCTAGCTAGCTGCCCTTAGCAAACGAAACCATGGGCCTTCAAATAAAATTTCATGTCGGTTCTTTCAATCTAGACCGGCCGTGCAAACATGGGGCCATGAATGTGGGTGATTTCATATTCGCCGCGCTTTGACCCTGTAAAAATCGTTTCCGATCAGTCTGCCCTGAATGGGCACTGTTACAATGATTAGCCTCACAGCTAGCAGTCTGATGCTGTAGCCTCCATTCTGAGACGCGCAAAAAAGATGAATTACCTTTTGTATTCCAGCGGGTGTTATATCACCTTTTCCACGCTGCCTGTGAGGTGTAAACGCCACCGACATGGTGATACTTGGTAAAATAAAATAAACTAGAGCATAAAAGTCAAACGTCTGCACAGAGTTAACAAATCTGTTACAAGTCAACCTAACCGAATGAAATTTTGGAATGCATTGAACCGTTGGGGGGGAGGTGATGTATATGTAACAGATTCGTGGTTGCCACCTTTATTTATTACAACTGTTAGGTTGACAAGTACTCTTTAGTTTAGGTATAAATAAATAAAATATAACAAAACTATTAACTTTTCCGGTAAATGTATGCAGATTTATTTGTGTCAATAATTTACTGTTTCACCCATTTATTTTGAATAATGGAACCGTCTAGACTGGTCCAACATATGACAGAGCATCGCATGTACAGCAACAAAAGAACAA
>CAAE01014992.1:502874-517230 GCA_000180735.1 Tetraodon nigroviridis | reverse complement strand
GGCTTGTACTAGCTGAATCATTTGTTGAAGCACTGTCTTTTTAGTAATTGTACGTACATCACAGTACAATGGCAGCAAGGTATGACAGAGCCATCACTGTATTTTCACCCGATGGCCACCTCTTTCAAGTGGAGTATGCACAAGAAGCGGTAAAGAAAGGTTCCACGGCGGTAAGTTTTAAAATGAAACTAGTTCCTAAGCTAACAGTAGCTATAGTTAGCTAGCCAAACAGCTAAACTAAATTGTCTTTTTGTTTAGTTATAAGTTTACTTGCGTTATATTACCTGTTTGTTTTGATTTTTAAAATGTGTGTCATTTGTGTTGTTTATAATTACCAACTGAAAGCTGTACTAAAAGTTTTACCATGAAAGCTATTTGTCGCTGTGTCACTCTCACAAGTTTCGCTTTTCAGCGTTTCTACAAATTGACCCTGATAAAAATCAGATCTGGTAAATCTCAGATAAAAATGCAAAAGAGGTAGTTAGGGCTGTGCATAATTAGCAATAAATCTCTGTTAGAATATAAAAGCACATCTAATAATTACATACATTTTTGAAATTGACATCCCGGATTGTCTTAAAAGCACGACGTGTATTTACTGGCATGAATTATAACTAAAAAAAAATAGATGCAAGTTGATTTTTATTATGTCACAGCAATCATTTTGGGTATAATTTACTTTTCTCTCCAATATTTTATTCTGCCCAGGTGGGGATTAGAGGTAAAGACATCGTTGTACTTGGTGTTGAGAAAAAGTCCGTTGCAAAGTTGCAGGAAGAAAGGACTGTCCGAAAAATATGTGCCCTGGATGAGCATGTCTGCATGGCATTTGCAGGTAACTTAAATAAAATATATCTTATTGTTTACTTGATGTGGATGCATATGAAATTCTATTCTAAAAACCACTTTCTCTCCTTTGTAAGGTCTGACAGCGGATGCCCGTATAGTGATCAATAGAGCTCGTGTTGAATGCCAGAGCCACAGACTAACGGTTGAAGACCCGGTCACAGTGGAATACATCACACGCTACATAGCGACGCTGAAGCAGGTAGCGTTTTTGATCATTTGTTTTCAAATAATGGGAAGCCACTAGTAAGATTTTATGAAGGAAACGATTGCATTTCTCTTTTTTTTATGATTGCAGCGCTACACTCAGAGCAATGGGCGGCGGCCATTTGGAATCTCTGCTCTAATTGTGGGATTTGATTACGATGGAACGCCCAGGCTGTATCAGACGGACCCATCGGGAACCTACCATGCCTGGAAGGTCAGGAGGTTTAAAATGGTTCTTCATTGTTTCCATTGTTGTGCTATGCCATCAGTGCGCAAATAACTTTGTTTTAATGTTGATTGGGGGGAAAAGGCAAACGCAATCGGACGCAGTGCAAAAACAGTGAGGGAGTTCCTGGAGAAGAACTACACAGATGAAGCCATTGCTGGGGACAATGAGGCCATCAAGCTGGCCATCAAAGCCCTGCTGGAGGTAGGATCAGGTTTAATATTTCTGTCAAACATTTTAAATGTACATGCTACACAAACATTTCTAATGACATTCTTAAGTTAACTATCACTTTGAATGTAAAAAGTATTTCTGGACCTGAGATAAAGAACCCCTTCATGTTTCAGAGCTCAAACGTCTCTAAGCTGGATCAAGATCAGATCAAGTTAAAGAATTAGAAGCTTTTAATGTATATATAAACAGTTGACTCCCATTGAGCAGTAAAAAATACCCCTGCATACATAAAAGTTTGACCAAAGTCTAAAAATAGTACATTTGGCTCTCAGTAAAGTTCTTTGGAAGAAGCTGTAGAAGAGTTCAAGACCATGAAAGTGACGATGTCTGTCCCCTCTCAGGTTGTCCAGTCAGGTGGGAAAAACATCGAGCTCGCTGTCATCAGAAGGAATCAGCCGCTGAAGGTGAATTGCTGGTGATTTTCTAAATGGTCTGTCTCTGGCTCGGTTCGAGGCGTTTCATTTAAAAGTCACTTTTTTCTTTCAGATTTTGGAGTCTAAGGAAATCGAGGCCCTGGTGGCTGAGATTGAGAAGGAGAAAGAGGAGGAGGCAGAGAAGAAGAAGCAGAAGAAAACAACTTGAGGCAAAATTTAAAATAAGGAGATAAAAGTCACATGTGTGCAACATCCAGAAACGTAATGGAACGGAATTATAATAAACCTGACTTGTTTGTAATGTGTTTGTGGTTCATATCGTCACTATGAGAAATATAGTCTTTGCTAATGGTGCAGTAACTGGTCAAATCGGCAGGAAAATGGCCTCTACCTGCTTTTCTTTTCTCTATATTGATTATCCCAGCAGATCCTGTGTTAAAGATAACTACTGTCTAAAACAGCACCAGCGGCAGTAGAGAGAGCGAGAGTGTGTCTGTGTGTGCGCCTGTTAAGCTCAGTGGTTTTCATTTATCAGCATTCTTGTCAGAGCCAGAATGAGAACGGAACAGAAAAGTGCGCTTCGATTGCTTTATAAAGCGCTCACCTCTCTCTCAGTCATTTAAAACAAATTAGCGATGAGCGAATGATATGTCTAATGGAGGCCCTGCGAGACCCCGTTCTGCTTCTCTCTCCCCTCTTTTTTTTATTTATTTTTTTTTATTTCACCCTAAATTCGCTTATCAAGCAGCCGCTTCTCTGAATTCTGAACGACACAATTATGGCCGGCGGTGTGGTGGGGCTGCTTAATGGGATCCTGGCCCCAGACCCCAGTGGGAACTTTCAGTGACTTTAATCTGGAGCCCTTTGAAAAGTTGCGCTGTGCTGTGCTGAGGAGCCCCGGGGGGCCCCTCTGACTCCACCAAAGACATAATGGTGAATGGTAAAGTCCTTCATTTAGAATCGTCTCCCCCAGCCAGGATTTTCAAACTAGATGCCCCGGCAGCCTCGACTACAGAGCAATTGGATTGTGTGTGCCGTTTGTCTTGTTTGTGAGTCTTGGGATCATGTCAGGAGATCAATTATTCCTGCAGTATCGCTTCACCTACATCATGTCTTCAGCTCCCGGGAGGGGCCAAAACCAGATCGGCCCTTTTGTGGGGTCCAGGTCCGCTGGGGAGGGCCACTGTGTAAACCCCACTAAAAACACCAAGCTCGAACCTTAATCTAAGTTTATTTTCTGGGTTATTTAGGTTATCTGATGGCCCGTGTCGCTCCCGACACCACAGCCTGGCGTCGGGCTGCTCCTGGATAGACTTTCTTTCTCTCTTTCTCCCCTCTTTGTCAGCGCCGCCGTCGCCCGTCATCAGCAGCGCTGCGCCCCAGGACAGAGTCCATCTCTCTCATCGCTGGCTGCTGCACATCATTAATGCAGAAAATAATGGCTTCACCAGAGGTCACTGACGGCAGAAGCGCGCCTCGGGCCGCGTCCTCTCCGAGCAAGAATGCGCGGCACCGCAAGGCCACGACTAAGTGCATTGTTTGTGTTTGTCCTCACAAACACTATTCAAAAGCTGAAATATAACAAAAGCACCCCCCTCACACCCACCCATCTGTCGGCTATGTACCCTACACTTCTGGCAAAGTGTGTAACTCGCAGCAAAAATGAAACCGTGCTTTTTAAGGATTTGTCAAACTTATTTCCAAGTCAGATTTCTCTCTGAGAATATTTCTTCTCGTAGCACGGCCCCCCGTGGGTCGTTTTAAGACCATCCCCATGGTTGGAATGTATGGCCGTAGGTCCTAAGCGCCTTCTTCAGAACTCCTTCAAGGGTAAATGCTCACAGACACATGCACCCCTGGGGGCCAAAGGTTACGTTAATCCTCCATAAAGGCTGCAGCTGAACTCCTCCAGGTGTTCTTGCTCTGTACCGGCAGAGGGCAGTGTTGCATAAAAGCACCACCCTGCAATCATATCCATTTCTCCCCTCCTCTTACTGTGTCCTGCAGATTGACATTGTGGCCGACATCTTTTTTTTTTTCTTTCTCTCTTTGCTTTTCAACACAGAAAAAAAGGCCTCCAAAACAATTGAATCTTTGCGGTGAGTTGTTTCGCTCCAAAATATTGTCAGATGAAAAAAGCAGCGTGGCTTGTGGCCCACAGGGATGGCCACGCTGTCAAAGTGTGTTGGGTCATAAAAGGCTACGCTCTCAACACTGTCCCTTTTCTGCTTGTCACATGTCGACAGTTACCCACAGTTTATGTGTGTGTGTGTGTGTGTGCGTGTGTGTGGAGGATTGACTTGCATCTACGGATGCCCCCTTGGGGCTATGTGGCAGTCTGAGGAGAACTTTGGGCTTATTGGTGAGCTGCCTCACAGATCCATGAGCAACCAGAATGGCGCTTGTTTCTTTCAGTGTTCCCTTTTCAACTTGTAGCTTCAGGGGGAGCATTTTGGAATATCCTATTATCTCATATCAAACATCTCATCTTTTCTGTCTTTAAATAAATCTCTCACATTCAGACACCCACATCACACACACTTCTCATTATTTTTTACAAAAACACAGCACGTAGAGTGAGGGAACACAGGGCACTGACAGCTTTGCTTTATTTTATGCCCCTTGAAAGGTGCTGGAATACTAACAGCTCCTATAAAGAGGCTAGAGGGATGGTTTAGGGTTACCCCCCCCTCACCTGTCAGTGGAGGTTTTGTCTCAGAGAAGAATACAAGTTCATCTGTCTGTAATTGAAAGGAGACACCACTGGACCAAAAGCAGAGGGATGAGGGACGAAAAAGAAGGCAGACAGAGCTAAAATAACCAATTCCCAGGATGCTGCAGGCCAAACCCTGGTGGCCCCGGGGCTCCGTGGCCTCTCAGGGCCGTGGCAGAAGCCAGTCACACACATCACATAGCATTACTCGGGATGGGGTTACAGGAAAATGTCAGCCGACGCATAAGGAGGAACCATCAGCCCATAGGATAATTCGATTGCCCGAGGGAGGTGCAATCTTGCATTCCCACGATTCCTCTCTTTCCACCCACACCCTCTTTTCATTGTATTTCCAAATCTATTTTTCCTTTCTCTGGTTATTTCATGCTTTCAGTTCTCCAGTTTGCTCTGCTAGACTGCTAGCCATTCCTGAGCAATCTGCATCCCCGTGAACGAAGGCATCCTTCAGCAGTGTTAGCAGCGGCGCTCTTCCGCCACAGCCTCCGTTTTTTTGGTGCTCATGGGAATTTTGCAGGCCATTGCTTTGGAGCGTGACCTTTGGTGTCTTAGTCTACAACCTCAACTTTGTCCAGAAAAACCAACTTCTTTGCAGATGTATGGTTAGGACGCAATAAAATACCCCCGTTAAGCACGGAAACGTCGGCGCATGGGCGCGCAGCTGCAACCATGTGCGTGCGCTGGGTAAAGACAGCGAGAAAGATGGAGAGAGCTAAAGAAGGATAGACAGCGCGCGAGTTCAGCGCAGATATCTGAGTGCGTCTGACAGAGAGGACAGCCCTGGAGGCAGGTCCCAGCCCTTCAGCACCAAAAATGACACATGACTGCTTTGACTTTTGTCATCCCCTGTCTCCCTCCGCCCCCAAACCCAAGCCTGCAACAAACACCAAGGCCTAGCTCGGGTGCATACACACACACACACACACGCACACACACACACACAGTCACACACTGTATACTGCTTAGATTACATTATCTTTATCCCCAGGACATGAGCCCTCCTTGTTGGATGACATTTTGGGCTTGTGCAGCACTAAGGTTACCTTTCTTTGCCCCTGAGTTATAGATGGCTGTCTGCAAAATGCATTTGAAATGAAGGGCAGGGGTGGGTGGGTGGTGTGTGTGTGTGTGTATGTGTGTGTGTGTGGGGAAGGGGGGAATCAGATGAGAAAGATTTCCAAAAGCACTTTGATCAGAGGCATCAACAGTCACGCACAAACTTGTTAAGCAGTATGTAAATTTGGGCTGATACTGAATAAAGTTGCCAGAATGGCATGAATCCATTGTGCTGCGATGATCAAAATAAAAGAGGGCTTCATACGCTGGAGGGCAAGAAAGTCACAGACATGAAGGTTTTTTTCCCCCTTACCCTTTTTTTCCCCTACAAAGGGGCTGATGGGATGCAGTGAAGAGAGGAGGGGAGGGAAATGAAAGATAGGGGGAAAGCCTGGAAGGATCTCAATCTAAATTAGCGGAGTAGAAGTAAGACTCTGCTGAGTGAGACATATAATTAAAACCAAAGTGATGAAAACATCAGCGCTCTTACAGCCCTCCACCGGATGAGGGTTTTTTTTTCTTTCTTTTTAGAAATTGCTGGTGCGTTTCGAGGCGGAGGGTATTGTTGGAAAAGCAGCGATCTGCTCCTCTATCTCCCCTGCTCTGCGTTTCTTTCTCACCTTCATGCTGCCTGACACCCTGAGATGAATAGATGCTGTCACCCAAACTCTTGTAGCCTGTCAGCTTTTAAACAAACAGTAAGAGAAAAAAAGCCACGGGAGGCCATTGAGCATGAGAACTGGAGGACCCGTGCTGTGATTGAAGACAGGGCGGCGACCTCGAACTTTGACGGTCACACCTCACCGCTGTCTAACCAGGATGTTATTCAACTCCTCTTTTTGTGCCAGTGTTTGGAGCTTTCCTTCCTCCAGTGGACTGTTCCTCCAGTAAATCTGTCCATCTGACGATAAATGTACCAGCACCTAACAAGCCCTCTAAAATAACTTCCCCCCCGCAAAAAAACGGTCACTTAGCGAGGGGTTAAAAAAAAAAAAACACAAAAAAGAGCCCCTTAGGTGTGTTCCCTCCCACTCTTCCTCTCTGCACCTGCACAGAGTCTCTCAAGTCCTCAATGTGTCTCTCCTCACAATGGCGACAGTGCATAGCCTCTGGCTCCTTTCTCCAGCTGAGAGCCACCTCTCTCCAGAGGACAGGGGAGGAAACGTGCCAGCGCTAACAACTGATCCTGGCAGATAAAGGTGCAGGACGCGAAGGAGGAGGTAGTCCGGACAACGCCGGCCTTCCCGAGTGCCGTCCCCCAGCTCTGAGACCCTGATTCTGATAGCTGTAAAATGCTGCCAAATTCCATCACGATGTTAGCTTTTCCCTTTACGAGGATGCATGAAAATGATTACTTCCTTCGTTTACAGCCGAAAACAGTTTTCAGTCTAGTGTTGCTAAAAACAACAGAGCATTCTGGGAGTCTTTGCACCAGCCTCTATACACTGATACCAAAATATGACAAACCAGGAGATAAAAAATAAACGCAGTTTGCCATAAACTGGCACATGAACCATCAGCATGAGGAAACACCAGGCTACCCAGGTTCCTGTAGGCCAGCGGAGCCATGACCCTTCAGCAGATCGGTGCTCTGCGGTTAGGTAAGACGGCAGTCGCAGGTCGCCGGGGCCGCAGCTGGGGAAGCCCGGGGTTGAAAACTTGACCTGATGGGATTAAGTGAACTCCCAGCTGCAAGAGTGGAAATACCTCCACACCTGGAGAAAGGTGATGAAAAGGCAAGGTGGATTTCTGGGCTTTTGCACTCACCTGAAATCCGACCTTTCAGAGCTGGTCGTCTGTTTTTCTCTACCTGGTCTCTCCCCCGCTTCAGTTCAACATGTGGGGTCTGGGAAAGCTCAGCCTCAGTGTTCGTCCTGTCGAAGACCTTGATATAAACGGGGGCCTGAGCAAGAGTGCTTATTTTATTCTCCTCCTCGCGGCTGCGGGCCATGGCTGTATTAATGCAGTGGCAGGGATCTTTTGAAGTTGTGACTTTATGAGACAAAAAGCTAATTTTCCTTTCCCTTTTGTTCATTATCGAGAAAGAGTTCCCAGCAGGGCGGAAAGCACGCTGTGCTAAATTATTTCCCATTCACGAGTCATCTCGAGAGTGTGTGATGGATTTTACTGGGCCTCTTACAGGTAAGCAGGATGATCGGATGCAGAAACCTGTGCTATCAGGCTGGTTAAGGTGCTCTTTGGCCTTGAGAGATAAGAACGAACAATAGGTCACCTCAAACACAGGCTCCATCATTATGAAGTTGTTTCAGTTGAGCTGTTTACAAACTTCACTTTCAAACCAGGACTCTTTCATAGCAGCACACTCAAATATAGCCTCTGCAGACTACCCGGACCCCAAATCGCTTTGCAACTCATTAAGACCTGAACCCAATTTCGCAAATGAGTTTCAGAGTTTGTGGGGCCAAGTTCGACATGTGACATAATGGGATTTCCGTCTTTCCCTCAAACTAAACTTGGCAGAGCATGAAGGCAAAGCGACACTTCGCGTTCCATCTTTACAGCGTACCGAGATGCCGCCCACAACACCTGAGCGTGCCTCAATTGCGGAGATGTTCCGCGTGGCTTCCTGATGGGGTCGCACTGAGCAACGCGACACCAGTGAAGCCTCCTCCTCCTCCACCTCCTCCTCCTCCCGATATGTTTGTGCTCATTTCATTCTGTGCGCAGCCTCCTGGCAGGCAGGTCAAGGTTTACCCTCACACCACACACACCATTTCCCTCACATGCCGCCCGGGGGAGGAACACTCAGCGCCAGAGGCAAGGGCAAGCCCAAACGGCTCACACAACTCTGCCGCCATCACCACCTCTACCGTTGCTGATAGAAAGACCGAGTCGGCTTTTCACACAATCAGCCGCCGTCCTGTTTTTATTTCACCTATTGCAGCTTCCTTCCCCCATCCCTCTTCTGCCCCCCCACCCTTTATCTGGCTGTATATTATTGATTTCTGTCAGTGGTAAGGTATATGTCTATTAACCGACAGATTTAATAGAGCGACAATAGAAAGCTACTCATTTGTTCCCCCTGTAGTGTAAGTGTTCATATTGAGAGTGTGATACTAACCCTGGCTAGAAGCTAGTGCTGGATTTTTAGCTGTAAATGGAAAACGCCTGTGGGCTTTTCATTTTCTGGGCCCAGACGTTCCCTTCATGGTGTCGGAGCCCTTGTGTTCACAGAGTTCATGTTTTGCTGCAGGGCTTCTCTTTTTTTTTTATTTTGTTTTATCTCATAGCTTAGACTAGCAGGGCTTTAACTCCCAGAGGACTCCTGCGTAGCAACAGCAGAGATCAACAAAGTAAGTTTGTTTATGTTGGCTGTGTCCGTATGTTGTCGACTTATACATTTCTCAGTCTCCATTTCCTGCCTCTCCTTGCCCCAGGGAGAAGGAGCCCTCTAATTGGATCTTGTTCTAATTGAGCCTAATACTGGAGCTAACCGGAGTTGGGCCCTGTGGCTAGTAGAGAGCTGAATCAAAACTAGGCACTAAAACTTTGCCTGTGTGTGTGTGTGTGTGTGTGTGTGTGTGTGTGTGTGTATGTGTGCATGCATCCCTGGTTTTTTCCCCTCTATATTTTATCATGAATGCATCACACTGTTCTATAGACTAACACATGCTTTACCGTTGACTTGTGATTGACGAGCAGTGCATCCTTTGGTTCATCCATCGATTTTGATCAATACTCATCCAAACGCGGTCAGTTCATGTTGATCGTAACCTTGTCAGTCATTCTGTGAGCAACTAAAAATCAAGTCCAGCTGCGGGCAGTGATGACATCATCCCATCCCATTTGTGTTGGGATGAATCTTAAAGTCTAATCTCATAAAAATACTTCACAGCTTCATGTTGGGATCTTTTTTTGTCACTTCAGATTTGTAAACTAGCCTCGCTACACTTCTCACTGGCCGCTTCTCACACCACCCACACACCCTTTGAAGCTTGTGGCATTATAAATATTCAAGTTTCACCTTCACATCTGTGATCAACACGATTGGTTGCGTCAGTATTCTCCAGCACAAGGCCACACCCCCACTCTTCTACAAGGGAACGTTTCCTCGTGTAACTTTGGTAGAAACGCATTTTAAAACCCTGAGCAAATGATTTAAAAGTTCCTGCTGTAGAAAAGAGTCCATTGGCAGGGATGCTTGAACTAGTTTCTGGTTCTTTATTGTTTTCTAAATCTTAACACCCCATTAGATTCTGTAAACCTGCCTACAGAACATTTTCTGACTGAATATTTTTATCACTTTTACTTTTCATGGCTATAAATTTAAATAGGCAACAGAAAAAAAATGGAAAATGAAGGCTGCCAGGTTTAATACCGAGAGCTGGAGACCAAAACGACTTCAGTCCCTCTGGCCTCAACAATTTGTATGTGTATGTTTATTTTATCTTCCTGTAAAATCTCAGAAATGGCTATGTGCACTAGCATGCAATGTATGATCAGAGTGCCATTTCATTCTAATCTTCAAAGTTTAGATGTTTATCTCTCCTCCCCATAGGTTTTGGACTAGCGTGCATACATGTGTCCCAATTTAGGTCTTATTTGTGAAAAAAACCTGACTTTTTCAGGCACTTTGGTCCTCTGATGCCATATCGTATTTAGCGTTAACCAGATCCACATGGGCAGTTTTATTCCATCGGGGTCGGGGGACATCAAATGACACATAAATCAGAACTGCAATCACAGCACTGACTATATTTTCTAAGTGTAGGAGCAAGTTAAAGATTGCTCTTTATGTTTGATAGGTTTTTTTTTGCCAAACCTGGCACTTCCAGACAGCCCTAACACATGGCTCCTCTCACCTTGTACTTTTTTAACTGGGAGTCTTTTTTTCTGGCGGTCTCGTTATGACTGTGAATCAATTTTGCACTGTCTTTGCATGGATCCTCAAGCTTATTTTAGCTAATATTAGCTGGCAAGAGTTGTTACCTTCAGGTGTTGCTGCTATGGAGCTTGCTATTAGCCAGTTGGTTCTATAAATAAACAAACGCAGGGATAGTACTGTATGAACTTTTCACAGTTTCACTGTTTGTTCATTTTTGTTTTACCCAGCATCTCCTTTCTTCCCTTAAAACCATCATTTTAATTTAATACATGTGGTTTGCTTTAATTCTTCTCTGTTGGGGTTGGAGACTGGCTACGTTTTCATCCATGTCTGACGTCTTTCAGAGGAGTCGGGGGTTTATTGGGTGGAGGCGGCTGATTGCTCCTGGAGGCTGATTTGCTCCCAGTTGCTACCCCCTCCCCCTGAGGGGCTCTGTCGTGTGTCTAGAGAGGATGAGACCTGGTTTCAGAGCAAATACACCTTTCCAAACATGCTGCCCGAGGGCTTAGCCTGGAGCCTACTGGGATGATTGGAAAAAGTTAAATGAAGGCAACTTTGCCGTGGCTGGTGTTTGCTCTCACAAAACCTGCAGATCACACTGTTCTTTGTGTCGGAGGTGATAATTATTTTGAAGATCTTGACAGATTAACAAAAAAAAAAGCTTATCAGACATGTTTGGACCTGATCCTGCACACATGTGCAAGTTCAGTCCGCTGCTCATGTCATAGTGGGGTTGCTCTCCCTCACGGGCACCCACCCCCCCCCCCACCTCCTCCCTTTCCTCACACAATAAAACAAACCCACACAAACTCATTACTCACCACCCCCTCCACCCAACGGGCGATCCTGCACACATGTGCAAGTTCAGTCCGCTGCTCATGTCATAGTGGGGTTGCTCTGCCTGAGTACCCCTCCCTCCCCCCCGCAGCTCTTGTCTTTGCTGACAGTATTAAACAAACGGACAGAAAGTCCATTACTCAGGAGGGGCTGCAGCGAAACTCCCCCCCCCCCCCACGCCATCCTTGAGCCCTGCAGCATTCTCTGGGGTTCCTTGTCACCCCTATGTCTCGGAGGTGAGAGGGCGGGTGATAATTGAAGACTCACTGGTACTTTTAACAAATGCACCGAAAGAAGGAATCGAAAAACCTGTTAATGAGATTTCTCTCCTCAGGCAGCACTCGGGGATATTATTCTTATAATTTCTTAATCTAATGAGTTACTCAAAGTTTATTTTCAGATGTTTTTCTTCTTCTCATCCTATAGGACTCATTTTTTATTATTACTTTGTATTACTGAAACAGCATCAAAAGCGTATTAATAAAACACATCTACGACGCAGCATCGCGGGGAATTCTTTGAGATTCCAGCAGCCTTCAAGAGCAAAGCAACTCTGAGAGAAGACGATAAACTTGTGGGAGACTAAGGTGCAGATCTTTGTGTTTAGATTTGTTTACCCCACAAGATGGCTCCTGGCTCAGCGAATGGACCATGAAAATGGCTGCTCCCTGGTGCCTCTAGCACTCTTTATAGATTGAGGATTTTCATGTGGCAGTTACAGGCTGCTGGGAAAGACACCCCAGGGGTCACACTCTCATTAAGGACAGTAGCTCCGAGCGCTTTTTGCATCGCTTCCTGTGGCCACTGACCTCTATTTCACCTGTGGGCTAGCAGCTACACTCCTCAGTCTTTCTGTCGCTCCTAGCAATGCCCTGAAGGTCCTCATGTGGCTTGTCTCGCTCTTGACTGGCCTGGCCTCTCGATGCCCCTCCCCTTCTGCCAGTGAGCTGTTTGGAACGATCACAAGGGTCACGCTTGCCCCCACCAAAATGGCGGTGAGGTCCTCGGGCTATTAGAGGAAGAATTTTCTAAAATGACGAGCCACAATAACACCAAAAGTTTGAGCTCTACGGTAAAAACACAAACAAGCACTCTGTCATCTTAGCTACGCTGCTTGACTACACATAAGCAGCAAAAAAACGGTGTCCTCAAACTCTATGAACCACTCCTGCAGCCATTTCCTTGACCCTGCGGTCCAATCTAGCTACAGCACACACAAGCTAGTGTGCAAAGAGCACCTAGAGGTGATCTCCACCAGGTAGTTAATCATTGATCAAAAAAAGAGGCATTACTGTGGACCATGGTGGCACCATTGTGCCTCAAGAGCATGGAGAAACATCAATAGGCCCCCTTATTTTTTTTTTATTTATTTTTTAAAATTAAAAGCCAAAGGCCCGATGCCCTCCTGCTGCTGTACTTTAATCGACTTTAAAGGGCTTTAGCTCTTGAGCTTCATTTTTGGGAAAATATTCACAACAAAAAGCCCAATGTTTGCTGAGATGCTAACTTATTAGCACAGCAACAACATTTGGTGATTCGCTAAAGGGTGGGCCCCAGTGCAGCTTACTGGGGGATTGAGATATCAGACCGGTTTCCATCAGCACGACTAATATCTTCGGGCAAAACAATTTTGTCCTCCATTAGTAAACAATTAGATTATATCCAAAAGCACGTGCACAGTCTCCCTAAACTGTAGGTTCTCTATCTGTGTGTGTTGACATTAGGATGCAAACAAGCACTTGCATAGGTATAAACACACACACACCCTGTAGGTATAAGGTTCCAGTTGGTGTATCTCTGTTTCTAAGCTCCAGTCTGATGCCCCAGTCTCATGGCATCCAACCCCCACTCTTCCTGCCCCCCTCAGGGCTTCTGAGTGTGTGTAAGATGGCTACTGAACCAAGAGGGCATTGTTTCTCTCCAGTGGGGTTTCAAAATTGAACGTTTACATTTATGCACTCCTGTACCAAAAGCAGGATCCCAGCAGCTCACCAGACTAAACCTTTGAAATAAATAGTCAGACCTGAGATTGCACTCGAGATTAGTGCCGAGTGGCGATTGCACGTGACTCCAAAATGCCAGACACATACGCGGCGACTAATTATATTTGCTTCTTTCTGCGGGAGGTGAAAACAGCAGTCAGCCCTCATCAGGTTGTGTGCTTCTTGGGCACACGTGTGAGCAGAGCAGGGAGGAGAAAAGACGGCGGGCAGCAGGGACAAACCCGTCAGCCACTCAGATCGCATCAGGTCTGTCGGGACACATTGGAGCACAGCGAGCCTGATGGGATATGCCCCCCGGGGTTGCAAAGCAGGCCAGATGACATACAGACGCAGGGGCAGGCAAAGAAGGAAGAATAGAGGACGGCACATCCTGCCATTAATGTGCATATATTCTATTAGCAAGCACGCAATAATGAGCACTAACCCCGGCTAGAGAATGTACGATTATACCGTAAAGCACCCTGTTACAGATGTGCACTTGTGTGCTTTTCAAGGCTGCTTGCACCACCAACACACACTGGCAATCGTTCTGGCTGTAGCTGCATGCTCAGGGATAATAGCCGCAAACACAGCCTCGATCTCACACCAGATAACCTACATGTTAAACAGCATGGCACATATGCTAATGTGAGGTGCAAAGACATCGTGTTTATGAGCCGCACACAATGCGTATGCCCGCGCGCGGGTAAATGCAGACACGCTTGGGTACATATGTCTGCAGGGGCAAATTGGGAAATAGACACTTTACTTCATGCCTGTTCTTTAATTGGGGCATTTATTGTTTTGCAGTGCTGTTTACTTCAATAAATTAAGACTTTTTTTGGGGGGGAAAAAAATGCAGCATGTCTCAAGGTTTATATAAGCAAAATTATGCTTTCAGCCATTAAGTTGCAAATGAATGTATTCTTATGGCTGTGGGATATGCCCGTCGAAGATGCGTTTATATTTCACACTAATCAACTTGACTTTACATGTTGGATTTCAGTTTGATTTTAT
>CAAE01014992.1:439084-499564 GCA_000180735.1 Tetraodon nigroviridis | reverse complement strand
AGCTCCAAACCCCTTTGTGTCCTCTAAGTCGCTTTCCTAATGCCATTCATCTTTTCACAGGCTGTGTCCGGAGAGGAGAATATCTCAAATTCCTTTTTAAGTCACTGTAAATGCGAGGAGTGCGGAGGAGAGGGCGTGATGGGGTCTCATTAAACTCACACAGCCCCCACACGTTATCTTCAAAATCATGTCATTTGCACAAAAACAGCTGCTGAGTTTAAACTCAACATGCTGTTGTTCTCTGTTACCCACCTTATGTTATTTCAGGGGATTAACTGCTGTTTATATAAATGATGACCAGATGTGAGGTGAGGTGGTTTCAGTTCTGAACATCAGAAACCAGGAGAACGGGGAACATCTACCTTTCTCCTCCAAATCTGGAGCAGCTCAGTGTCCTTCAGGAGCAGGAGGAGGTGTTGGAGGGGTGAGAGGGTGCTCTGGTCTGGAGTTTCCTGCTGAAACTCAGCCCTGGAAAAGCAAAAGCAGCAGCAGGAGCATGTTTTTTTATTTTCACCAGAAAATGTCGGTTAATTTGTGCGATTTGAAACTGTAACTGGTATCTACAGCGCGGCCTGTGAACGAGATGGTGGCTCCAATGTCTTGATCTCCAATGGCTTCACTTTGCAACAGTAGGAAGTGTTTTAATAATGTTTATTATAGGTGTACAGTTCCAGGGGACAGTTAGCTTAGCTTAGGACAGGGGCTGAACTAGTGATGTCTAAGTATGACATAATGCTCCACATAAGACAGTGGACGACTGTGGAATATCGTGTTGTCCTTTCTCACCTGTTTTAGTTTTTAAGGGATTATTTTCATCTTTATGACGACAACTTATACACTGACGACTGAGAGGGCACACTGTTTCACGTGAATGCTTGCAGATGCACCTCTACACCATGACAACAACAGTCAGTCAAATAGAAATCGAGGGCAGGGAGGCCTGAAAGGGAGAAATATAGCATAAACTGCAGATAGCCGACGAAAAGTGGAGATTCTGCCAAAAGGGATGAAGACAAGACGACAAGGCTCTGTGTGGGCTTTCACTTTGGATTTTGGCCCTACAGGGATATGTGGAAGCACAACTGACAGGACTTGCGTGGAGAAGTCGGCTCTATTCAATATAACTAAGTAAAGAATGCCCCCATGCAGCCGCTGATGCACCAGCTTAAATCCTCCAAGGTACAATATCGCCTTGGAGTTAGCTTCACCTCTCTGGTCGCACAGAGCCAAAACACAAACACATCAGCTCTTTGTTTCCCACTAAACACGTAGATGGCATTAGGAAAGTAAAATATTTAAACAATATCGCTTGAAAACAGTCAATCTGAGCTCTAAACGTGCTGTCAACGGCAGCCCCTGTGGCAATTAACACAGTGAACCAACACCACGGCAACTTGACTTGAAATTTATTTCACATTTTTCTGCTACATTCCTCTTTTACTCAAATTTAGGGAGCGTAGGCTTGTCTGTCCTCTCCGAAATACTTTAAAACCAACTTCATATCAGCGTGTGCTACAACTAAAACTGATTCTGGAGCGAGTAGTACAATAAGCTTTAATCTGTTCAGTCATGTCTGAGGCGACACATTTGCTTTAAAAAGATTAAATGTAAAAAAATTAAAAACACAAATGCTTTTACAATGAAAAGAAATTACAGGTCATGTCTCAAAGGAATATTCTGTACTCATTTCAGAAGTAGGAGAGTGGAAGGTGGGGGTTATATTTCTCAGTGAGCCAAACATATGTGACATAATAATTTACTAATTTGTGTTTTACTGTGTGTGAAATTAGCATAAATGTTTGATTTTGAATTCACTGTCAGTTGTACAACATGTTATGACATGATGGATAAAATAAGAAAAACACTTCATCTGAATGTTTAACATTATGTGGAAAAAAAAGTTGCTTTGTTGAAGCTGTTTATAACAACTTTGACATTCAGAATGTTAAGCATGATCTTTTTACAGGGTGGGATTAAAATAATTTACTCAGATAATAAAATCAAGTTCCTGGTGAGAAGATATATGCATGAGCATCAAAAGCCGTTTTTTCCTTTTTTTTTTTTGATTTGACAGGGATCTTATAGAAATCATATTTAACCTAATGTAGGCTCTAAGTTTTAAAACAAACTTTTTTGGGGGATCCAGCGAATATAAATCCTTTTTCAAATTGGTTTATGGGCTTTAGACAATCACAACTACTCTCAAACTGAATCGTCATGTATCTTCTTGTGGCAAAATTTGAAAACAAAACAGAACAAAACAAAAAAACTTGGTCGATGGTTTCTTGAGTTTAGGAAAAACATCAACAAACAAAAAAATAATAATCAGAGTCCAAGGAGCTCTGCAGCATTTGATGATTGGCTGCCAGAGGAAAGTCTAGCACCCCCTACTGTTCGGGAGGCCTCTAGTCTAGCTGCTCCTGCTTTATCCTGTTTGAGTTGGACCCTCGTTGACTTGGCCTCCTTAGCTCCCTTCTCAGGACGTACTCGCTGAACTGGGACGAGTCCACGCCTCCACCGCAAGAGCCGGCGATCTCGAAGCCACGCTGCTGCAGGCGCTCCAGGACCTGGAAAGGTGAAAGAGGACAGAACAAGACATCGGTCAAAGAAGACATTTGCATGTTTTATTAACACAGAGCCAGTTGGTGTCACTCTAATGATCAGAACACGCAATATGCCACTGTTGGAGCTAAAATTGTCCTCAGTCTTTGTGCCTAAACCTGATTTTTTTTTTCTAAACTGGAAAAATCAGAATTCTCCAAAACTCTCCAAGCAATTTGTTGGCACGTTTGTGTAAAGACAAGGATTGGAAACAGATTTGGGGCTGCCTGTGATGGGAGTTTTCCCCTCGTTTCTATTGTTTTCTGTTGTTTATGTGTGTAGTGGTGCCTGATCTTGAGGCCTTGCAGACATCTACTGACGTGTCCAGGAGGTCTGTGGGATCACATTCCATCGAAGAAGCCCCCGGGGAGCGTGGCGGCTTTCTCACTGCCACTTGGCTCAGCGTGGTCTGCTCAGCAAAAACGCCCCTCGCCCCATTAACCCCCCCACCAACTTACCCCTCCAAGCCCCGAGCCTCCACCAAAACTACAAAGGTCCCCCTACTTGCTGGCAGCTCTCTCTGTGCCCCCTCCTTCCTTCTCACCCCCCCACCATCCTGCCTCCATTAGACGCAGATACAGCATCCACCGCCGGCGTGCTTTAATAACCAAACAGGATTATGGGCCCTGCCTGGGGACAACCTGCCAGGGAGCATGCTCACTCTCTCGCTCGCTCTCTGCACAGCTCACACACTTCAGAGACGAGTCTGTTTGTGTGTGTATGTATGTGTTTTTTTTTTTTTGGAAAGGAGGTACAGGGTCGACTTTCTCGGATGGAGACACAGTCCAAATAATTGTGAAATCTTTTCAAATATGTCTCTCCCCTCATTAGTTATTGATGCATATCTGAAGGCTCTGGCATCAGGAACTCCGGGGAATGTCACAGGCTGAATCCAGAACATACATCTAGGTGTGGTTGTGCTAAAAGAAGATGCCTGAGAAAAGGAACTACTATTATTATTAAAGATGTACCGGATGGATATATTGTTTACTTTAAGAGTATGTTCACTGTAAATTAGCATGCATCTGTAGTGGCAAAGGTCAACAGCGAGGACATTTTGCTGTTTCTCATTGCACCACGTTTTGGTTTTCTTGAATTTCAATCACAAGGTCAAATTTTAAACAGTGCTAGTTTTGCTACATATATGTAACATCAGGACTAGCACAAAAATCTTCTGCAAGAGAAGAAGACCAGTCACACACTAGTGTGAGTGCTCCCATCTTATACTGGCGGTATGCACAGTAGTTTACTGGACCGTGTAGCTGCAGCTGTTGAAAATGACATCTTAATTTGTTTTCATAGTCACAAATAAAAGAATAAATTACCAATCAACAAACACAGCATGGTCAGCTGATTCAGCAGAAGAGCTGAAGCTAATCTCCTTTTTTCCCTATGACTCCTGGAGAAGAACAGAAACAATTATCTTTAACTTCATCCCCAAGTGTTGTCAGATGGTGGTTGTAAATATCTAACAAATACAGCTGCAATTTAAAACATCTTGCTCAAACTGCAAAAGTGAGACCAGAGCTGACCGGTTTTATCAACAAATACCAAAGTTGATATTCGTATATTTTTAACATTTATAAAGACATAAAAATCATCGTATAAAATTTGTCTTCGTTGTTCTTTAGAATTTCGCCCAGATGTGACTTTTAATGTCACTCCTGCCAAACAGTACAAGGTCCAGTAAGTCTCAGAATATTTTCTAAGCTGGTTTATTTTTAGAGATGTCATCGATCCTGACACCCCCTAAAGTGTTTTTATGGAATTCTTCCTTTCCCTTTAAAAGGTTTTTCACCCTCATGTGACCCCAGAACACGCAAAGAGTCAAAGAGGGACTCCGTCGAAAAAAGCACCTCTGGAGTCCTGGTTGTAATCAGTATTCTGTTCAGATAGCTAAAAAGTAAAGATGGTGATAAGCTTGAGTAATCATGCCTTATTAAACTGACACGTTCCTCTTTTGAACTCATCAAAGAACTCATTTTCTGCAAGGCTGTGCTTGCGATTCCACTAAATTTTGAAACGATATAAAGTCAGACGTGAAGTACTTCGGCGTTCCGGTTACCTGGACCGAGTTGAGATGGCAGTACCCGTTGAGCGGGAACCTGATGACGTGTGTGGAGTCGTGGTTCCAGCCGGCGTTGACCGAGTTGCACATGACGTCGCCGATCTCCGGAAACACGTCCTCGATCAGGGCCTTGTCCCCGCTGAGCGTGATCCTCTCGCCCAGTTCGGGGGCCACGCGCACCACCAGGCACTCGCAGGGTCGCAGCACCCGACCCAACTCCTGGTCCTGACGCCAGCGCTCCAGCTCGGCGAGCATGGGCTGCAGCTGGAAGTAGCGCGCCTCCTCGTACAGCAGACTGTAGTCCTGAAAGAGGCAAAGGACACTTTTGCATCTGGGAACCGATTAGGCGCCTATGTACGATTGTTGCTTTGGTAACACATGTGTCTCATCACGAATCCCTTGTTTCAAAAGCAGGCCGGAGGCGGTCAAAGACGCCAACCATGTGACTCCTCATTTCCTGACGGTGCCTAATGATAATCCAGTGACATTCTCGACTGCATGAGCTCACACTGTGTCATGAGATAAGTTTTGGCGATAATCCGACTCCCAAAAAGTTCTTAAGCAAACTAGTGTGAGCCTTGTTTGTGAGCTCATGTGGAGAAAGGCGTAATCGCATCTGTCTGGGCGATTTTTATCTGTTTACCAAAGCAGGAACAGCGCGTACGCCTGCTTCTGTTTCAGCCATAAAGCTCATGTATTCCCTCCGGCAACACCAGAGAAAAACTTCCCTCTTTTTTTCAAAGTAGCCTGAACTGATATGAAAGCAGCTGGTAACGTAAGCGCGGCCAACAGTGCATCAGGATCCTGCAGATCAAACTGGCTATAAAAGGAAAAGGCTAACCGTTTCAGGCTCGTATTGTTTTTTTTTTTCTTTCTAATTTGGAGCCGACCCAGGAGTGAAAAAAAAAAGAAAAAGAAGAAGTTTTGAAAAGCAGCATTTCTACATGAGCGAGCAATCAGCCGAGGCTGAGTGGAGGAGGAGATGCAGTGGGACGTGCAGCACAGGGTTTTGTAGGGTAGAGAAGCGGATCCTTTACTTGCAGGACTGCAGGGCCCGAAAGGCATCACAATGGAGTTTTCTCAGGCTCCTCAGAGCCTCGGCCATGTGAACGTGGCCTGCGCCTGAACTTAGGTCTGCCTTGTGTCTTTGCTTATTTCAGCTGACATACTTTCCACTGATTGAGTCACACTGTGGACAGTCCATCAGATAATACGTTTATTTGTTTTCTCCTGAGGCAAGTTAAGTAATTACAGACTAAACGACACATAAGAATTTTTTTTTTTAAAGGGAGGAACACTAATGTGTCACATACACTGAGCCTAAGCCTGCGTGGACGCTTGGCATGAGAACATAGATGCAATTTAGCCCATCCTGTGTGGCTACCAGAGTGTTTATTTATGCGTGAGCTCAATGTTTTTTTTCATTTATTGTCTGAGGAGAGTAATTTAATTTCACTCAGAATAAATAGCGCGGCTTTGGTTTCGCTCTGACATGGGAGCCATTTCGGGCAGAGGACTGGTGACCAAAGGCATGGCATTCACTGTTCACGCAGCGTTTACAGGCCCTGCTGACTGGACGGCAGAGTGGACGTCCACTCACTTTGAAGTCGTCCGGAATGAGGAGCTTGGACGTCCTGAGGAAGTTGAGGATGTAGCGGAACATGTGTCCATCCCTGTCAATGAAGTAGTGCTGCTTCAGGCTGTCCAGGACTATGGGCTCTGTACCATCAAAGAGACGACCGATTCTGCCCACAGAGAGAGGAGGGGAAGAAAAACGGGTGGGGGGGGGGACAAAACGTCAAGAAAATCCAAGGTTCCCACAGCAGTATTAATGCACTAAACATGAAACACAACATATAACAACAGCCCTGAAGAAAGGTGGAAAACAGAGGTGGTATCAAACGGTCAGGCCAGCTGGTTGCCGCTTGCCTGAGGCGGGGTGCCCGTCACCCTCAGGCCCCAGGCTCGGAGCATCGCTGTGGCCTCTCGCTCTCCAGATGGCCCATGCCCCTTGGCCCTCCACTGCTGCTGTGACATCTGTCATAATAACCAAGTTGCTTTTGTCTGCACGCTGCATTCGGCACTTGTTTACAGCTCGAAATAACTGGAGAAGGATGAGAATCCGAAAGCAGCCGGGACGGGAGCGTTTACAAGCATCCTGTCTGCGTACAGCCAGCTTCTGTCCACCGGATGCACGTATGGGATGCTTTAGTGATGTGATGGGATGTGACATTTGGCTGTTTAATGTCACAGGATGACATTAAACATTAAACAGGCTGACATTTTGATACTGATAAATCTGGCATGAAAGCTTTAAGAAATGTCTCCTCCGGTTTTGGGAAGCCGCTTCACGTTGTGTGGCTAACTCTCTCTCTACACACACGCACACAAACACACACACACACACACACACAGATCCGTGCTCACCGGGATTCTGGGAATTTCGTTAAAGTGGCCAGGCTGCTGGTGTACATGTGTCCGCCCACGTCGATGTGCACGGGGGCGTTGGACTTGGTGAGCTGTGCAGGAGTCGGGATGCCCTGGTTACTCAACGGAGACACTGGTGACCGCGTGATCATGGGTCTGGACATGCTGGAGCGATTATCCTGTAAAACACATTAAAACCTAGGTAAGTCAGCGAGGATGATGATGCTCCTTCCTGATCGGCTTCTCCAGATCGAGATATGCCGATAACGCTTTAAGGAGCCCCTCGGTTTCACCACCCCGGGGATTCTGTAATTAAGATTTAGATGATTCTCATTTTAGAGATTAAACAAGTCTGGTTCCCAAACAGGAACTGCACCATCCAGAGTTGAAAGTCTTCTTCTGTCTGTGTTGGAGCAGCCTGACCTTGACCTGAATGTTGCCACATTCCACAAGCACCCATTCCTGTGGGCCATAATCTCCAAAACCAAATTAATTTGGAGCATTAATCTCACAGTCTCGGGAAAAAAAAAAAGCAGTAATGACTCTTGATTGGAATTCTGTAATAGGATTTTGGAGAAATTGTCTCCGGTTAACCTACAAACACCGTTAAGAGGCAATTTCTGTTCTGCCCAAAAGTTTGAGACACTTTGCGGAAACTGGAAATACTCTAGGAAGGCTGTGCGTCACCTCCGTTGCGCGGAGTAACTGCCCAGCTTTCACTCATGTGGAAAAAAAACGGTGTTAAGGTTAAAAGAATTCCAATAATAAAGCAGAACACGGAACAATAACGCGCCACTAGTGCGCATTCGATGAACGCGCAAAGCTTGCAGGAAATCTCCGAGCGTCGGCCACGTCGCTCGGCCGGTGAGAGCGCTCAGTTCGGCCGCGGCTGGAACGCAAACCCCGCTCACTCTCACAAAATGAGCGGATGAAATGCTCGCCTTTACCTGCGCCGGCATCACTGAGTTCGGAGACGAATTCACCGGGTGGTCATTCTGCTTGAGAGACGCTGCGGGGACCGGCTCTCCTCTCACCGCGTACATGAGCGAGGACTCCCTGCACTCCGCCGCTCGCATCGGCAGCCGTTTGAGAGAAGCGTGCACGGACTCGTCCACGGAACTGATTGGACGCGGTCGTTTTCTCGCCTTCTGATGCGTTAAGTCCATGATGTCCGTTTCGTCCATGACCGCGCAGACTTTAAAGGTTATCGGATCTAACTCGGCTTCTGGCTTTTTTCTCCTTCTTCTTCTTTCTTTCAATCTCTGCAACGCGCCGGTGCCAAATGTGGAGCGGGGCAGGGAGCGCCGCTGTCAGACGGAGCAGCTTCCTCTGGAATGGCTGGGAGAAGTCAAAGCCCCGACAACATTAGCATCGCGGTCGCCCGCGGCTCTTCTGGGCTGTCGCTGCTTCCGCGCCAGGTATGGCTGTCGCATTTTTATATAATGAAATAAATCGCGCCACGCACGGATTTATGCCTCCACTGCACAAACGCAGCGCACATCTGGACATGCAGCTGGCCTTTTGCCCTTTCTGGGCAGCTTTTTTGTGCTGTGCTTTTGATGCGGCTGCCAGGTCCCCCATTGTTACCCAGCCCTCCTCCCCAGATACAGGTTGGAACAAACGTCCACAGCGCAGACCCACGCTGGCCCAAGTGGGATGAAAGCTCCAGGAATGGTGACCAGCCCACTCAGACACCTGGACCAAAGTGTTCCTTTAAACATCACCCTCCCACGCGAACACACATCACTACACAAAAGCAACTTTAAAAAGCCATTTTGATGCAGCGCTGTTGCTTTTTCATGGTTTTGAATGAGTGATTTGAAGAACCGCGCGTGGCACGTGCACGGACGCCAACCTTGTGCCCCGTGGATCCACCACCTCCATTGTCAGCTCTGCAGAAACGACTTCGCCGAGAAGAAAAACCACACCGCTGTGTACCCGTTTGAACTTAAAAGTACTGCCACGGCGCTCTCCTGAACTGCGCAAGCAAAGGGGTGGTGGTGGTGGGGGAAAGCAGGGAATCCACAAATTTTAATAACATTCAGATTAAAATTAATTAGTTCAACCGCTGGCCTTAAAACATCCACATTTCTGCTCCTCATTGGCAGTGCCAGTTTCACACCTAGATACCCAATTAGCAATTAAGCTTGCCTTTGAGTGTAGGCCTCCACTGCAGTGTGTGATCCTGCTCTGATTTGCATGCCGCTTGTGCACGCGGTGATAAGCGCAGGCAGCAGCCATACATAGTTTTAAAATTCAACTCCAGAAATCCCTCGCAGAAGGCAAAAGGGCCCGCGGGGCATGAGGGAGAGAAATCACATGGCTGCTCTTCAAAAGGGGACCTGTGTAAGGCAGCCGGCAAAGTGCGTGGGATCACACTCAGAATGCAGGTAATTTGTTCCCTGACTAATTTGTGAAGATGGTGGTGCTGTGTGTGTGTGTGTGTGTATGGGAGCCTGTAGAGAGCAAGTTCTGAAAACATCTTGGTGGAATTGGATTTCCTCAAAGCCTTGTCAACGCAAAGGTGGATTGGGTGTAAAATCTGTAAGGCATTATGAAAAATTGCAGGAGAGACAGAGGAGAGGGTGAAAGAGCGGGTAGGTGGGAAGTGGAAGGGGGTTAAAAGCACCAGGGCCTCAATCATACACACAAACGCACACACACACACACACACACACAAAGTCTACCTGACTTATAAAAGTGAAGGTACACGTCTCCACCTGCAGATCTGTGGTTAAAACCAGGAGCGGATCAATGATGCCTGGCGATGCCCGTCACCTGTTGCTGTTTCACGCTCCCCAAACGTCTCCGAAGCGATGCCATCCTGACGTTTACCCTCTAGAAAAGGGCTCAGACTCTGAGAATCTGCCCGTTTGCCCAGCTTGTGTTGTTTTATTGTGCCACAGTGTGCAAAAACAAATCAGAAACAGGCACGCCGCATCAGGGCCTGGAGTCATTTGGCTGCTCCGCGTTACTCCTCGTTTTCTATCCGAAGCCTTTCAAGCCTTTTATGCAAAATCATCACTTCAGCTTTTTTGCAACTTAAAAAAAAACCTCAAACAAATAACAATAACCCCCCCCACACACACACACACACACACACACACACATACACACCACAACAAGCGCTGTGGCTCAGAGACAAAGGCGGAAGCGGGCACCTCGACCACAGTCTTGAGCCCGATCTCGGTTTTCCAGGTTCACCTACACTGCAGCTCTTTAGTGCTTCCACATATTGGGGAAGACGCAATTAGCATTTCAGACTGCAGCATTAGCATTCAGTTCGGGGACCCGTATTTACATAATCTAGATGGGTCATCTTTACGTCGTTGCCCCCAGGCCTTCGCTTCAAACGCCCATACAGAGACAAATCTACAGATTCTGGGTGGACTTTAGTCAAAGCCTGCAGGGCAGAAAACAGGTAGCAAGACGCAGGTAACAGAATATCATGTCTGTCCGTGGAGCACTTTGGAGTTTGGAAACGCCTCGCATTAGAGTTTCTTTCTTTCTTTCTTTAATTTATGTTGTATTTCTGGACCCTCTATTGCAGACCAGCTGTGTAGAAGTTTGTGTTTAACTACAAGCGACTCAGAGTTTCATAATTTCCATAAAGGGACTTCCTTTAACAGTAAGCTTTTGTGTATTGGACAGAATGAATGCAGCTTCCTGGAGAGGCAGATGACTGATAATAAAGTGACCAGCGTTGCTGCAGGCTGCTGGAGACGGTGCGTGATCACTGGAGAACTCTCCCAGGGCAGGGGAGCGAAGACAGCAGGACACCATTCCGACTTTGGCCCCTTACGACAAGGGAATAAGTGAATTCAACGGGCCTGCCCTGAAAAGTTTGCCTTGTGTATTTCTTGTTAAGTGCAGTTTGACTTGTGTGCGTCAACGCAGGGCACGCAGCAGTGGTTTTGTTAGTATAGCGCCATCTAGTGACCATCCCTAAAAGTCAAGCCCTTTCTGTAGATCCCCACACTTGAGTAAAAGTTAAATTCGTCAAAGTTTAACAAGCGTGTGGGATTTGTTCACAATGTTACAAAAATTTGGGATTTTTACGGTTCTCATATTTATTCATTAAATTCCCGACCTATGACTTTGGAGTTAATTGCGCAGAAAAGCTAATTTTACTGATATTTTCTTTCATTAAATGAGAATTCTTCCACTCGGCAAAGCTAGATTTTGCGATTTTACGTTTGTACCTTTCCTGCATTTACATTTGCGTGAATTCACATCCCCCTGAACAGAAATACAAATAACGCCTGCGGCAAAATGACTCCACAATGGCGTCTTTCATTAAAGGATCTAGGACAGTCAGGAAATGGAACGGTTCCACGACAACATAATGCTCGGGAAAACCTTTGGGGAGACGACAAAACGTAGGTCCGACTAAGTTGGGAGCAAGTTATAAAGCAACAGCGACGCGGAGACGGTAACGCGTTCGCGACCGAAATGCGCCAGCAGCGAATTCGCACGGTGGAAAAAACCGAGGCGAAGCTGCCGGATGACATTCCAGCCCTATTTCTGTTCAGATCAGAGGTGGCGAAGATGCGTGTGATGCAGCAACGCGCATACATCAGTGTGATAACTATGGAACAATAGCAGGAAATGGTTAAATATTTTTTTTTTTTAAAGAACTGTACCGCTCGAATCGTTTGGCACATGCGTAAAAGCTCCTGCGCCTCGGCGTCCCAGTCCAACCAGCCACGGAAACAACAAGAAACCAAATAAAACCCTCGCTTACCTGAAACATAGAGCGGCATAAAGTATATTTTATGCACCCTTTCCTTTCGTTTTGGCCCTTGGTCTGCCTCTCTTCCTACACCAGCGAGAAATGCAATAGCTTGGCTAAGGTAGACAGAACAAAATACAGAGAATACTTGCTCCGGGGCTCCGAAACCCCCCAAGGCAAAGATCAGGATACAATTAGCTCATGTCTCTGCCCCAGTCTAAACCAGTCTGCAAAATAAAACTCCCAGCAATGGAACAGATCACAGGACCGCTTCAGCCTTTTGTTCAGTTTATGTTTTTATAAAATCAAATAAAGAAATCTGCCTTTCGCCCCCCCCCCACAACACCCTCGCTCCTTGTGCCTCCAACTTGCCTCTTCCCTCTCTCTCCCTCGCAGAGGAGCTGATTTTAATCGTTATGATTAGTTTTGATGTAACGCTCCCCGGGGCGATTGCTACAAATGGATGGAGTGTTTCTTTGCCAGGGAGGAAAAGCAGCAGATGATGATAATTATATAGATTGTTGGTGGAGTCTTTTGATTTTCTCCTTCTTCTCCCGCTCTGTTCCCAAGTCTCAAAGACAGACCCATGCACTACAATTAAAACTCTTGCGTGTGACAACAACTTGTTGATTGGTCCGCGATGGAGGTAATCATTGCTGAGCTGTGATGAACGGACGCCTCACTCTGGACCTTGCCATTTCTTTTCTCGCTATGGAAGCCCACCCAACCCCCCTCGGAATGACGTATTGTATAAATAAGCACTTGAAGCTTGCCTTCATGCCCAAATCAAGTCTGAATCAGTGCCTGCGGGTGATGTGCGAGCTCATTTCAGTTGTTCAACCATGCATGGATTTGGAAAGATGGAAGCTTTAAGATTTCAACTCTCAGCGAAGGAATTTCATCTTTAAAATGTTTTATTTCACATGGTCATGGCTAATTATAGGGAGTGGTTTTTTTTTGCATTTAATCTTGTAAATTTAAGTCATTTTAATAGTTATTCTTGAATAAAAATGAAACAGTCCTCTTTGTCGACCCCTACTGTTCGTATCACACACACACACACACACACACACACACACACACAAAACAAACACACAGATACACACCTCGTTCTCCAGAAGGCGAAGGCGTTTTGGCCTCTGTGTTGTAACTCTGCACAACATCAAAAAAGAAAGCTAAAAAGACAAACAGAGCATACACAAAACTAGCTTTTCACAAAATATTTACAGGCAGTCTGTGTACCAGCAGCCTCATCTGAGGAGAAACCCAGATTGTTCTCAAGCTCAGGCCACAGCGGAACGTGTGTCATCAGAGGGGACCGACGACTGATGGACACAAGCGTGCAAACAAACTCTTTTTCCTAATCGGTCTGCATCAAAGAGATGTTTTCTCCGAAGCATCTTTTGTGAATGACAAACAGGATCACTTTATCCTGTGCACATCTGATCCAGGAACCAATAAACTTTTTTTCCCCCCTTTGTTGGCCCAGCATGTCCCACAGGAAAAACAAACGCAGCATTAAAGTGTTACCATGGAGTGATTTTTTTCCCCCTCCCAGAGGTTATCGTCTCACACACGCTGAACCTTGACAACACACATTTTGCACACACATGCTCGTGTTTTGATACCATTATTCTGACAACAAAATGGCGAGCAGAGACCACCCCGGGCCTTAAAATCCCATACGTTATCCATTTTCCACACAAATGGAGCCTATTCACGCTGGAACTCTCTCCCCTTCGGTATTCATAATATGCATCGGACGCTTTTGAAGCTAGCCAGGGTAGCCCCGGCGATGTCTGATGGGGAGATGGAGGCGCTGTTCTGGTACCTGCAGCGTTTTCGCCTCGACGGAACGGCTAGGGCACCGACAGCAGGCAGACCTCTGACGGGCTGCACAATGTTTTGGTTCACAAATGATCCAGATTGGTTGCAGATGTGAGCTAGCGCAACCCGATGACATCATGGGCTTTCAAGCATGGAGTGGTCTCTGTTTGCAGTTTGGCACTACTATAGATCAACTAGAGTTATTTTCAGTTCAGAACTGGAATCTTTTGCTCCATTTGGAATTTTTTAACAATCTGTAAAACCTTGAAACAAAGATTCGTGATTCGTTTAACACATTTACACATTTCTTGATGCCTCTGGTCCCCTGCAAACCAACCACTGGACCAGATACACGTAGCTACCTGCTGTGTAAGCCTCCAACTGAGTTATTACTGCCGCTGCCGCTCGCCACACCCCTCTGATGGCCCATGGATATGCGAAAGAGTGGGCAAGATGAAGGGAAACGCTCAGGCGGCTCCAGACCCTGTCTCACTCTTGCCCTGCGGGGTTGCACCATTTTAGGCCAGACTGTTCATCAAATATTATCTTTGGCACGGTGAGCATGGCTCCGGAGAATAATCGTCTCGCTACTCTGGCGCTTATGTTACACTGTCAGCTACGGCTCCGGGAGGTTAAGCGTTAACAGTTGTAATTCTATGACACGGGCCTCTTTGCTCAGGTTTGCGTGCAAAATTTGGGCCTGTTTTTTTTTTTTTTTTCCATCTTTGCACGCGCCTCTCCCTCAGCGTTACAGCATGACTAATCTGACTCATTTACTCCTGTAGTGTTTTTCCGTCTGACAACAACCAGGTTTATGGCGAGGAGTCGTGTTGGGCTGAGGAAAGGTCAGGAATCGACCCCAGATGACCCCCATCCCGCCCACGGTGGACACGGGAGTCAGTGAGACGACTGTAAGAGGGGAGAGAGACAAGAGGTGTGTGTGTGGTGGGAGGGGGCTGCTTGGTTAATGCTGGGAGGCTCTAATAAAATGTAATCCTATTATATGGCTCCCACTAGAGGGCAACAATAATAAAGGTTTCCCTAATAACAGGAGCAGACCAAACCCAAATGGAAAACAGCTCCTCGGGTCACATCCCGCACTTGTACATATATCCTCTCATTAACCCAATCGCTGTTGGGCCACATTACTCCGACAGGCCTTCGAGATTTAAGCAGCGATGGCACAGCAAGAGTTAAGTCAAACAAATGTGTTTCATCAAACTGCAGTTTGGGCTGCTCTGCATAAAGGCATTGAAGCAGGGAAGAGGAGGAGGAGGAGGAGGACTAACGGAATGTGTGCGGGTGGAAAGTTGGAAGCAGAGCCCCGAGGAATCCAATCAGAACTTCTCCACCCGCCCTCCCCGTGTCCGAGCCACCGGGGTCTCAGGTGCGCGCTCCATGAGCTAATACCTCCCAAACTGGATTGTTTGTGTTGGAGTAATCAAGGTTCTGTAATGACAGGCCCAGAATCACGGCCCGCTCGCACCCAAACGCCGGCGACGATTCATTCACCTCGGCAGGCCCAGAAAATGAAACATTTCTCTGTGGTTAAGCTCCAGGAGAAAAAAAAAAAAGGGCTTGGATTTCGCCAGATGAGCCTCCAACTCTGCAAAAGGTCCAGTGGAGGCGTTCTCTAATGGGCTTCGGCAGCAGAGGAACGACAGCAACCACAGCCGTGCTCAGGTGATCGCATAATGTGATGAAGTTCTTCCACTTCCTGCCATCTTACGCAAATGCACTCAAATATTCATCATAAGTGACAAGGTGAGTGAGAATATCCATCAAATTCTCAAGACAGCCCCAGATATTAAGTGAGTCAGTGTAACAGCATTACAGAAGACCTGAATAACAAAGTTAGTCCTCTCTCTCTCTCTCTCCCTCTCTCTCTCTCTCTCCCTCTCTCTCGCTTTCTCTCTCTCGTCTACGTCTGTCCCTGCACAGGCGTGTGCACGGGTGTCTGACAGCATCAGATGGCGGGAGAGCGTCGCACGCCTTCCTGTTCCTGCACCACCCCTCCAACCCCAGAGCTGCACACTCAAGGCACTTTCCAGAATCAAACAATTTCACGCAGCTACTGGAGGAGGAAATGAACTGAGCCCAGAGCAATAATAAAATTATACAAATGTTATTACAGACTCGCCTGCTACTGTCCTACTTTAATTCAAATTTGGACACTCCAGGCGCCGCTGGTGGCAGAGACCTTCCTGAATAAATCAACATTAGCTTACGTCTAAATTATTAAGGAAGTGGGAGACTTTCTTGTTTATAGAATGAATTATTAAACAAGTGTTTAACGCTGTTTTTCCCTCACGAATCCCCAAATATTATTTGCTAATGATCTTTAAGGTGTGTGTTTTATCTTTTGCCCCTTCTGTCGCGTGTTGGGAATTGAGATTTGAATTTGCAAAACCCGCCTGTTCTCCCCCAGATAAGGGCCAGATCCACTCAGAGATGGAGTTTGCTGGCATCTTTATGATGTGCAAATGAGAACTCCATTTCTACCATTAGCTCCTTGGCGGCCATTGTTGCCTATGTACAAATACATTCATGAATTATGGAGACGCTCCATGCAGTGGCTCTTGCAGCTAAATTAACAAACACGCAGATGAAAAGTGTTTTGTTGCAACCTTGCTGTTACCGGTGTGTACGGCAGCAAGTGTAATAACTAAAACATAAAGAGTTTTTTTGCCAAAGGTATCGATTTTGGCATCTGCTCATTCATCCAAGAGTGCAGATTTATCTAAGCCATTTCCTGTAATTTTTCCTTTACCCGTCCCCCCCCCCACAACCCCCCCCTTTTTGGCTTTAAATTCCCCCCCCCCCAAGTTTCCCGGCCCGTTGGGTTTTTTTTCCCCCCTTCCCCCCCCCTTTTTTTTTTTTTTTGGTCCTTTTTTTATAATCCCCCCCGGGGGTCCCTTTCCCCTCCCCCCTTCTTGGGGGGAAACCCCCCAACCTCCGTTTTTTTCCCCTTTTTTTCCCCCCCCCCCCACACACACACACACACACACACCCTGGTTGGCCTGAAATTCAACCCAAGCCAAGATTCCAGGCCAGCTGGGACTATTCTACTCACCTTCCCTCCGCCTTTTAATCTTGTGATGGTCCATTGTTGATAAATCCGACCCCAGGGAGTCCATTTCCCATCATCCCTTCCGAGAGGGGAAAAACGCGCAAAACATCAGATTTATGTACTCATTTATTTTGGCTATAAAGATGATTAAGGGGAGCTGGGAGGGCGCTGGCCTCCAGCCACTGAGCCCTTAAGGAGCGCAGGCAGCGCGCCTGTAGGTGAAAGATAACGCTGCAGGAATTCAGCACAAGGAGCTGTTAAAGAAGAGCATTTGTTTTTAAAAATCTCACCGTTTTTAGGTGGGAGGACTGCAGACAACATTTTAAAGTGCATAGACAATGGTAATGGAGAATACTGCTACCTTTGAAAGCATAGAGTTGAACTCAAAAATCACAATAAAGCCAGCACACTCTGAGTTGAGGGTCTTAGCTCTGCACCCAATTTATGCGTCTGACCGGGGTAAAATCAGACTTTCAGTACAGAACTGTCCTGTCTCCAAACCTCACCGCAGCCCTTCTATCCAAGGCTCTTGGCTGCCCTCCCCTGGAGAAATACCGATGGGACCGGCCTCACCAATGGAGCTGTTCGCATTATGGCCACTAGATGGGAGTGTTAACACACAAACAACAAGTAGCGGACGTGGAAGTGTTCAAAAACACTGTTGGACCTGCAAACTGAACTGCAGATCAGGGGGCTGTGATCATTTCCTCCGCACTGCAAGCTGAGATAGACCTTTTCTCTTTGTTTTTTTTGTGTGCAGCGGACAAAAATACATTAAAAACTCACGCCGCTTTAGTGTTCTGGTAGAGGGTCATTTCCTTTGCTGATGGGATGATATTATGTAAAGCCACTCAGTGTTGTTGGTAGATTAAAGGTAGATGAGGCCATCCATCATTGATCCGTTTTTAACTCCCCAGTGTGACAGAAACAAGTACAAGTTGTGAAAGGTACTTTATTTCAAAACAACTGCCGCAAAACATCACCGAGGACTAAAATTATGATTTTAAAAAGCTTATTTTGCTTAGCAGTTGTGGATAAGCACTCATTTCAGCAAGAATAGGCCTCAAAAGATCAATATTTAAAACCAATATAGCTACTTGCATCAAACAGACAAATAAAAAGAATCTGCAGAAGTAAAACTATGTATACTGTAATGGAAATAGCAGAAACGAGAAAGTCTGGGTTTTCTAACTGATGCACTGAAAATAGAGAACAACAGGACACAACTAGGAAAAGTTTCTGTATTGATGATCATTAATTTTCTGTATTAATGATCCCTGGAAAATGTCCCCCATTATTACAGAGTCAATACATGGAACAAAAAAATAAAGGTTTTTTTTGGTTGCCATTTAGCAGCATCCAAAGAAACATCTCCAAAGAAACTGTTCTGGGAGGGCTCGGGGAGGAGCATCGAACAGAATTCAGTCTGGGTGATGAGATTTGCATTAGCTTTATGACAATGAGAGAAACTCACCTTTGAGCCTGGCAGGCAGAAACTTCATTTCTGTCTGAGGTCTTAGAGGCAGACAGGATCTAGGTTGATACTCCAAAGTATGGCTGCCCTTTCTACAGATTGGTCTCCATTTCCAGCGCACGTGATAGTCATACTGAAGACAGCACCTCTCCCGTGGTGTCCTGGAAAGACTCCTTTTTCTCACCTTTCTCCGGTTTGGAGATGGTGTGGATGGAGTCTGGTTTGATGGCAATGTCGTCCGCCTTCACCTCTTGGTATCTTCCCGCTGAGTCTTTGTGAAAGACTTGCTTTAGCCTCTTCCTCACCTCGGGGTCGGGGCAGTACAGGTACTCATACAGACTGGCAGCCAGAACGGCCCCCAAGATGGGTCCCACCCAGTACACCTGCCAGGAGCGGCAATAAAAACACCATAAGTGGGCAGCAGCGGGCAGGACATTTGTTTTCAGCAG
The DNA here is from genome assembly GCA_000180735.1 of Tetraodon nigroviridis. Classification (NCBI taxonomy): domain Eukaryota; kingdom Metazoa; phylum Chordata; class Actinopteri; order Tetraodontiformes; family Tetraodontidae; genus Tetraodon; species Tetraodon nigroviridis. The sequence goes on along the minus strand of CAAE01014992.1, from coordinate 480,916 downwards.
TACGGCTCATCTGTCCTGTCCCTCAGGATTTGGAGAACTTAATCAGCGCTGTCGCCTGCAGCATCTAGTATTTGTGGCCAAGATGTTTTTGAATTGGACACCAGTGAGACTGTCGTAGTTTTCAATGTTATTAGTAAAGCACAAACAACATGACATCGTTTAATGTCTGTTTAGTCACATCTAATTACGGTACATTTTAATATTAAAATGTTGCATTTCCTATATAGGCAATTGTTTATCTTTTTGGGTTTTTTTTTTAAAATTAGACGGTGTTACTCTGGTTTCATCTTGCACTTCACGCCTTATCCTTTAGCCTCGACCCAGGTGCTACCTTATGGAAATGCAGAGGCTCTTTCGGGGGGGCACACCTTCCACTCACAGCTATCTCTGCACTTCTGGCAGCTGTGCTTAAAATGTGACCTTATCCTATTTCAGCGTGCCATGCTGTGCTAGAGTGCACCCTCTTCCAGACTGTTAATTTTGTAAGCCACAGCTAATCATTTATGAAGTATTGACAAGTTTACGCAGTCTGGTTCTTTACCAGTAAATACATTAATACCTTCAAACTGGGCATTCAGCAAACTGTCTCTTACCCAGTGGTTAGTGAAGTTGAGTGTGATAAGGGCAGGCCCAAAAGATCGAGCAGGGTTCATGCTGGCTCCTGTATAGTTGATCTGGAAGATAACAAACAGCCTTATAAAAGAATGGAATGCATAATATCATCATCATTGCTCTTTTCCATACGAAGCTAAATCTAATGCTTCAAACCTATAATAAATATCATTCATAATGTTTCTATTTAAATATATTTGCACTGGGAAAATAGATGCACGAAGACGAGCTGGTGAGAGATAACATCCATTTCCCTGAGCACCAGTTCATTCTGCAGGGTTCAGAGGAGCCCCAGAGATCGGTTGCTATGCGATGGCAGCCTCCAATAAATGTGCATGTAGGTGTGAATCAGTGAGAAGTGCACAGTGCTGGTGCGACACAGCAAAAAACAGATGCTTTCATGGTCTGGCTGCTTCTTATGGAGTGAAAAAGCTCCAGCTTCGACTCATGACGCCAGGAGAGGGTTCATATTCTGGGCTCTTTGAAAGTGATGTAGTGGATGTAAACAAAGATTGACGGATGAATGTTGAAATATCACTGTTGGGGTTGCTGGCAAAAGAAATGTCGGCTAATACCAGGTTAAAGAGGAGCTATCACACTACAAGAGGGTTTTTCTGAGGGTTTTTTAAAAGGAAAAAAGAATTTGGGGTTAGAGGCCAAAGGTAATCGACTTTCTCTTACTGCAAAAAAGTGTCCAATAGCAACTGCAAATCCAATGGCCAGGCTAGCAGAGCCTCCGAGCTCGGTGCGTTTGGGATCACAGCTGGCAAAGATGGTGAAGACCAGCTCGAATGTGATGAGGAGCTCCACCAGAAGGCCGTTGCCAACCGAGAACTGAGCGTTCACCTGCAGAAGAGACTCTACAGGTTGGCTTCCACAAACGTACAAAGTCTGCACAGGAATGGAGAAACGATGGATTCCTACCTCTGTGACGCCAAGCGAGCCTCGAGCAGCTGCCGGCGTGACGAGATACAAGATCCCAGCGCCGGTTATAGCTCCCAAACACTGAGCCAGCACGTAGAAGACCGCCTTTGCTAGGCTCAGCTTTCTGGTCACCACCATGGCCGCGGTGACGGCAGGGTTGATGTGTCCCCCGCTGATGTGGCCGAAACACTGCACCATGGTGGCGATGCTCAGGCCAAAGCATAGGGAGATGAGGACCAAATCGGCTGGGGGCGCCTTCTCCTCTCCCGCCTTCCAGCTGATGGTGGAGCCCAGACTGAGGAGGACGAAGATGAAGGTGGCCAGGTATTCTCCAGACACGGCCCTCCAAAAGTCCTTGGTCCAAATGCCTTTGAAAGCCACCATGATGCTTTGACAGTTACAACAATGCAGGAACCTCCTGGCAAGGAGAAGCAACAATAATCTTCTCAGGCGAAACATTAATGACCCCTTCAGGCTTCAGGCTGTACAAAACATTCTTTAGGAAAGAGAAGCAAATGATCACGCTTCAGAGCACCCTTGTCCAGACTGGTTAAAATATCCGTTACTGCCCCATTAAAAGGCTTCGGATGCTCTGTTCATGCAGTCACTTTTGTCTCTGGCTGAAACTCACCAGAAACGAGAACATGCTCTCCCTTTCTGAGCCCCTGATGAGTCTGATGTGTTCTCACTCATGAGTCCCGGGAAGTTATTCACCCAGTGGAGACAGCTCTCCCTGCATGGCAGCCTAAAAGTTGGTGAGGTTGCGGATGGTACTCACAAGACAGCTGCGGGCGGTGGGCGCGCACAAGTGGAGCAGAGGGCAGGTCTGTCAGAGGGACACCAGCCACACATTGTGGAGCTGGATCGCGTACAGCAGCTTTATTAAGTCACTAAATGGGCATCACCTCACGGGAGTTAAGCTGCCTGCTGCTGGGAGGGCAGGGGGGGGGAGGAGCCACGAGAGTTGCCTGTGGTGCAAACAGGAACAGACGACAACGCAGCAACCCAAGCAAACCTCAGCATCCCAGTCAGAGCGAAGAGTGGGCAAAGAAAAGATGGATTTCAATATGAGAGGAAACCGAGCCAGGGAATATCCATAAAGTAGAGCTGCAGAGCTGTATGTGGGGAAGCTGGGGAACTTTGATTTAAGGGGCCATTCGGCCCTGGGGCAAAGAGAGAGCGAGTCTCTTTAGCTTAAACAGAAACCGGAATTATTAGAAAATGTCTTGCGTCCAGTACATTTTTAACAGCATAAACAATCCCTGACAGCAGAGCCAGGGTCTTTGTTTTCATCGTTTACATTTAAAGCATTGCTGTTGATTACTTTCAGAGACAAGGTAAAGATAAAAAACACAAACAAACACATTTCTGTCATACTATGCCATCTTTCTGATTGACTTCCTGCAACGTTCAGCCATGTGAAACCAGCTGAGGAGTGCGGGGAGGAAGACGAGCAGGAGCCGTGTTGATCCAGCATTAAAACAAATCACCCTGAAAATGAAGAACATCAGCACACTGAGGGCAAATTTACACTTGAAATAATATATAATCTCACACAGCCCTTTTCAGGGATGGTTTTCTTTCTTTTAAATGATGAAAAGAGCCTTCCGGTTTGTTCTTTTGTGAACACACCATGTGTCTGAAAAATCCCTGCTGATGTGACTGCAAACTGTTTAATGCTGCTTCACCCAGAGCTGTTATCAGCTGGTGCTGCAGCCACAGGTCCAGCTGGACCTGCTGAGCTCCGGCATGCTCAACATTCACTGTGGTCTGCTCTTTTCTCCAGATTGTTCCTATTTGCATGCTTACTTTTATTACACCTAATATTCGGATACATATTTTCAGGGGTTAAAACGCAAAATGTGGGCTTGTTATGATCCACTCACTGACCAGTGACTAATAATCTGAGTTTTTTTATGTACTTATCTACTTTTTTTTGTACTTATCTCCTTCACGCTCTTTGGGCAAGCACAATTGCCAGACTGGCCATTGAGCAACATGTAGAAAACGCAGGAGAAGGGAAATGTAAATCTGGAGATAATGAGGCACGCTGACTGCTAAAGGGATGCCTCATATATATTTTGGTGGCTTTTTATTGGTGGTCGAGTTCTGTACTTTAACAAAGCTAAAGGCAGGAGCCCAACTCAAACCTCATGATGGTCCACTTAACAAAATTGTCCTCACTTCACTAGTTGAAGACAACATGTACATAAACACACAGTATGCCAGAGACAAAGGTAAATATATGCTCTCACCAGAAGTTAATCTTTGCTCCTGACCTTTGCCCTTAAGTCCCACATCTCTCTTTGCTTCAGGCTTGAATGTTTGTAATGTCTTGAGTTTCCTCATGCTGAGCTGCTGAAATGTGAACAGGCATGTACGCTGCAAATCAAATCTCCAAAAACAAATAATCAAATAATCACGTATGTACTCCGACAATTATGCATGCGATATGGTTTTTGTTTACAATGGTAAATATGACCACTAGGCTTGTTTATTTTACAGCAACATTTGAATCCTGCACACTATATCAACTCTGCATTCTAATGAGCTGCATGAAGCAGAAGATCCTGCTCTCCTGCTTCCTCCAGGCAGTGAACACATCACAGCACTTCCTCCTTTGCTAATTAAAAGCTTGCCATCATTTTTCATATGTGCACATGTTCAATTAAGAATCAATTATATTGGTGGATGCGGCACAATTCTGCTGCATTAGACGAGACTGTTGGTGGTTGTCAATAAGTCAAGAAAAACACTAGTTAGGTTAGTTGAGATAATAATGCCTAAAACCAAAAACAATTTGTCTATACAACTGGATGTTTGTGTTGTTTTGGAATAACAAGTTCCCTATGTTGCCTTTGCTTCGTTAGCCAGCTAGCTCTGCACCGTGCCAGGTTTTCTACATGCCGCAATCAAAAGAATCCCAACGCTGTTATTCAGGGTTGACAGGGAGCCAAATCAGTGACCTCTTCCTGAAAAATGGGACGTGCGAAGAAGGGGTTTGATTCTTATTAAAGTAAATGAAGCGAATGGGAACAATCTGCCTGTGAAAGCACAGTTAACATCTGAAACAGAAAAACAAGTGTCTGACGGTACTCTGTAGCCTCATGCAACCATGCGAGAGGGCGAAGCAGCTAGTATGTGTACATGCAACCAACTTAGAGCGACACAAGGGCTCAATGATCTGAGGTCTGGATGTTTTGTCCAGATTCGGTATCAAGCAGATTTCCAACAGTATCTGTGCACATCACAGACTGTAGACTGTGTGCAGAGGTTACAATATTCAACTGTTTATTCTGTGTACTGCCACTCCAGATCATAAAGAACAAGCCTGTGATATCGTATCTGTTTCATGCTGCCTGTTTGTTTTGTTGCCTCTGCGCTAGCCTTTCTGTTTGTCTGTTTTCTGGGAACGTTTGTCAGCAAGGGGACGGACTCTCACACCGTTTAATGCCAAACATGCTGTGACGAGCGTGCGGAGGATATTAGATTGCTTGCATCAGCTTTCCAACCTAAAGCCTAAAGGATTCTGAGAATTGTATGGCTGCATGAAAGTCAACAAAATAAAACATGCAATTGCAGGACAACTTGTCAAAGAGGGATCGTTGTCTTATTTTTTTTTTTTTTAAATCGGAAGTAATAAGTAAGTACTAGTAATCTGAAATTATAACTTAAAGCACACAAAACATAATTGCATTTGGGTAAACTAGTAATGCAAATTAAACCATCAGTCCAGCAACTGAGGTTAAAACAGGAATAAACAGTAATCTTAATTCAAAAGTATCTTTTAGCTTTACATCTCTGCTGTTACATTAACACTCTTAACCCTTAAACACCAACATAAATCTCAATACATTTTACTCAAATACAATCTTTGAATTCCATGGCTGAGGGCAGAAGTGTGTTCTGCTGGATGTGATGAAATCGCAGTTTAACTATTAAATATTAAACACACTTGCTGTTTTCATATATCAATAAAATGTCTCTGCAAGCCGGCTGACCAAAATGTCATTAGTTCCGGTTGCTGGCGGTATGTAAACTCTATGGTTAAGAAAACACATGCACGCATGCGTGCACACACACACACACACACACACACACACACACACACACACACACACACACACACACCGTGTTTGTCTGACTCCAACCTTAAATCCAAGTATAAACCCTGAAAGATGAAGTTGTGAGGACTAGCCAAAATGTCTTCACTTCCCTAAAAAATGTCCCCACTTTGCTAGTAGAATGCAGATTTTAGTACTCAGTATGTACCAAATACAGGAACAAACCCACAGTCTCTCTCCTCTTCTCCCTGCCTTCCTCAGAATCACCCAGAAGACCTTGAGATTACAGTGCTGTTGGACAAAAACAACTTGACAAGATCCCAATGTTTTCTGCTGTTGGGGAGAGGGCACATTCCATGTAAGCTTCATTGCTCCTATTCAATCATCTACAGAGAATACTGACATTTTTCATTTCTCCCCCCTCCCCCTCCGCAGAAAACACACTGCTGTAGACCCAAACAATAAAAGTGCAGTTTCTAATTACTTTTTATTGATTTTTTTTCCTCTCAGCACCAAAACTCAGTCCAATAAAAAGCCACATACTGAGGAAATGCTACAGCAAATATGGCAACCGATTGTCTAATCTGAACAATGATGACAAAGAGTAGAGTCTACAGTCATGTGTTGGCAACGAGTGCTTGGGCATTCTTTGATGCTATTTTTCAATATTTGCTGCACTCGCTGCTTCTTGGAGTTGCGGAGAGGGTAGGCTGTAGTGGCCTCCAACAAAATGGGATGTCCTTTCTGGACCGCAATATGTCACGAAAAGCTAATGGCTTTTAGGCATAAGTGCACGTTAGCAATGACAACCAGCTGTTGCTTTAAAACCTTCATCAGAAGCCGATGGCCTCGTCTCGTGCCTTCTCCACTGCCGTGTTGCCGGGCAATTTTTATCGGTGCGCTGCAGGCAGTCGTTATTGATTTTTATGCTTTAAAGTTCAGCAACTTGCTGCTGGACTTCAGTTAAAACACTGCAGATTGCCTTTCGCGAACAACAACGCATCAGAAAAATGCCATGTTGCCTTAGCAACTGCGCAATTATGCCTCACACGGCCACCAAACATCATCTAAATAGGAACCTTTTTCCTGCACAAAATTGCCTAAAATAGAGCTATAGGGCTAATTCTTAAGAAGGTAAAATGGGATTGGGTGACGGTCTTTATCGTGGTGCCAGAGAGTCTGTCTCTCTGGTCCTAATCGTCCAGCCCTTCACTGACTTTTTAAATCTCGATAGATAAGGAACCCGGTCGTCATTGTGAGTAATTGGAGTCGAAGCCTAATATTTTTATTACACGTGTGAATGTCTGCAGGCCCCTTTTGCAGTTATCAGGAGACTGCACAGGACTGATAATATTGTCCTCAATTTGGCATCTTACTGTGTGTTTTCTGATATGCAGAATGAGAAACATAACGTATCCCTGCTATAGTGTACAGTGTGCACTAGCATTATCAGCCCAAAGGGGATTTAATAACATTTGAAATTTATTTGATGAAAACATCTCAATGTGACGACAAAGGTTACATTGTAATTTTTGCCCATTAGTGTCCAGTAGATCAGGAACTGCGCCTCGTGGTGTGCTACACTATTGCTGATAAATCACATAATGCTTACATTAAAGATAGGGTTTATTTTAAAGATAAGCATTTTTTTTTTTTTTTAATTTTAGCTTCAGTCTTGTTAGATAGCATTGGGATATCGACGTGTCTGTGAAGGACATGAAGCACATCCTGTTCTGCCCATTTGTTGGTGGTTAATGTCTTTTTATGGCTCCAGCCTTCCGTCCACACGCAAACGGCGTTCCATACAAAAACATTATTAATGGCTGCTGTTCTACTAGAGAACAGAGAGCAGCAAAACAAACCTTGGTGAGTCTTTTTCTACCTGACAACTTATCACAAATAATAACATAAAAGCACAGCTTGAGCTTTTCTCCACTTTAGCTGTTTAAGTTTTCATTTTATACCAGCATGCTGCAGAAGCAGGACCATTCTGCATGACGACAGATCTTTATTTTTATTTAGAAAAAACACAAAAAAGGGATTTGGCAAGTGCTTTTTCTTGCTTCATTCTTGCTTCATGGCTCTAGCTGCAGCTATCCGGGTTGGTTTATGTTCAGGGTGCAGGACTTAAGACGTCATATGACAACACCTCGTGTTACGAACACTTTTTGAGGAAAATCACGTCCCTGGCTAAGTCATCACCTGCTTCTGTCTTATCCGTGTGGACTTCAAAGCGCTTCAGCTCTGAACTAAACTTTCCACTGCTGACACTGAGAATTACCGAAGAAAATGAATGCATGAATGCACGAAGGTTACAGCAACAAATGAAGTCTCCAGATGTCTCTGCACCAAGCTCAGCCCGCCAGTCATTTCCAACACGACAACACTGGTGTGGAAGGTGGTCTGATGTCACACAGACGAGACTCATGGGGTCGTAATAAACAGAGATGAGCCGACCACCTCAGTATGCCGTTTTATACACCGGCCTGCTCGTAAAAGGTCAAATGCCATTTGGCCCATGTCTGTGGAAAAACCACTCTGACAGGGTTTGTTCCTGCTCCATAAATGAGTTTGTAATCTATGAGTGGGAGCATGGGTCATAAATATCTCACCTGGGCAGCAACTCAGTGCTGTGAGCGACTTTAAGGACATCTGACCCCGTTGGACTCAGCAGAGACGACACAGAAGAAAAAGATTCTAGACATCTGGACTGGTGTGTGTGTGTCTGTGTGTGTGTGTGTGTGTGTGTGTGTGTCTGGTGTGGGGGGGTGGTAACTGGTATGGACTGGTAACCTGTCCAGAGTGGAATCCTGCCTCTGACCTAGTGAGTAGCAGCGCCACCTTAGAAAAAATCTAAAATAACCAAAGACACATAGATTGGTAATTCCTTATGGTGGGGTAGGAGTTCTCTGTGCTTACTCCTGCCTTTTACATAAAGTTGAACTTAAAACCATCTCTGTATTCATTAAGAGTCCACAGCTTGAAGAATTAATAATTGGACCTTCCTGCAGATGCCTTTCTCCTTCAGTTATTTATAGCTCATCTCACAAATACAATGTTGTTTTTCTACCGACGTGAGTTATTACACTCTAAACGGGCCTGGATTTACTGAACGCGGCCCTCGCTGACCCTACCAGGCTTGAAGCACCTGCTGCATTCACACACCCGCTCGCGCTCTCCTCCAGCATCGCTCAAGGACGAAGGGGAAGAGGAAGAATGACACAAAGTAATTGTATATAGATGATTTGTCACATCAACAATGACTGTGTGTCGACAGCGTGCAGTGAGACGTTTCCCACCTGGATGAATGTAGTATTCATTCAATTTAATTTAACTTTATTTATATAGATGTGAGACAGAAACCCGGAGCCTAACCCCCAGAGGAAGGAAAAACTGACTGACTGACTGACTGTCCGACTGACTGACCCTTCACAGGGATCCAGGTCCATCCTGCATCTTGCTCACAGCTCCCAGAGCGGTAAGGTAGTAAATGGCAAGGTTGCTCATTATAAAAGGCTGTAGTGGTCCTGACCTCACTGACATTTATCCGAGGAAGACTCAGAAGTACAGACGTGTCCGAATGCTCTTTGAAAGGCTTCAGAAGTATGAAACCACATTGTTTTTGTTGTTCCGACTAAATGTTATTGAGGGAAAATAAGTCTGAGCGTTTGTTGGCCTGTGTGGGTACGCTGGTCACAGAAAACCACTCAGTGGAGCAGAGGCAGCAGCTTTAAACATCGTCTGCACCAGAGCAGCTCATCCGTCTCTCAAATATCCACCGACCTGCTGGTCAACACTGATCTGTGAACTGTTGTCCTCGCTTCTTTGTTTAGTGATTCGTGTTTATTTATGGTCTGAGTTGGACACGTAGCGGTCTGAGTGTGTCCTGAGGAGTGTGTTTTTTGTCTTTGTCTCTGCTGGTTTGTCCCTGCTTGCCCTCTCCTCTTCTCCCTGTCCTGCCCAACCTCACTCTACCACCTCAAACTACCCTCATGATGCCTCTGGCTCCGCCTCCCTCTGCAGGGATTTAAAGCCTGTTTCCCTCCAGGTCTTTTCCAGACCATCTCCTTTGTGGCCAAGTCACAGAATTCAGTTTAAAGGCCGAGTCTGATCATCTATAAGCTCGGTAGTTAGCTCTTAAATAGAACTGTTTGTTGCTTGCATGAGACACCCACCATCTCGCTTATCACAACTCTGACAACAAAAAAAATGTAATATAAATGCTAAATGTTGTGATATCTGGCTGCTGTTGTCAGGAAAAGCTTAAGAAAGACGGCGGTGCTGTGAAAACACTTGTGTTTGCGTTGTCCTGACACGTGTAGACAGGATGAAGACAGACTGTCTCATTACCAAGCCTCGGTGAAGACAAGCTGTCAGGTTAAACCCACAGGATCCTCCTGCAGATGCTGCCAACTACGAGAGGCGAATCTCAAAGCTAACCAAAAAGGATGTTTGCGATGGTTGCGAGCATTAGAAGAGAATCATTTAGAGGGGAACATTTCAGGCTCGTTTCTGGCGGTGGAACTCCATCCACGTGTCCACCCATTTGTGTCTCACCCTTATGGCTCAGTAACAGACAGCAGTGGTGCTTTGGCCCTGGTGTACACATGACGGCTCCTGCATTGAACAACGCAATCAATATGTTGTTATTATGACTAATAGGGCATGCCTGGGATAAATATTGACCCGGATGTCAAGATGCTGTCGTTAATGCGATGCTCAGCTAACGACTCGTACAGAAACCTGTGAACAAAGTGCAAATTAATGTGGCAGCGTCGGGAGAGGTCTGCTCACTTAGAAGCATCAGTCAGGAGCAAAGTATGTAAGTAAAAACTATGTGATCAATCTCTTTAGAACGCATCACTGCCATTTCTTTCCTTTGAAATTGTGTTAATTCACCCAGATGGAAAAGAAATGCTTTCTCTCTCCTTTTTTTTTTTTTTTTTTACCAACCACTGGTGAAGGTCAAAATGTTTTCAAATCTGTATTTTCACCAGAAGTAGTGAAATCTTGACCTCCTAAAATCCTAAATGCATTCCTCTTCTTTCACTTTGTGCCAGCTTTAAATAATAAACCTCAAAGAAGAGCAAAATGTCTGGATTCTCTGTGGGGGCGCATCCTTTAGTCAGACTGGTATGTGGAATAAAGGAAGGGCCCCTTCACAAAACATCAGCTTCTTTTTTGGAGATGAATCACAAACTCAGATGAGCGCTGTGACTCTGCAGTTCGCTGTTGATGCCGTGATGTGATTCCGAGGGAACGTGTTTTGACAGAACAAGGTCAATCACAGCTGGAAACAAGAGTGTGTGTGAAAGAAAAATGTGGATTTAGCATGCATGGAGCACCCAACAGCCCCAAGTACATATAACTGCTGCCTACCAGTGATTCATTATTAAGGCTTATTATTAATAGAACATAATTCTTGTATCGCTGTTACATCGACACATCGCTTTCCTGTTCACGTCGCTCTTGACTTCCTGTTCTAAAAATGGATCCTGGGGTCTGAGAATCACCGGGTCACTGCATTGATCACCTTGGTGACTGAAGAGCGAATCCGCTGGGAGCTCGGAGAGACCCTGGATACGGAGGAAACCTGCATTTGTCGATTTCTGTATGCAATTTGCTCTTCCCAGGGTGTCTGTTAGTGGGTCTGAGAGAGTGAAACCTAGGCTCCGCTGCCTGGAAAAATTTGATTATGTTTTTTACCCAGCAGGGCAAATCTGATTGAAGCTGCTGCTGATCTGCAGGGCAGAAAGTTCAGATCCGGGATAGTCAGAATCTGGCCCAAACAAATGTGGCAGAGGAGCAAAATGTCAGACTATAACTGTAACTCTCTATGGTGGAGATGGATCATTAGACAAAAAAAGTCAGAATTTATTTTCCAGATAAAAATTGAAAATTCTGCTGTGCAGTGAAGATGTTTGAATAACCTTACTGCCTTTTGTTATGTTTTAAATATAAATACAGCACCGTTTTTTTGAGTCAATGGAGGACAATGTTTCAATCCACTCCATGAAAAAAAAACGAAATAAAAAAAAAAAAAACAAAACAAAAAACAAATCCAAACTGATATTTCTAACCTTTTTAAATTATTGGCGAACCGGCAAAACCTGTCGCTATTTTAATCAGAAACGTGTTGCGTAATCACACTCTGTTTAAATAAAATGTGCAGTAGAGCAGTTTCACACCATCAGGGAGCTTTGCCTGAGATATTTTAATTAGAATAATAAAAAAAGAAGAGTGAAAGAGTGTGAATTTATGTAATGCTGCTTGACGCCTCCGGGTGGTGTTAGTGCGCTTTAGAAAACAGACGTCAACTACCCGCAGATTCGGCTCAAACCCGCAGCTTCCAGCGTGCGTGGCAGCCCTGGCGACTGTAGATTGATGCGATGGTAGATGTATTCACACAGCATGAGCTCCTCCGTGGCCTAACCATTTCCTGCATCCTTATTCTGCATTATTGTAAAGATGTCTACATCAAGAAAAAAAAAAACATCTCTAAAAAGTAATAAAACATTAAAAAAACGACAATCATAATATTACTTCAGCAGTGGCACATGAATTTTAATGGGTTTTGTTATAAATAATGTAACATAAAGCACTTAAGATTTATATGTTCATGTAACTTGGCTGTTTTTTCATCCAATGTTTTTTTTTGTTAAATGAGCCTTTTTTCTAAATTCCCATGTGTTACTGAGGTTTTTTTTTTTTTTTTTTAAATTTTATTATTTAAAAAATATCAATACCTCAATGCAGACACATGCAGGTCAGACACACACGCATCTTAAAGGACTACGGGCATCAGGAAAACATCTGCCGGCGCTTGCCAAGAAGTGAGATTGCGAGGTCGATAGCAGAAGGTAAATACCAGAAGCTCGTTAGATTTACTAAGCCTACTGCAGACATGGGATGGGGGGGGGGGGGCTCACAATATGCTGTTATGTTCTCAGGCTGGTAATCTGATCCTTTCCTCCAGCCTCCAGTTGGAGATGAATAATCTACTGGGTTCCTCTATTCTAATCAATATCTTATTGAATCAGTGCCTGTATGGTCAGCTACATGAGAACTCTTCCACAAAACAGAATCTTCAGCGTCGCAGCCTGACCACGTCCCCATTTACAGGACAGCCTGCACGGTTCCTCCTGCATCAATCACACCTCCCTCCTCTGGTGCAACAGCCAGCCTTTATGAGAATATCATATACGTCTCAGGATGTAGCCTTTATTTGATGCCGGGCTAAAACAAATGAATTCATTTCCTTCCTCACGTGGTTTAACTGCCAAGGATAAAGCGCCGAAAAAAATTCCTCCCTGCTGAGGCTCATCTTGCAGCACAGACCCCAGCAGGAAAGAAAGGTTCACAGTTCTTGTGTGTTGTTGGCTACTTCTTTCTCCCTGTGTGTGTGTGTGTGTGTGTGTGTGTGTGTGTGTGTGTATGTGGGTGCACATGTACTTATGTGCATGCACTTATTGTGAAAAGCCAAAACATCCTCCGGGCATCATTGCAGAGACATGTTTGTGTGCCAGTTATTTTTCCAGTATATTTCAATACACTCCAGGAAACTGTGTATTGATATTTCATACTCACAAAATTTTTGATTTTTTTTTACTTGGCATGCCTCGTCCTGACAGAATTGGAATTCACAGAAGTGAAACTGTAGAAATGTGTTTTTATTAAAAAAAAAAAAAAAAAAAAAAAAGTGGAAGATGTGGAGCTGAGGAATTGCTCCCTGGTGTAAGTGGATGTGACAGCTTCTCACCCAGGAGAGCGCTTGCTCTGAGCACACACTGGAGGCCGGCAGGGCCACCTGTCACACAGATCTGTGACTGAAGAACTCTATTAACCGACCAACGCCCCGCGGTAACAAACAGGCACGCTCCAAATCGATGTGTGAACGGATGCAGGGGGACTGAACGTGTGGAGTGATTAGGTGAGCAGAACGTAAATATGGCAGAGGATAAGAAAAGCCTGGATTGATGGTTGTTTTTCAATACAAGTGCACATTTTAATGAGCCCATTGCTGAGATTATTTCCTGCCTGTCACTGCTATTGGGGGATTGGGGGTTGGGGGGGGGGGGGGGCCGATCTCCCATCACTTTAAAGGGCACTTTGTCATTTGGCTGGATTTATGGCAAGCACAGGCCCTGAGTGATGAGGAAGCTAATTTTATTTTATTTAAAAAAAAAAAAAGCATTTGCTGCCGCCTGAGCGTGTTTCACTCCGTCCTGTCTGCACGGGAGCAGCATGATGATCATCAAGAGGGATCTGAGTGTGTGAGGGAGCAGCAGGGAAATAAAAATGATCTATATTTCAAATCAGTATCGAGGCAGAGTGAAAGGTTGCGGGGCCTTTGCACAAGCGTGCCTCCTTGTCCCCAGTTGGGGTATTGTTTTAAAGGAAACCCCGTCAAACACTGTTTATACAATATAGGTTATTTCATGTGCAGAGATACCCTTTTAGAATGAGATAGCCGGAGGAATTTTCCACACTGTCACTCTGCTTCGGTCAGAAAAATAAACATATTTGACACCGCCGCATCCTCTGGAAAACCACGACAAGTCGGGCTGTCAGGGCTCTTTTGCTTGGTTCTCGTCCACGAGGTCGTTTTTCAACTTATTGCTTCCTGCTCCTGGATGTCGTGGTGACGGTTGCTTTCTTAAACGGTGGCTGGAATAATAACCATGAAATCAAGAATGATCTCTGCTGTCTCTCACAGCCCCACACCCCTCCACTGGAGGCCATCACGTGGCTCTCTCTCTCTCTGATCCAAGGGGAGAAATTCATAGGAACAGGTGAAGCTGTGGAGCGTATCCCATTAGCAAGCCTGCCAAAGGATGGTCCCCATAGGAGGAGACCCTCATCCTCATGCACCGAATCAGGGCTAAAATCAGCACATTGCTTCCACCTTATGGCTGATAAATACGTAAAATGCAAAGCTTTTTAAATGAGTGATGATGAGTGATGTACTTAGCGTAAAAGCATCCCCGAACAGTCATCTGCAATGAAAGTCAGCAGCAGGACAGGGTGGTGTGGGCTGGCAGACGTGTGTGGAGAGGGAGCATGTGAAGGGCACGCTCTGCTTTTCCTCTGCCTCTGACTGGCTGCGATGTTCGCCTCTGGCTTCATGACTCTTTCTACATGGTAGCGCATGACGGCAACACTCTCCCCTCCCTCTATATAAAATTCGGAAAACAAAAGAAGCCTTGAAAGTAATGGTAGACGGTTTCTTTGAATCGGTCAGGGCGTCTTTGATTGCGACGCGTCTAATATGCAAGTTTAGATGAATAACTGAGGGAGCGACAACAGTCAGAGGAATGTTTACTGCATGCATTTGTTAAACCGGCTCTCGACCAGTGGAAATGTAATGAATTTTTTTGAAAAAATATTATAATATAGCATAGCTCCATCCACCAAGGCTTGGTGCAGCCTGGGAGTCGCCAGCTCAGGATGGTCGTTTTCTCTGGGCACGCTGACAAGTAAACTCCAATTCAATCAAAAATGTGCAAACAGGCAGCCGCTTTAACACATGCCGAGAATCTCAAACAGAAACAGGATTTTATTAACGGTTTAAGCTCCATTTTATGCAGGCCGACTGTCATAATCCTGAACGTCTGAACTGTAGAATATGGCTTTTGTTTCACTCAATAGCGTATTAAATGAAAATAAATCAATGGCACTGCTTAACACTGTGAAAATCTAAACGTCAAGCAGCTGTCTGGCTCAGTGTGCTTGTGATTTTCAGCAGTCATTTGTGGGGAAGAGCCAAATCAAATGCAAATAAAAAAAACAATTCAATTTAGTGAACATCTGGAGCTATTTTAGCCAGCTCTCTGCTTTGTCACTGACATTTGCCACTTTAAATTTGCATTTCTGGCACAGAAGATTGCAAATATAAAACAGGCTGATAAGCCCAAACTCCTCTATTGCTGTGGCCATTTTGCAGATACAGATGGAAGTAGCAGAGGGAAAGGCAGAGAAAACCGACCTGTTGCCATGGTGCGCACATGTTAGCGAGTATAGAATCCTGGCGCTCCAGGAAAAAAAACATCAGAGAGCTGCAGAGCAGTGTGTGTCAGGTCCTCTTGCTACGATGTGCACAATAACACTATTTAACAGAGGTGAGTAGCACTTTCAGCTCCGGCAACAGGTTGCTCTTGTATTCCAGCGCCAGGAAGTAGCAAAGCTCCCAAAAAACTGCACTGAGACACTCAGGCTCCCCGAGATGATAATGAGACGTGTCAGTAGTATGTTGAGAAAGTTCAAGCTCATTGTTTGACCTTTTGTCTGAATACTCCCTCTGAGTGTGTTGCAAAAATCAATACCTCATGCGGCTCCGCTTGTTTCTCCGGAACAACGATGCCCGGTGGCTGTACATATTGTGCATTTGACACAAAACAAGAGCGGAAGGAGGGTGCAAAACAGGATTTCATGGTATTTTAATCACGAAAAGACTTTTTTTAAAAAAATGTGAATCGATAAATGCTACACAAGTTCAGCTAGAAAGAATGGTTGACAAGTTGATTGAAATGGTTTTATGGCTCGTAGCTTGTTGGCCTAATTAGAACCAGCAGATAAAAAAAAGAAAAGAAAAGAAAAGAAAAGAAAAAAAAGAGCTGTCAATGATTCATTTCTTTTAATAATTCATGCTTTCAGTCTGCGGCTTTCTACTGTTGCTATTAGTGATACACAGAAAAAAGACTCTCTCTGCAGGCCACGGATCTCAAACTCCAACATTCTTCAACTAATATATATTTTAGCCCATAATTCATGTGAGGAGGCACCTCCGGACTAACCCATGAAGTATGGGGAAGTGCTGAGTTCCAGGACTCTTTCAGGACTTTAAATATTTTGCTGACTGGCCCAGAAGGGCGATAGTTCAGAAAGAAATATACCTCAGACTGCAGTGGTCTCTGTTCATCCCGACCTCAGCCTGCACTCTTCTCTGGGCCCCCCGGCCTTGAGCCACGGCAAAGATTTGTGTTTGCAGGCTGGGTTTCAAACTGCATCCTAATTCCTCTCCAGACTCCCAGCGCCTGACTGACCGACTGTCACTGGACTGAAGTGACCCCTCGTCCACACTTGTGGCTTCTTGCTGCAAACACTGTTTGTGTGTTTTTGACCACTTGTTGCTCACTAAACTTTCTTTGCAGTCATGTAGCAACATTTTACTGCGGTATTTCTCATGTGGGATGCTTGTTATCTGGATGTAATAGTGGAATCCAGAGCGTGGGCAAGCGAACTGAGGCCAGGCTGTAGCGGCTGGAGAGTCTCCCTCTGAGCTGAAACTGGCAGGTGGCAGTAAATGTCGCAGTTTGTCTGTTTTCCAGGTCAGTTCGAGACATGTGCCTCACCCACGTGACAACCATCTCCCCTGCCTGTATTTTGGGAAAACCAAGTTTAACGCCTTGTGTTCCTTCTTAGTTTTATGGAACTTTTAACCTCCCCTCAAGCTTGTGTCGTGTTTTAAACACTCCAGAGCACACTCTGCCCTCTGCGGCTTGGGCGTCATTAACATGAATTTTGCAGGACGGGCTCTAAGTAGACTCGGTGTCATCTGGGCTGCGGAGATATTCCTCAGCTTTAAACGTAAATGGCTGAGCTGCAGCGGTCCTGGATGTAACGAGAGCAGCGCAGCGGACAAAACACAAAACACAGGCGGTGTGAGCTCATCTGCACAGTTATTAAGGATTCTATTAAAATACCAACACACTCAAGTGACTCTGAAGCACAATGCTGACTAATAATTTCATTTACCCATGGACTTGCATTAAATATCTCCACAAATTAGGAAAAATCCAAAGAATTCTGCAATAATGGGTGATTCCAGGCAACTAAAAGAGTTATATTTCTGTATTCTGACCTTGGTGGCTCTCTGGATCTCTGCCTCTGCCTGCTGGAAGTGGCCTGGGTCTTCACAGATATGCATAGATGCCCAGTGCACCACCTCCATGACCTTCAGTTCCTCCCTTCCCCTTGTCATTTTGTGCAACAACATCTTTGCAGCATTTTGAGAGTGACTCTGAAATGGAAATGTGCACTTAAATCCATCGCACGTCTCTTGACCTGCTCAAAGTACTTCAATAAAAGGAAATTATATAAAAATAAATGGCCCCTCAGTTATGTTTAAAAGTATAATATTAGTGAATCTGATAGGCAATGGCAGGTGTCATTTTTAGGACCCGAAAGAGCCATTCGCAGCAATGTAAGAGACAAAATAAACTATATAGCAAAAATTAGATTTATATTCTCCTGATTCCTCCAGGGACAGTCTTCAAGCTGCACAATACAAATAATTCCCTTACAGAGACCGCAGGAATAGGAACATGTCACATGAGCAATGCCAGTCCAAGGTTTCATTGATATTTTCTGCCAAAAGAGTGTGTGAGTGAAAGAGGAAGTCAAGTGTTAAAGTGAAAAAGTTTATTCTGGGTAAAAACTGTAATTGGAAAGAAGCTGAAGATTGAAGGGCTGCATCATCCAGTCTCGTGAGTGACTGTAACACTGACAGTCTCGTGATTTAGGACGCGCTCTGTCGTCTCTGCAGATGACCTATTGATGGGAATCAATGGATGCGTCCAGATGGTGTCAAACAGTCGGTCGGTCAGTCAGTCAGTCAAATCATGCTTAAAATGCACATTCCGGATTAGAGTTAATCGCACTGGAGTTAGAGCTCAGGTGGATATACACTAACATTATCACCCAAAGTCTTAAAAAAAGACGCTTTATCAGTGAATCAAGAAACTGGCACAGCCAATCGAGACCTGAACTTAGACAAACGTGAACTTTCTCTTTTTTCTGCATCAGTATTGACGTTGTCTTACAGGATTTTAGATGTCATGTTGGAAGTGTTTGCATTTGTTCTGTTTGACTTGGTTGGAGGGGTTTGCAGTTGTGCTGTCAGACTGACAGGAATGTTGTCTTTGCATTCACTTTTTCGAGCCTGTTAACTGAACCTGATGGACGGACTTGAAATTAGTTGGCGAGCTAAAAGAATTAACGCGGCTCAAAGGCCTCAATGTCCAGTCTGGTAAAAATCGAAGACAAATCCTGCTTATTTGAAGAGTAGAATTGTTAAGACTGTAGGTCTGCGTCAGTGTTCTTCAGCAGTGGCAAACAGTAGGAAAAAAAAAAAAAGGTTTCTTTCTTCTAAAATTAGAGGAAATTGCCACCTTCTGAGGTTCTACTGACCATAATCAAATGTGACTTCTTAATCTACATGTGAGAAAGAGGGATGATATTAATGCCCCGGCAGTGGAGAGGAACAATCACGACACGACTCATTGAATGTTCCCTTAAACACGGTGGGTGTCAGTCACAGCGGATCTGACGTGCACTTACTCAGGTGGCGGATGCCTCGCCTCGTGTAGAGCGCAGGGACGTTGACGCAGAAGACGAACTACCTCCTTTTATTGGGGAAGACAGGTCGCGTTTACTCGGATTTTTCCAGGCCTTTGTCAGAAGATGCAAGGCGATGTTCAGAGGCTGTATTTTCTTTTACTTCCCTTTCAGGGCTGAGAATAATTGATTGAATCCTGCTCAGGAAATCAGTTTGTAAGTGAAAAAAAAAACAAAACAACACTCAAAAGATGTTTTCCTAACAGATTGATGACTGAAAAGTATAATAAACAACTGGCAGTTCTAGGGTATTAAAAACTTCCGTCCACCCATCACACCTGTAACAATGGTCTCATTATTACAGGATTAACTCTTTCATATTCCCCAGAATTCATTCATTCATAAAGCCGATGAGGGGAAGCAGCACAAGCTCCAGAAACATTTATCTGCTCCCAGAGACCAGAGACACAGAAGGTAGCGCTTGTTCCTGAGACGTTCTAAATGCAGGACATGTCAAACATGGACACCTAAACTGATGAGAGCATTTGAAGTATATTTTAAGTAAGGAAAAATGCAGAAAGAAAATATAGAACACAGCCTTCAGCGACGGCGTCAAATCAGGCGAGACTGCAGAAGGTAACGAGGGATTTCATCCATCATCTTAATGTTTGCCTAGACCTCAGCAACTGTGCCATTCTGTTGTGTACTAGGATTGCTCTGGTATATATGTTGAATAAGACTATTTTGCACTTTCTATACAGTTCAGGTTGGTCCAATCAGAGTTGGTAGAAAATTGGCTAAAACATGCTGACTGATGTTTGCCAGTATGTCTGATGTATGGCTAATCCCTTTCTGCCTACTTTTTCTGTATTTTGGTGTGTGGTTTGTCCGTAGACTCCTGGCCTTGCTTGTTCCTGCTCTCTGCTGCACAACAAGCGTGATCCATGACTGAATGCAAGCCTAGAAGGACAGCTGCCATGGCAACGCACATAACATGGTGCATTTTTGCTAGCTAAGCAGCCTGTAAAGGCTCCATGCAGGGCAGATTAATGCATTAAAGGCCAAAGTGTCAGCCTGTTGGGGCATTGGTGCCAGCTAAAACTGAAGCTCCTCCCACTCCGTGGCGCCGATGACATCGCCGGTGTGGCCTCCTTTCATTTGATTTCTGAGATTAAATGGAGTCTGGCTAAAGGTTCTGCTGCCTGGATATTTCTAGTCTGATTTAAAAGGCTCTTCTGTTCACGACTGCATCGTGAGCTGGTATATATTTTGCGGGCCGTTTTTGTCAGCTCAAGCAAATCTTGTCGTCATTCTTTGACCTTGCTGCAAATGCGGCTTTGGCGCCCACAAACATTTATCTGTCACCACCACCGCTGAGCATCAACCTTCCAGAGCACAGAGTCTTTATAACGTTCTGTTGTTAGATTATTCTAAAACAACACTATTATGCAACAGGAAATATTGAATTTGTAAGTTGTCAGTAAAAAAGTCAGCTAGAATGTTTCCTAACTTTAGTCAAAGGTTTTAGGAGGCTAATGGAGACGTGTCAGAAGAAGAAAGCCCAAAAATGTCTGCGCAATTAGAGCAAACAACAGTCCAATGGCTTGGTGTGCGGAGCCATAGGTCACTCAGGAAGGCCTGGGTGACCTCTGGCGACACTGCAGATTTCAAAATGACAGGAGAAAGTGTAGGGACAGTGAGCTGACATTGTTCAGACGTGCCAGGAAAAAAAAAGAGCAGCTCGCGCACGGTGTGGGTGCTGATGACAGCAGGACGGGAAACAGAGACACACTGACTCACCCGCTCGCCCTGCTGACTGCTGACATCAAAACAAACAGACAGAGGAAATAAGCTGCGACGTCGTATCAGTGAACAGCTGTCGACCATCGCCAGCACCGCGGCCTCAGACGTGGCGAGAACGGCTGAGCGAGAAAAAGAATGGGCGGATCTGTAGGCTCCGCTTTCGGAACGGAAATAAGACATCCGCGTCATCAAATTGACCACAATCATTGAAACATCAATCATCACGGTGACTGAAGCAGCTTGCTGCACATTGTGTATCCTCATATCTTAAATAAAATATTAAGATGGAGTTTTGATTGTGATTTTTCCTGCTTAAGCCTGATAGCGTAGACAACGCCATTATTCCTTAGCCACGCTTATCTCCAGGCAGCCCTCGGCGGGTTTTGCATCGCCGGCATATCTGCAACTTCCTATCGTACTCCACAGAGCTTCGGCCCATTGAATGCAAAATTTGAATGCTAACTTTTCCTCCGGTGTGTCATTTGTTATTGATTACAGAGGGGGAGAAAAGAGGAGCTAATATTTTGCCTATTTCCTGTTATCTCCCTGAAAGTTAAAATCACTTTCTGTGAGGCTTTAGAGGCAAACAGAACTCAGATTACATCTTTTTTTTCTCTCTTTTTCTTAATCTTTGGAGTATAGCACAATGTAGCCTCCGCAAACATCGACATACATCTTCTTCAATCTGACAAGTCCACTCCATTGCACTTGACTAATGGCTCATATCCTCACACTGAATAGCAGAAAAACACAAAGAAATAGATGCAGGTTGGGCAGCCGGGGAAATAATTCAACGTAAGATATGCTTAATAGCGACTCTGCTCACGCACTTTTTGATCTCTGATGAACTTTTGTGGCTGGCAGGGGCCACCAGAGACTGCCGCTTTGCCTCTCCCGTTACCAAAACGCTGCTTCATTTTCAGCCAAACACATCTGGACCACATCAGGCAGAGATATCTAGTGCTGGTGGGAACAAAAGAAAAAAACTGCAGCTGCACTAAAAAGCTGCGTCAAAATCGATGTGGCACGTGCATTAAAAGATGATGCAATGATCCAAAGATCAAACATGCAGGAAAGCACAGACGTACTCGTCCCTGTGGTCTGCTGATGAAGGCGGGGACCTACATTTTTAGCAGCAGGACGTTTTCATTATTGGAGTAATTTGCTGCAAATAGTTTGAGATGGAAATATGTTCCAAGTTGTTTGCTGCAGATGCCTGGGTGGTTTGGCGTGTTGGAAGAGGCGCAGATGGCTGCGGCCGTTAAAGCCAGTAAAGGCTTTTTCTGAGTCTTGAGGTAACCAGACGGTGATCGATGGCTGTTTTTTCGCGAACAGATTTGGCTCTGTGGTGGCACTAACTCATGCTCGTCTAGACCCGGTCCTGCTGAAAGTGCCATTTATCCCCCAATTCAAAGCGATGTTGGTAGGAAAGTTGGAGGCTAAAGTTACCTCTGGCGGTGTGGCACTAGCAGGTAATGCTACAGACAGTTTGTGGACTTTAGCTTAGGGGACATAAAATGGTCAATTTGATCACCAACACGTGTGCAGGAGATCACTAAGACACCTATGATCACCCTGAGGCCGCTAAAAGCCTTGGCAATCTTTCAAGTGTCTGCAGCACAAATCCTAACGGTAGTTTTCACAGAACCTTGTATCAATCAGACTGAAGACGTCAACCGTCAGAGAGATGGCGTCCCTCCAGGGCGGATGCAGCCGGTCCTGCAGGGACAGGCGGTAAATGGGCACCTTCCTGGAGAAGAACCTGATTCAGTTGGCACCGGTCTCACTGGCGCTATCCTCTCTCTTCTAGTGAGGCTGGTTCCTCTGCAGAGGAAGGTCAGAAACAGGTGTCAACAACTGTGTTGGTTCAGCATCAGAGTCCAGCTCAAGGTGATGTTCGCTGCCGGCTGTTTTCTTCTGTTGTCTTTGTGTGACAACAGCAGATGGTCCCACTTCACTTCCGACCTGCTCTCAGAACAGTTAAAACAGGAAAGGATGAGACGTTGTGTATCTTCTGGTCTACTCGTCATAGACTTTTTACATCCTGTGAGTGTTGTATGTGTTTGCCCACGACATCTTTCAGTTTCAGTAATGATTTCAGAGAAACGGCTTTGATTCTCTGCCATCTTTGCCAGTAGAATTGATTAAAAAAAAAAAGGATCAGCCGTGAAATCAGCTGCAGTGAACCGACACCAGTCTCATTTTGTGCTTAAACTGCCTAATCCTGGTTGCAGCTCATCCACTTCATATTCATCATATTAATCTTTTTCTTTACTCCCAGGACCACTAAATGTGATCTGCCAGTCGTAACCTTAATTTCACTAATGAGACGTCAGAGAAAATTCAGATACGGTTGGTTCTGAAGGAATCTTCCCATCAACCCTTCCAACAAACGCAGACATGCAATAACCTTTTAGTGATTTTCTTTTCTTCTCTTTTCCCATTTTACTCCTTGCTCACATTCCCTCCGAGGCAGTGATACAGTTGAGAAAAACGATGTTTTTGTACCAGTAATGGCTGCAAAGTGTAATGGAGGAGTTATAACAGCAGCTGCATTAAAATATGGCTTCATAGGTAATGGTGCTTATCCTGGTTTGCCATTTGTTTGTAATGTGTCTGAAAAGGTTTCCCCCATTAACAAAAACACTTTGAATTACATCCGTCCATGCAATACCACGTTTAGGACAAAAACTGATGTTCTTTATATTCTCAGATGCATCTGCTCCAGCGTTAACAGCAAATTAATCAGGGCTCCAACTGTCTGACACTATTAGTGCTCAAATTATTCTTGCGGTGCTTGCTGTGCTAACGTGAGCTGATCTTCTGCAGAAACGCAGACAGAGGTCCTGGAAGTGCATAAAACCTTAAAGGAACTCTGCTTTTTTGGGGAATAGGAAAACATAACGAGCTCAACACCCACTGTGTTGCCTGGAGACGGCAGCAGGGTTGTAAAACGCCAAGGAAATAAATGAAGCACCAAAGATCATGGGGAAAGTGTTGATGGGCGGCCTAATCTGTGGTTCTCAAGGACAAGGGACCCCAAAAAGGAGGTATTTCTTAGGATTAATAGAGGCATCGGTGAAGTGGTGACATTTAGATAAAGCCAGTTTAATACCATTTCCAGACTTAAATCTTTAAATAGGCAGTCCTTCATAAGATACTATCGTAGAAGCTTGGGACTGACATTTACAAGTTCAGGATACTCTGCAAACCACTTCATGGTTTTAATTACAGTGTGGATCCCACGCAACTTCTGTAACATACAGTGTCAAGTCCTAAGAAGAGGGGCGGTGTTGATGCATCACATCCTCTCTCTGCTCCCTCAGACTTTCTCAGAACCTACTGAAATATTAAAGATGTGAAATCTACCACGTTGGATGGAAAGAACAATGGATGGATGGGAGGATGGATGGTTTGAGGATAAACTTGATTCATCTTATATATGCATTTTTAAACCAATCAACATTGTATAGCAGGCTATCTTATTATGCTAGCTATAAATATTTCTGCAGACATGTCTGACACGTCTTACTGACAGTCGAACAGTCGAACACAGATGCAGAGTTGATGTGACACAGATATAAGATTTCAGCTGTAAATATTGAATCTATCTGCAGCCGATCGGGCTCCTCCACTTAACTCAATGCCCTCACTCTGTTTTATTGTGTTTTCTTTCATTCTGCTAAGATGTTGCGCACGCTATTTCTATTTATTATAAAAATATTATATGGGAACATTACATTGGCTTACCACTGCAGCGCTGACATTTACCTCAAAGCCTGCCTTTTGCAAAATCTGCGTGTTTTTTAAATATTTGGTCCGGTTCCATTATGTTTTTATTTATTAAAAAGTGAACCTTTGATATGAAAATGATTCCAGGGGATATTTTCTTTCATTACCTTTCTAAATTTGTTGCTTTTTGCTTTTATGTGCTTCATGCTAAAATGGAAATTGCTTGTCATTCTGCCATATATTCCTTTTTTTTTTTCTTTCTTTTTTTTATGCTCTGTCTGGATTTGGATGTTTGGCCAGGTCGGCTTTGACGAAAGCACATTAAAGAAAATGAAACAGTAAATCAGAGGGAGGAAAAAAAAAAACAACCTGCAGATAATCATGTGGGCTCGATTCCCAGAAGGAAAACAAGGCAGAACAGCAGACCTGGGATAATTTGATTGGCATCTATTTTGATAGCTGCTGAAGTGTCCAGGTGCCCTCTTGTGTAATTCTCTGTTCGGCTGGGAGGCTGCAGTCTATAATAGCCTCGTTATGGAGGCCTGTTAAATTCATTATGAAAGAAGGAAGCGAGAGTGGCAGTGCGGGCGTCCGCTCTGTTGTTCTGACATCCGTCTGGCAAAAACCCTGCAGGGGGAATAGTGTTTCTCATTTTCATTAGCTCTCATTAGTTAACACCTTGTTTTCCACAAACATTTAAGATAAAATCTGGGTTTGCCCTCTCGCTGTCCTCTGCATGCACAGACTCATTTACAAGCCAGCGCCATTAGGTGGATATAAAAATATTTATGTTAGCATGTTAGCAAGCATGTTTAAATCACCATAATAAATGGCAAATTAAGAACAGACAACAATAATCCTATGAAGCGCTTTAAATCTTCTGAAGGGAGGAAACATCAGCGTTCTTTGACAGAAGTGCCTGATCGTATCACTGAATAGATGCCACAGTCTGTAACACCTCCTGCCTCTGCATAAATTAGCATTATTCCAACCAGATGAAGATGGCACGCTGCCTCGCTTTCGGAATAGAATATGCTAGATTGAGTTTGACAAGGTAAGATCATGTTACTGCCTGTCGGATACGCTGTGCATTTCTCAGTGCAGACAGGACCCAAACGGTTTTCTGTTGCATCAGACAAACACAATCACAAACAAGCTAACACAAATGCCGTTGAGATGCATCGGTGGCTTTGTGTGCTGCTACGTAAAAAGGGGATATTTGTCCGTACAAATCAAATGTCAACTGTTCCACTGTGTCACTTTGGCTTTTAGAGCAAAATTGCATGTGCACGCGAACAGCTGATCTGGGACAGAAAGCTTTGGTTATGGGTGTGCAGAAGACGGAGAAGATCCTGAGTTTAGCCACCTGCTCATCAAACGTGGCAGCCATTCTCATATCCACTCTACACACCGGTGGCAATGCCTTCAAGAGGAATTTGAAGTTCAGGCTCTTGCTCAAGGGTACTCTGACACCGTGGTCCTGTTGCCACGGCCAACAACAGTGGCCGAGTTCCATGCAGACCAGACCAATAGGGTAGTGCCTGTTGTTGAGCCATGAGGTCCGAGGAGAAAAATGCCACTAAACTAGCAAAAAAAACTTAAAAGATTTCTCCATAACGCACACAAATGGGGTAAATACAGATTCTCCTGATGGATAAACATTTTAGAGAGTAAAATGTGTCTTTCAAAAGTCGCCTTGCCTTAAAGACATTTTCAAAAAGGAATTTATTCCATCAAACGTGAGTCTGAGTGCTTCCTTGATGAAGTCCATCTCTTCTGCCTCCTCTGCTTCTGCTCAAGCAATCAACTGATTTCTCTTCGGTCCAAACACTTTCTGACTCTCCTCACAATCGGAAATGTCAAGCGAATTAGCAGCCAGTCTTCCCGTGAATGTCGATAGCACAAAGGCAGACGCTCGCAGCTCTGAGCTGAGAGCGTATTGGATGCGTCGCTTGCGCGAGGCAAAACAGCCTAATTAGCGCTTGCTCACACCTCTGCTAATCAACAAAGTTTCTGACAGGCTGCTAAAGCTAAATGTGCTTCTGGTAAAATGGGAGGAGCCTCCTCTGCACTATTCTTATCTGTTTGTGCACGGCCAGCCTGTTTGTCAATTCGGCTGCTATTTTGCCGAGCAGCAGCCCGCACGCTTCGGGGGTAAAAAGTTCAGCCGCTTTGCTGTGTCGACACGCATTACATCAGCATAGAGGGGAAGTAAAATCAACTTCAAAAGGTTATCTGCCTAAATTTCAACGAAATCCAGGACAATAATGCTGTTTCTGTTGTGCTGCTTATATTTTTGATGTTCCCACTTTGCAGGCAGATTTCTTGTACACACACAGTAACAGTCGTGCTTATGGCCGCTTTGATTAACCAACTAAACAAGATTCCGAAGCAACAGCCGGAAACTGTTGGCTTTGGGCATTTCAGCTATGATATCAAGTCATGTGCGCTGAAGCATGAAATATCCTTAAAAATAACTCCTCACCTCCTTCTGCGTCATACCGCCGATATTTACATAATCCCCACAGTTAATTGTCACACAAGGCCTATTTTCTGTTTAAGAACTCGAATGTGGCAGAACACGTCCCCAATTTCATTAGGTGAGCACGAGCAGTGTCGCAGCTATTATCTGGCTAAGCACAGGCAGCGCGGAGCTAAAGGTGCTGTTCCAGCGAGGTCAAATAGATGCAGGCTGCCGCTCTCGCTCTGAAAGAAAGCTCGGCTGGCCTAAATGGACCCAGAGTGGAACAAATGAGGCGCTTTTACATGTCTGTTTGGCCGCTCCGAGGGTGATTTTTTTTACAAATAAAGCATCTTAGTGACCCCACCCTTGCACCCCCACACCCCTCCGCCTACCCCTGTGCCCACTGGTGTGAGTAACAGGTATCTTTCATTCCAAGTGCCTCTACGTTATGGATGACTCAGGGCGAGGAGACGCTGCACGGGCCAGCCTCCAGGGGGCCGGCCTCCTTTACAGTGATGCCCCAGCCCTCAGAGGCACCTCTGAACCGGCGGTTTGGACCATGACGACGCAAGCCGCGTTTCCGAATGCAGGTTCCCCTTTCTGCACTCGTCTGCTGGCTCTGTTGCGGCTTTCATCTCCTAACTGTACAGTTTCTGACAGTCGGACCAATGTCACGTTTCATCGATGCGGCGGCTTGCCGACAGGTCTTGTTTGCGGTGATGGAGGCGCAACGCAAAGATCCAAGCGGCTGTCAGGATTTCCAGCCAAGAAGAAATGTTCTTTATTCTCTGGCTCACGAGTGGGAAAAGGCTCCTCTTATCGTTCATGGCAACGCAAGCGTGGACGTGTAGAAGATGAAAAAAAAGAAAAGAAAGAGAAAACTGGATATGCATTTCTTCTATAAGACGCTCAAACTGAAGATAATTCAAAGAGTCAGACTGGATCTGATTGTCATTGCAGCCTGTCTTTAATTCCCCACAGGCAGAATCCTTTTTCCCTGGAGAGAATCCTTCCTGCACATCAGTTGATTCCCTCCAAATAACCGTTTCACTGAATCATCATCGCTGGTTCTCCTCTGTTAAACAGGGACGGGGATTTGTTAAATGGGGACGAAGGATGGACGAAGCCGACAAAAGCTCCTTTAAGACGATCATCAGGCCCCTTTTTTAGTCCTAAGTTGGACAGAACAGATCTTAAGTGTAAACTCCGCGCTCAGGAGTGGTCATTGGATAATCTGTGCAATTTAACACATGGGGCCAAACACTCACAAATGACGCAATAAAGAGCAACAGCGCCTTCATTATTGGTTACAGCTTAGTCTAATCTGCGGTGTGTGGGTGCTTCCATTTCTATACAAGAGAGCCTAATTAGCAAACCAAACTGTAAATGTGCAGAACTGATAAAACACGGATAATGTGTGGAATAGTTTCCCTTCCTTCTGCCTCCTTACTTCCAACATCGCTGTTGTTTAATCAATGTGTCCCTTGTTACAGAGAGATTAATATTTCATGGCAGAGGTCATTACTTCAAATGAATAATGGAACCATGTTCGAGTTAGGATTCAGGGAGGAGGAGGGGGCGGGGTCAGTGGTACCCTGTTCTCTCATCCCCTGGGTAAGAGGCTGTGGAACCGGACTGGAAGGCCCTGGATGGGGACGGAGGGATTGTTCTCTTTGGAAATGTCAGTGTCAGAGGTCAAACCACTGACAGTGAAGGCAACCTCAGCACAAATTATCTACTGTATTAGATGTATTCTTCATTGATATAATAAAGCTCCCTCAAAAGATATGTTGGATTTATCAGATTTTTCAATGCCTTATTTCTTAAGTCCTTTTTTTTCTAAAGTTTAATGCCAGTGATGAAGCCCATATCTGCACATGTGAGGTTGGTCTGGGGGGTAATATACTCTGACCTGGTGCTGCCTTCATGTGCCCTGTTACTTAAGACAGGTGGACTGTTTGTTCAGTCAGATACACATGAATTAATTAATGTGTGTGACCTGATCGGTGCAGAGGTCCAAGACCAGGAGAGCTGATCAACTGTCCTTGGAACAGTTGGTTTGAAGACTACACAGACATGTTGGTTTGAAGACTGTTCTTTCTTTTTTTGTGCCGCAGATGAGCAGAAGACATATGTAGGTTATTCAACTAATCGATGGTTAGATAAAGACAAAGAGGACAAACTGCTCCGGGAAGTGTTATTTATTTTACTGCCTCTCCTCTTTCGTTCTTTCCTCACACAGTCAGTGTCAAATACCGTCAGAAGCTCCCAGTGATTAAATGGCAGTTTAAAAACCCTAAATGAAAGAAAAGCCTTAACTGGAAACCTTTAAGTCTGTGTGAGTCAGGAAATATAATAACTTCCCCTGTGGAGCCCAGTCTGGTTCGCTGGTCTGATTTAGCAGCACTACAAATACAATTTATCAGTCCTAACATCCTCTCTCGTGGATATCGAGCGAGTGGATTTTAACCTTCAGGATTTTCACAGAAAAAAAAAAAATCCACTTTCCCCATCTGAACTTCATCAAAATGAAGATAAGGGTTCTTTCAAGTGCCGAGCGGCGCTGGGTATTAAGCAAGGCAAGGTCAGATCCAGTGTTCATGTAAGATTATGGAAATGTCAGCCTCTCCTCTTCCTCACCGCCAACGAGCGCTGACACGGAGACCACTGTGGTTTACTGCAGAGCTGGACCTGCTGGGTTTCCACCGTCATTTAGCTCTTCTTGATGGGCTGATTTTTATTCCTACATCTGGTGTGTCAGAGCTCTTTCTTCAAAATAAAGCTTTATCGGAGTTAAATGCTCGATCTTTTGATCCTCCCCTTTATATTAGCATCTGATAGTCGTCCGCGTCCTCATTCGGCTCCTAATCTGCACCAATCCGGGTGGAGGGCGATATATGCGCGTGTGGATGTGTGTGTGTCTCCTTGGACTCTTTCCTGTTCTTCAATCCTCTGATGGAGAGGCCGGCTGAATGACAAACTGTGCTGTTCTCTGCAGATCAATGGCTCATAAGTATAAACCAATTTCCTTTACAAACTGCACTCTGGGAAATAAAGAGACGTGGCGCCTGAGTAGAAGGACAAGGTCTGGCAGCAGATTAGTCACAAAGGTTGGGAAACTTTTTAGCCATTTTTAGCAGACTGTCAGGATCAGGTGAAAAAGGAAAGAAAGTGGAGTTAAATTCATCTATAGGGTTAAAGGGTGCAAAGCTAGCTTTTGTTTGCTGCGAGCACATGTTCTTGTGTATTTTGTAATGACAGATCTGTCGAAACAAAACAAAAATCCAGTTGCAATTAAATCAGTGTCAGTGTTTCCGCGAGGGTAGCTTCAGCAGTCCCCCTTGCAGTGCCCTCAAGCTGTCAACACTTTCCTCAGTCCATGAACGCACCAAAGATAATTGGGGAGGGAAAAAAAAAACCACAAAACAAAAAAACCTGCCGAAAATCCTTTTGTCTTTTGTTTTTGTCACTTTTGACACAACACAATGTGTCCAAAAATTATACAAATGCCTATTTTGAGCCAGGCTGCTTTAAAACAAAATTGAACTCCAGCATCCTGTAACTATTGACCATCATTGCCACCAAAGAGGTGCTGTGGTGCAAAAAGCCAAGTCGGTCCGTTCCTTCACCAGATGGGCGGTTAAAACTTTCTCAGAATTAAAATATGCAAACAAACCCACCACAGCTTTGCTAACCTGAAACACAAGCTGGAATTAAAATAATAATAATTTTATTGGCTGCTTATTGGGGGGTCTTCAATACCACTTTATTACCACTGTTGTGCCATTTTGATCTTTTCCAGTTGCCAAACACATTAATAACATCTTTGTCAAATAATTGTCCAATGTTTGATGATAATAGAAGCAGATTTATTTAAAGTTCTCTTGTTGAGGAGAGTTAAACACAAAATAAATTTTCCTGTAGTTTTGTTTTCCATGCTGCTTTCCTCCCTCCTCCTCCTTCTCCTCCTACTCCCCATATAAACTTGGTCTTGTGCAAAATTTCTTCCTTTTAAAAGATACTTTTAAAGATAGTTTACCTATATGTTTCTGTGGCTATCCCAGACAAGAATCAGCCTTGGTCAGACGTTTCTTTATATTCACTCCCAAGAGAAAGAAATAGGAAAATCCAACACAGACATGGGAGTATCATGCATACTTTAGCTGACAAGACCCTGAATTTGAACCCACAACCATTGCCACTAGGCGACTGTTCTAACTAGAGCGTCCTATTAAAAGCCTGGTCTGAATAGAGTCCTGTAGAAACGGAGTCTTGTTGTTTGAAATGAACTGAAAGTCCTCGTTAATATTTATCTGCCGTTTTAAAGTCACCGTGTGGCACGGCTGAATTGCTTCCTCCATGCTGTTGAGGTACATTTAAACAGAATCTTGCCAGCATTTGCTCGATAACTCTTTAATGATGAGTTAAAACCTCTGCTGGAGGAAAATCTCCTTCTGAGCCTTTAAATGTAACACGAATTTCAGCTACTATCTCTTTATCTGCACACACACAGAGCAAGATGGCAGCCGGTCTCACAGATCACAGGATCTTCAGAGGATCAAACCGCGGCTGCTGTTCACTGCGCCTCAGAAAGGTTTGCACGGCGTCGGTCCGAATTACTCCACGCAATGCCGGCGTAGTTCTGATTAAAAGCACAGAGTTTATGTTGTAGTTGCATTATTGGTTACTCTTTAGTGTCATTATCATCATATATATTTCCAAAGCTGTTTATTTTTGCTGTAAAGCAGCATGAAGACATGATTTTTAAGATTCCAGATGCTATTCTTATCCCTGACGTGGTTAGAACATTTAATGAACACAAAGGGTTAACAAGGACAGAAAGAAGAATCCGGTCAGGGTCAGGGGAAGGGGTCAGAGGTCAGGCCGAGTCCTCCAAACACAGCTGTCTCAGCACAAATAAATCTCTCCAGGCTGGAGCGCTGCATCACTGAAAATTGTGGACTAAAGTCCAGATCTGGCGGGTTGGAAACACGGCACTGCTTTTGCAAAACAACTGTTTTTACTGTGTGGAGAGAAGGGAAAGCTGGCCAATGGCAGTCGCCTGCACGCCTACACACGTGTCAGTTGTGCCTAAAGACTTTTAATTGCTGGTTATTTCGCGGTGTAAAAAAAAAGGAGAGCAAAGAGAAAAGAAAACATTGTGTACAAGCCACAACGTGGCAGAGATGGAGACGGCAGAAAGGAATCCATGCAACGGCAGCAGGAAGGGTTTGATCTCCTGCGAGAGCCGTTTTCTCTGAACCTCCCACTTAATGTTTTGACACCGTTATCCGTGTAAATGCTCAGTGCGGCGCTTCTGAATACTGAGAGCTCTCTTTTGCACATGAATTGCTTGAGTGGTTGGAGATCATTTAATTCTGAGAAGATGGTGATTAACACATGCATTTATTTCAGGTTATGCTCAGCTTTGATGCCCACAGGGTGTGTGTGTGTGTGTGTAAGGGAGGAGGAGGAGGAGGAAGAGGGGAGAAGGGATGAAGGTAAAGGGAGGCTGAGACGAAAGAAACATATTGAAGGAGGAAGAGAAAGTGCAGGAACAGGCCAGCACCCTTTTGCTGCACAAGCGTAGCTGCATTCAATTTCTCTCCTCTAATGGCGCCGTCCTTCGGTGGCGGCAGTTTAATCATAAAGCAGGATGTTGGCGCAGTAACGGACACCTTTCTGGGAGGGTCATGCACCTGAATAAGACATGCACCTGATAAGGGGCTCATGGAAAACATGCGTGGTTGGGGATTGAGGGGCGATGGATGCACGGACGAGACATTTGACATTTGATTCGGCTTTGTGCTGTAATTACAAGGCTGCAGCGTTTAAAAGGCTATTGAAGCAGCCATTATCCCCTGATAAGCCCGCCAGGCTCCCACTGTACGCAGATATTTCATCCATCAATAATTGCCAACACCTTCCTTTGGGTAAATTTCTCATTGTTTTTTAAAGGTCATGTCCCAAACACTGAACTACCGCCAACGCAGAAAGGGCAGAAATGCGAGAGGCGCCGCGGCTGAGGTCATTTCACAGCAAGTAATATTCATCCTCCACAGCATCAGTAATCTTCTGAGCCTGCGTGCATCTTCTCTGTCACCTCTCCCTGCATTTGGCAGAGGTTCCAGTGGCGAAAAACAACAAAGACTTGAATTGTGAACTGTAATTGAAAATGTTTTCAAAGATTTTATAACAAAGGAATAAAGAGAGAAGTTGGACTTGAAATAGTCCCCAAACAGCATCTGTTCTGGTTTGCTAACAGCAGACATTTCAGCCTATTCATCCTGGTGCAATAACCTTCACAGACCTCTCAAGCTTTTCTATCTCTCATATGCACATATAATGGCAGCTTTTTTCCCTTTTATAGTAAAAAAAAAAAAAAACCAAACTACAGGGTTTTTCAAACGTTCATATGGAAGAGCTAGAAAACAGAGCCAGCTGTTCTGACAGTCGACTTATTTGTTTCTACTTTGAGGCTTTTCAAATTCTTCTGCTTCTATCGCCTTTTTTCAATTAATCATAGAAAAGAGATGGTTTTGTGGCCAAAATAAATTCTTAATGACAGTGAAGTAAAAAAGAAATGTTCAAAATATACTGACTAATTAAACAACCATAATGAAGAACAAACATAGGATTATTATTTTAAAAAGACCGGTCTTTGTCTGACAAAGGCAAAGACCTGGACTATTAAATTTACCCTAAAGAGATAGATAGATAGATAGATAGATAGATAGATGGATAGATAGATAGATAGATAGATAGATAGATAGATAGATAGATAGATAGATAGATAGATAGATAGATAGATAGATAGATAGATAGATAGATAGAATCTGTATTTCAGGCTAATGGATGCTGGTAGGCTTGTGTTCATGCAGAAATGCATCAGCTGCAGGTGCATCTCAGAATCGTGTTTATGAACAAAATCAGGCAACATTGTGCACATAAATCCTGCTGGGAAGAACCACTGTGATTATGCTCGGAGGCTGCTGTTTAACGTAATCTGTTGAGTTTAGTGCGGGGGATGTTTTCTCTGGATTAAAGCGCTACTTCTTACGCTGGCGCCCTTTTGTTTTGCGGCTTTATATTTTAGGCTTTGGCTAATTAAATTGGATTGTTTCTGCGGCACTCATGCACACTTGTTTATCTCCTCCATCATGCATCCATTTGGTAAATGTTGTTTTGAGTGAGTATGGCGAGATTTCAGCAGCACTTTTACTTCCTGTGTTATTTGGTTCTTTTCTATGAGAGAGTGGCTGCACATCACAGAACATCATCTGGCGCTCAGGTAAATTAGTAGTTGTTTAGGGCTTCTGCCTGATTGTTCAGATCTTCATTTAAAATAAAGGAGCCCAAAGATGGGCTGAAGGAGAATGGTTCTTCATTCCGATGAGGGCAAAGGAAGAAACCCAGCAGAGTGGAAGCGTCTGACCACAAACACACTTTACCCTGAGGTGAAACATGGCGGTCGAAAGCTCATGTGGGAGTTTCTCTGCAGCAGGATCTGCAAGGCTTTTTAAAAAAGGTAAAAGCGAATGTAGGAGCCAGTCTTGAAATTTTTTTTTTTTTCAGCTAGTGGAGTTGCAGCAAAGATTCTCCCAAGTGCGGAAGCAACTTAAGCTTCTCCTAATGCTGACAAGGCACAAGGCTGCTGGACTGCTGCTGGAAACTGAAATGTAGAAGTGAGCTGCAACTCCACATGCTTGGTTCCTGGAGAATTCGAACTTGGATAGGGCGCAGATTCAGCTCCTTGTAAATGTTTATTTCAATGGGAAAAAAAAGAAGCAGAACATTAAATAAAACATTTACTGGAAAACAACAAACATAACTGCATAATAAAGTAGCCACAGGGTTATGGCGGACTTGCGGACGGTTTCTGCTACAACTGTGTCAATGCTCGAATCTGCGAGTTCAAAAAGGCAGCTCCAAACATCGCCGTAAAATATTGTTTTATCCATAACTTCAAAAATGTTGCCCCTGGTTGCGCTCAGATCTGAGCTCTCGCAGAGCTTTTCAGCCCCGAGTGATTCACTCAGAATTATTTATATATTTTTTGCCTGAAATTTCGCTGCCACAGTGCACATTATCACGTTGAAAGGGCGATGCACACACAGCACTATGGGCAGATACTGGTGGGCTGAGGGATGTGAGTGTGTAGTGTGTTCCAATTCTCCAAAGTGGCATTTTGCCCCACCGCTTTTGTACCCTTGATCCACACTTCGGCTAAGCCGACATTGATGCAGACTTTGCAAAAAAAATTACCCACAATTTATCTCTGCATGACAAGTTATGACAAGGCGGAAAATAACAATGTTTGGCGATCAAGTTCTTGCAATTAAAAAATGTCTAATTACTATTAAATTACCAACAATTTGGAATTACTAACAAAGTTTGCTCGATTACTCAGAAAGATGCATTAAGCATCTGGGGACACTTTATTTGACTGATAAATGTACCAATGTCTATTTACAAATCTAACAGTGTTTTAACAGTGTAATCACTTTTTGCCTGTGGTAATTTTGTGATTTTTTTTAGTAACAAACAGCTATGGGTGCCTTTATTTTGGTTGCTGCAGATAAGACGCAGTGGAAAGACTTGATGACGTAACCCTCACTGTCCCAAATTCAGTGGTTTTTGCACACTTGTAACCAGCATAAACATTTGTTGATTTGACATCAGTGCATCACCCAGCCCCCTTGAATCAGTTGTCAGTTTATTAAATTTACATTGCACTGTACTAGTGCATTATAATCTATATATTATAATCTATATATTATTTATATAGCCCCTGCCACATAACCTGCCTCTGTGTTGTCACAAGTGTGCACCTCCCTGTATGTTTCACCTCTCTGTTTGCTTAAACTTGCTCTGCAGAATTCTGCAACCTGCAGTTACATTTCAGTCGTAAACTGAAGGAAGGGTTTTTCTTTTTTTGGTATAATAAACTCTTTTTTTTTTTTTTTTTTTGCTGTTCTAATGATTTTTCCTGTGTTGTGAAGCAGAGGAATAAGCCCTAAATAGCGCAGGCCCTTCAAGCTCAGGCTGAATAAGAGCGTCTGAGGTTAATGAGCACAATTGACTGAAGGGTTTTGTTATTCAGGGGATGGCACGCAAAATGAAAGTGTAGCATTGACGTACTCGTCTGGAGCATCACAAAGAGCTACGGCGGAGGCAGAAACTCATCAGAGGTTAACATGTGATTGTAATTTACCAAAAGATTTTTGAGTAATGGATTCATCAGTTTAGGATCAACACACTTCTGAGTGGTTTTCACAGATGTACAGCATTTATGTGCTTTTCCCCTTACAGTTTTGCAGCCGACCTGTTAGTTGAGAGTCTATATCTGAAAAATGCTCAAACATGGGTAGATTGAGGGGGGGGGGGTGAACTGAGATGGGCATCTTCTGAAACCTTTCTGACAGACTAAAATTGTTCTCAAGATGAGTGGCTCCAGGACCATGCATGGACACCAGGGCGATGGTAGTTTGCCGCGTGTTGTTGAACCTGCCCACCACGGACCCTGATCCTCTGCCCCTCTGTGCTTCTCTCCATTTTCCTTCGATCAATCTCTGAGTGCATCACATGACGTCTTTACTTTTTTTTTCCTTGCAGGAGTGCCTTCACAGCAGAGTGTACTTTTTACTGAAGAGTCTTTTCATTTTACAAGCAATGCATGTCAGAAAAGAGTGCTCATGTCTCCCCCCCCCCAAAAAAAACCAAAAAGATAAGTGCCAAATGTTTAATGAAATAGCTTTTGAAGAGAGAAAATTGCAATTCCCTTTCAGCAGTCAGCCTTTACTTTGCCTGCTCTTATTTCCTGTAAGGGAAATAAGAGGCTGATTTGGGATTTGGGGAGCAGCAAGAGACTGGCCTGTCACCACCTGTGGACAAACTGTGTGGGGAGGATGGCGAGCAAAGGAGGTGATTAGTTGGACCGAGTGCTCATAATACAGTCCCGTGGGAGCAGTGAGTCAGGGAGCTGGACGATGCATCCATGTTCACTGAGCAATTAAGAGTGCCAGGAGAGTCAAAGTGGCTTAGTCTGATGCTCCGCCACTCCGCAGAGAGCAGAGGGTCACTCTCAACCCCTATCAGTCCAAATGTGTGTCTTAATGTAGCCGTCCACACTGGCCAGATGAGCAGAGGAGGGAGCCAAGGGGACATAGCGGGGCCAGAGCAACACGGGAGGAGCTGTAATTGTCTCTGACACATCCACTGGCTTTCCTCCCAGATCACTTGATATATACATTTTTCTTTGTGCCCTTGTTATCCTTAGACCCCTAATGAATTATTTATTATGGGGTGAATGAAGGAGGAGAAGAGCATTTCCCCTCATAGTAAACATACCAATAAAAAGAGAGATGAGTGCAATAAAATGATACTGCCCTTTAACCAAAATGGCTCTTAAAGTGCCCCAAGCACCATTTTACTAAAAGAAAAAAAAAACTTCAAATGGATGATTATTGAGATGCTTTGATGTAAAAGGCAACAGTCCAGGTGGCTAAGCTACCGCACTTTTTTCATGTTAAATGTTACATTTCTGATCTCACAATGCATGCAACAATACAACCATGCTAAGGAGCTGCTGCTGCCATGTTAATGGCAGAGATTTCCCAAAACTGGTTACATTATTTCTGACTGAGGGATGTATACTTTAAAGGGTTCCAGCGAATATGGTGGAATTCACTCGTGCACACACTAACCTGGCAATCAAAGAAAAGCCATCATATCATGGCCTTCTGGAGGGCAGTAGCAGTCCAGTCCTGGGACAACTCTGGCCATTTTTTTAAGATTTGCTTTTTTCCTCTGCTTTCAGTCTACAAGACAAGTGAGATTACAAGAACCAAGGCAGCAGTGCCTGGAGGGAGAACATTTTCCAATTTACCAGCAGCACGTTCATGAACACTCTCTCATCTAAAGGCCCTCAGAGAAATCTGCTCTGCACTTTACAGCTTCCACAATAATGTAAGAAATAAGCGTCGCAAAATGAGGAATAAAGCTCTTTGTTACGTCTCATTGAGGAGAAAGCTTCATCTGAGGATATCAGGTTTAAAACTGAACAGCACTCGAGGCCTGCTCTCGCAAAGCACGTGCACTGTACGGTGTACTCCGAGGTGTTAATTTACAGGCTCCTTCTCAACAGTTTTCACGGCTCTGCTGTGAAGAAAATACTAAATCTGGTCCCTCTCATGTAGCCACTCGGTTGGATGTCTGTGCTTGTGGAGCTCAGAATCTTCTGGAAAGGGAGCAGCGATACGGCGGCACCGAGTGCTGCTAATTAAAGTTGTACATAATAATAAAAAGAAGAGGGGCCATTAATATTTGATCAAAGAGCGGCTAAATTGAAACATGTTTGCATCAATTAATCATCCCCCAGATGCCACTTATCAGCCTTTTCCATTGCACCATCAGAGCAATCCTGCAAAGGAACTGTGCAGAGCCAAAACCATCCCTCATCGTGTCTCGCTTGCTCTTAGAGTCTGCACCAAGTCTGTGGCCGCGTGATTAAAACACCGCCGCTGCTGAGCACTGGAGGCTTTGCTCACAATCTGCTCTGAAAATTGCCTGCAGTATGTGCCGCCAAAACTTGATTACCATGTTTTCTACGAGTTATTGATATTCTCTAAACTTCAACAGGGCGAATGGGTAGGGAGGGGGCTGTTTCATAACCGTCTGCGGCTACGCTTTCACTTATCGGGTTGTTCGGTTCAATCACTGTCAGGTTATCTCACATAGAGATGGACGCCCACCAGCACTTTGTGATCAATACAGAACAGACTTTAAAACAGTGTGTGTGTGTGTGTGTGTGCACGCGTGTTTACTGCTGTTATTTTGTTTTTGTAACTTTTGATGATCCAAACCCAACGGGAAACGCGGCTGTACAAGCGGAACGCCGCAACAGTCAACAGGAACGTGCGGCGGCCGCAAACACAGTTTTGTAAATGAAAACATTGACTTTTTGTGAGAAAAGTAAAATCAAATAGTTTAAAAGAGAAAAAAAAAATCCAAACAAGTGGAAGGCCTGATGGCTCGATGGATGTGACGCAAAAGAAGGATAAAGTCATTTATCCTGGCAACGGTTTCCAGAACAGCGACCTACGCTTCCGGAGAGAAGTAAAAAAAAAGAAAAAGAAAAAAGTGTTGTTTGTTCTGTGTCTGTGTAAAGCTTTTTTATGGCTCTCGTAGTCTCTGACTTCCTCATCCACCAACTCTCCCCGCTGCCTAATGGCAGATGTATAATTGCAGTAAGGTCGTGACAAAGACGGTTGAAATTGTATGTTGCCTGCACAACGCTGCTATCCAAATGTGTTATTTAGTTTGGATTAATGACGGTGAGATGCAGTGCAGGAAGCTGAACATCAATAATTTTCTACATAAATGATATTTTCATTACTGTGGTATGCTTCCTGAGTGGAGCGTCCCTCTTGAGGATAAGGTCGAGACGAACGCCACGAGCGGACGAGTCACCTCGGTCTAATCTGAATGGAATCAGAGCTCTCGTCTTTAATTAATCCTTCAGGACCCTCGTGGATATTTATGTCTGTGTTCAAGGTTTTGGAATTCCAGCAGCATCCGGTCTAATAAATTAGAAAGGCTCCTCTCTGGGAGAAGAAGAGGGTTAAAGAGAGGAGCTCAGACTGGAGCGTGGATGAACATCTGGTTAATCCAGGCAGATTAGATCTGCTCAGACAGATGTTGGTGATTGAGGGCTCGACTGAGGAAATGTTGCATCATCCGTATCTAAGTTGATCACTGGTCTGAATCTTGGACAGCAGCTCAGCTCTCTGGATATCTGGACATGTGTCATATGATGAACGGCCACGCCAGCTGTGGCAGCCCTCCGCCCCAGGAACCTAATTCAATCAATTCCGACCTTTTAAAGCAAAACTGTGAGTCATGCCAGCGAAGTTGCTCTGGCAAAGAGCCCTCGGGTTGGATTATAAATTAAACATGAAATTTAAGAGCACAAATAACACATCCCTTAGGGGGAGTCTGTCAGGCTCCGTCCCGCACTAATGAATGGCTCTTAAATGTTCACAACAACAGACAAAACACCGAAACAAATTCAGCACCAGCGAACAGAACCAACTGTTCATCAGGTGATTAAGGCAGAAGTCTGTCCAGACCACAGCGTGGCACCGCCATGGAGATGTTAGTGCAGCACTTTTTTCTTCTTTCACATGTTGTCAGGCTGAAATGATTATTTAAAAAGGAAATTAAAAAAAAAACAGAAAATAGTTGGGTTGGAGGGGGACTTTTTAGATTCCTCAAAATCTTTGAGGGGTTGTCTTACACTTGAGGAACGCTGATTGGTAAAATACACTTGTTTCAGCAATCTTTTCAAAACGTTGAGCTGCAGTGGAAATGCCAACCACACAGTTTACCGGGATGATTTTAACCCAGGTAAACATGTATATTTGTAAAAGTAAAAGCCAATGTTTTAAACGTAAAACCGAATATGCAATAAAGGTATGCTGCTATAAGTGCACTAATTGCATTAAAAAAAAATATAATTACATGTGAAAAGACAATATATGGATTTTTGGAGCTTTGATTTTGAGCGGAATCAGACCTTGTTATTAGTTCAGGGAGCTTTCAGAGCTGTAATATTTAATCAGTCCTAATTTACATTCCTGCACCTTTAATTCCCCAGATTTCACAGGTGATTACGAGTTGCTGGAGCCAATGTTCACCATTTTCTGAACGTTTCTGAAAAGATATTTTTCACCCTTCTTGGAACAATAAACTTGTAATTCTATCCCTTTTTTTCTTTTTACTCTCCATGTTTGTATACTGCAGTCGCCATTAAGCTGCCATGTGGCCACAATGAGTCACTTTATTGGTTGCAGTGTAAAACGGGTCATGAGGGGCACTACTATGATTACATATCTACCTAGTTTTGTTTACTTATACATGCACGTTAAGGCAAGACAAAACAATTCAGAGAGGCTGAAGATCTTTCCTGACAATCACAAGTTCATTACCAGTAATTACACCTGTTAACACTGGTAATGGTTATTCTTCTCCCTCATCTTGTTTATGCAGCTCTAATGAGATCCATGACATTTGGGCCCAGTGGGACACCAGCGCTAGCTTAGCAGCATGCTGCAATGTTAGTTTGGAACTTTAACAATTGTTATTGAAAAAAAAAAAAAAAAAATCCACTAGCCAACAAACCCAATTATCACTTCACTGCATCTGCAGATGGAGTTTCAAATCTGAGGAAATCATAAGAGAAAAGGTCGCTGCCGCACTCATACCCTCTCCGAACAACAGTTTTAGCGTTTGATTTGATCAAACCCTCGAAGGTCAGCCTATTAAAGAAGGCCCGACTTCACCGAGCATGGCTGCTTTGCCAGCAGGAGGAGGAAGGAAAGTGAAATACTGGAGAGACATCACAGGATTAAATACCACACGTCAGAAGCTATAAATGCACTTCTCTCTGCTTTAGGAATAGAGCAGAAGAGGTTAAAGCTGAGTAAAAAGAACATAAACACACCGTCTAACACCCGCTTACTCATCGCCTCTTTCTGACACCCACTTTTCAGCCAGGACCCCAGCAGGCTGCAGCTCGGCCCCTCTCAAATATGCACCTCCGGGGGCTTCGCAGCCCCAGGCCAGAGCCCCTCTGGGTTGAGAGGCAGGTGCAGCACAGTCACATCCTTCAGCCGGCAGGATTGGAGGTTGATGTCACACCCAGCAGCAGATGGACAGCACTATGGTCTGTACTACACCTACTTTAGGAGGAGCAAAGCAATCACAGGATGCAGTTTCTACCATTTAGTCAGACTTTTATCACTTTTATGCAAATATGCGTCTTTATAGCCCCCAGATTTATAGCGAGGGGACCATCTCCTTTACATAAGTCGTGATTAGCCAAAAATTCCCATTGCT
>CAAE01014992.1:370066-438791 GCA_000180735.1 Tetraodon nigroviridis | reverse complement strand
CAGGTTTGACAGTGTCAGTGTAAAAAACATCTGTGGAAAAACAGTCGTACAGACTAAAGCACCTTAGAGATGTTCCAACCACATCTCATTTATCGCTTTCTGTTTCAAACACCGTCAGTCTGCTGTGTTTACACAGAGCACAAGGTGCCGCGGACTGGAAATACTGGTTTCGGTTTGGAAATGTAACCATTATAATCCACTAGTGTTTTTCACGCAAGGATAGTTTGGTTAAAAGCAGATCAAACATGGATCCACGCATGTAACCCCGCCTCCAGCTCCCCCTGCGACCTCGTTGCTGATGGAAGAGGTGAAACTAGATGAGTGTGAAACAGAGCCGAACATGAATGTGTTGATAAGCAAAAACGCAGACCCGATTTCGGTTGTGATATGTGTCAAAGAAAACTTGAGAGAAAAAAAAAAAAAAAAACACAAAAAAAACCAAAAACGAGGACAGAAAGCTGATTTCCACCAGAGACAAACCTGGGATGGGAGCAGACAGAAGCAGTGGCAGCCATGCAGCCCTAGCTTCCCATAATTAGGGCCAAGACGGTAATTTAGCCAAAGCAGAAAAACAGCGTGGCGAAGTATGCTCGACTGCGTGAAACCCCGGCCCTTTCACACCCCTGCGTGGAACCATCTGCTAGCTGGTCCAACGGAAAAGAACAAAAAAATGCAGACAAAGAAGCTGTCTCCATAACAAGAGCCTCCGATCCTTTGCATCAGGGAGAAGTAACACAATCACTTCCACAGCAATGCCACCCTGAAGTGAAGCAAGATGTATCATAGCGGGAAATCTGGTGAAGAGAAGAGAGCTGGAGCGAGGTTACAGCCAATCTAGCTAACAAGCAGGGCAGCACCTGCAGGCTCTTATCGCCACTCGTGCTGTCGGCGTCTTAATGGACACGTCTCAGGTTGGCGTGGCACCATTTACCTTGCTTTGCTAACAGGCTCAGAGACTTCTTCATATGTAAAAGGACCCACCAATTTGAGGAAAAAGGAGAGCAATTTGCCATTGTTAGAGGGAGTATAATTTCCCACGAGGAACAGCTATGCAGCTATGCAGCTATTCAATTATTCAACCTCAAACAGAGTTTTTGCATATGACTCTGTCGTTAAAATGCCTGGCTCATTACAGGACACCTGCCTTCGTGTGGCGGACGCAAAGGTAGCTGATGTCCCTGCAAACCGCAGAGTTAGATGCTCCAATCAGCACCGTGAGGTAGCGGGTGGCTGACAGAGACAGTGATGTTGGAGTGACTGAGAGAGCCGAGCATCCTCATTAAATTCGGTGTCTCAAACTGCGCAGCAAGGACGGACCCTTTGATTTGGTACCAGAGTCGGGGACAAAGGCAGCCCAAAAAGGCTCCCTCATGGCTGTGATTAATACTGGAGGAGCTGAGACTTCCCCGCGCCTTTTTGATCACATCATTTCTGTCACCATGGCCTGAAATATAAATAAATCAACAAAAACGCAGAATGGTAATAGGAAAAGCAAACGCCACCAGCACAATTATGCAACAACAGGCAGCGCTCACTCAGGTCCGTGAACGCTGCAGACATGTCGGTTTCAGTCGGTGCAAGAACCTTTCCTCTATTTTTAC
This sequence comes from Tetraodon nigroviridis, assembly GCA_000180735.1. Classification (NCBI taxonomy): domain Eukaryota; kingdom Metazoa; phylum Chordata; class Actinopteri; order Tetraodontiformes; family Tetraodontidae; genus Tetraodon; species Tetraodon nigroviridis. Next base: position 437,190 of record CAAE01014992.1, on the reverse strand, counting down.
CCAAGCAGAAGCAAATCAGACAGAATTTTTAAACAGTTTAGTCCACTTAGAGCATCAAGACAGTTAAGGAATTTTGCCATGAAAAGTAAGAAGATGGAGGTGAGTCGAAGGCTCCTAGCAGGAAAAAAGGATCGTGCGACTGAATCTAAACCTTTACTACTTTTGTGTGACCTGTGAATTTTAGACTCAACTCCCTGAAAGCACCACAACCCCCACCTGGTTTTTCGCTCTTCTTCTTCGTCTTGTGATGCCTGGTGGAAGCACACACATCCTCCTCAGCTCAACTGCGACGCTCTGACAGCTCGATAATGCAGGAAAACGAGCGGGACTCAGCTCAGCTCCTATCTCCGGTCGGACCAGCTCTCAGGTCTGAAAAGCAAATAACAACAGGGAAAATTACAGAGTGCGTTAACCCTGGAGGAGTAATGGTACCAGAGTTTAAAAATACCTCAGTGTTTAAGCGTATCATTATTTCTCCCGGTTCATATTTGCAGGCCTTGTTTGGAATTCTCCTCGTTGTGGGAAATGACAGATTTTAACCGCTGCTTTGGACCTAATGTGGATTTTTTTTGTTGTTTATTATTTCTATCTCTGTTATTTAGATGCTTTTACAGACTTCATTTTTACAAAAGAAGCCAATATTTTGACAGCCACAAGCCGTAATGAGCCACATTAGTGACCTATACTGCACCAGGGTCACGTTTAGAGGAACTAGACTATTGGTTCATTAACAAACAAACACAGCTGGATAGATCTGCTTTTCTTCTTCCATCTAGGTGTTTCATGAAAACCTCCCCTCCAGCAACAACTATTGACTATATCTAAAGCCTGATCTCATCAAGTTAGCAGCCAAAGATAGGATCTTGTTTTTACTCCAAACCAAACTAAACTTTTCTTTTTTTTTTCTTGTATCCAGGTTTATTTCCATTTGAATATTGTTAGCATGTTGAACTCGAGACCATGTGTCTAATGTAGTTATTTCCTTAAGCAGGTTCACACAAGCGGCCAAGAGATTTTCTGATAACAAATAAAAAAGATAATGTGATTTGTAAAAACAGCCGTAGATCTGGCTCAACGATGTTTGAAAGTCTAAACAAACGCAGATATTTGAATCCCTGCAGCCTTTTAACAGGTCACTTTAACAGTGCTGCTGGTATTTTAGCTGTTGTTAAATTAGGTATAGTGGTCATCACACAGATTACGTCCACACAGGCCTGTGAACATGTGACGATGAGGGCGACTCTGTCTCTGTGGCCTTTGGGATTACTGAGCTGAAAGCAGGCAGAAAATGAGGGAAACGGTGTCAGGAAACAGCTAACGTTTCAGCTTGTTAGCACTGGATGGATTTTAGTGATCAACCCCCCACCCCCCCAACCCCTGGTTCACATGTGGATCTGACCAGGAAAAGTATGCTGCTCTAGAAAGAACTAATCAAGCTGCTGATCAGGCATGAGGAAAAACGCCACGTTAGCTTTCCTCAAATGATCGTAACGCAGCCACGTTGCTGTTTTGGTATTCACACAGCGTTTACATAGTTTTTAATACATTATGTGCATTATTGCATTTGGCTCTGGAGGATTTGATTAAACAAGTGCTGAAGTGCTGCACAAATCTTGACACTTACTTGGCAGGTGGGTGCTACATGCTCTGTATGCTAATCTCTCCTCCACTCGGAAATATCGCGCACGGGGCCAAACGTGAGCACGGAGCGCATCAGCACCTGCCGGTTCAGGACATTCTGTCATTACACTGTCGCACGTCTACTTAAACAAGTTTCACTGGAGCTCTTTCTGGGCTTTTTTATCATCTTGGAGGGTTTTATCATAATAAGGCAAGTATGTCATTACAAAGTGCGAAAAGAATTACCCCCACCTTCTCTCCACACACACACACACACACACACACACACACACACACACACCCTTATTGAATCGCAAAGCAGCAGCTGAAAATATCATACTGAAGGTGTGAAAATAGATTTTATACATTTTATTTGATTAAGACTCGTCCCAGGGGGGCTGCGCAGCTCCTCGCTGCCCACCATTAAACGGGCGAGCACTGGGAGTATCAAAGGAGCTGGAATGAAAGCGCAGAACCTGGAATAATTATCAGCCTTCTTCAACACTGGCGCCTCGCATCACTCTGCAGAAGGGGACATTTGGAGACAGCTGCACCATCTCAGGTTGTTGCTTTGTTATTTACTGGTTTCTTAATGACTGTTACCTCAAGGACGTTCCCCTGAAAGGACAGACTTTACTGAATGGTTATGGTGCAGAACAAAATCCTCATTTTTTTGTTCTGCATGTTGGCCGGGGATGCACAAGGCGCTTGCCAAGACAATAAAAGCTCAGATGCACATGAATGCATTCAAAGGAAATACAATCAGAGTGGGCAGATGCAGGAAACAAGGACATGAATCAGTCCAAATACCCCCTAATCCTGCCGCAGGAGCCCGCCTGGCAGCACCGGCTCGCGCCTGAGTGAGGATGCGGGAATGCAGCATCCACGATCGTGATGCCCCGCAGCCAAGGCGAGAAGGGTTGGGTGGAGGGGTAAAGCTAGCTACAACACCAGAATTCTGCTAACAATGACAGCCCTCTGGATGGCTATGCAAACAAGCCTTTCTTTAGGCCCGACACAAAGCCTGACCCCCCTATAAAGCAAGAAAGGCAGACAAAAACTCTCTTTTAACAGGAAGAAACCTGAATTATTGGGACAAAAAGGAAAAAAAAAATCCAATTTTATGTCACAGTGCAGTTTTTTTTTTAAAAAGTGTCCTGAGGTAGAATGCTGCTGTAAATGTGCTTTCTACGAGTTTGGAAAAATCTAGGGAAAAAAACCAGAAAAAAGACCAAAGCTGAAAGGTGACCACTGACAGTTCTGCTGCATTAACAATAAATCAAGAGGAAGCTGAAATGTATTCCGAGCCGTCACACTTTCCCCACAAGCGCTCACAAAAGCTTCGTGTAATTTCCTGTGAGATCCTAAAATAGCGCTGAGTCGAGTTGAGCACTCGCTGCAGTCTGTGTCTGTGTAAATTACACAAGCGATGCTCCCCCATCTTATTTTCTCAGCTCACGGAACAGCGAGAACCTCCAGACTCACACCAACAAGAGAAAAAAAACCACCCCGTGCTTGTATCTGCTGGAATAACACCAGGCTACGAGGTAAGATCAGGAGATCATATAAAAGATGTTCTATTGGTTGTAATGTCCCGCTGCAGTGTTTGGTGGGTTTAATTGGAGAAAATTCCTGCAAATCCCTAAGATAAAATCAGAAAGTTTATGTCTGAAACCCAAAGTTTTTTTACAACACGTTCTCAGAAGTTGAAAACAGTTGTCAAAGTTAACTAACAAATTCATCCTCTCAGTCATCGGAAGCATTTTTAACGTTCTTTTCTTGAGGAAAATGTATTTTTCCCTCCTCATTGCCATGCTGCCCCAATATGTCCCAGCATGTTCCTCTGTGGACACTCTATAAAACAGGACTGAGCTACTGTAGGCGCTCTCCTCCTCTTTCTCCTCTTCCTTCCCCTCCTCCTCTTCCTATTCCTCCTTCTCCTTCCAGACATTTACTCACAGTGGCACCCAGTCATCATGGCAACGGTGAAGTGTCTGGCAGGGCCGGTTGGGTCCAGACTGGTCCAGGCTGGAGCAGTCTGCTGGATGCCGCGGCGCTGTGTTTAATTAGGCCCGTCCTGCTGAGCCGCTGCTGTTTATTTCCCCCGTGACAGTCTGAGCCGATCTCCACACAGCAGCCAGAGACGAAGGCGAGGGGACAATTATTATGCACATCCATCCGCGCAGAAAGACCTCGGCTCTGTCAGAAAGACTTCACTGCTGCCGTATATTTACCGCTGATTTCATTCAGCGCACATGCCCACGTTGGAGCGAGATGGCGTAGAATCTCGGAGCACTCTGCTCAGCCACCTCCTGGTCTTTGTCTGTACTATTGCATTATCACTGGTAGCGGTGTCGTCTGAGAAGCCGAGCTGGCTGAACTTGATGTACACTTGATGTTTGCAATCAAATTTTAAATGAATTATGCCAGGTGTGCACAAGGATGTAAATCCCATTATCAATTCAGCGGCTGTTTTGATGATGGGTTTTGGATGGATTTTGATTTCTGCTTTCACGCTAAAGGGTTGAGTCAGTATTAGCACATTTGCACGTCTGCTAAGTTTCACATGGAGGAAAAAGAGGTTAACCAGTAGCCTGGTGAAGCACGTTGGCCATCCCATTCCAGAGCAGTGGCCGTGAGCTGCAGAGTTACATGTTGCCTTGGGTTTGGCTAACGGTTGTTTGGAACTACTCATGTAAATGCGAATGTCAATGGCGTATCACAGCAGCCAACTCTGTAAAGTATGCTGCAGAGGCATAGATTATTTTTACTTTATAATACATCTCTGACACTTCTGGGTGGTAACAAAAATATATTTTCTAGAAAAAGAAACCTGGCACGCTCGGCACTGTAATACAGAGCTGCGCTATCTCTGTTGTAAGAGCAGCTACATGTCAGAGGGGGGAAAGGGCAGGAGATACGTCTCCCTGGAACAAAAATCAATTTTACAGAGAAGAAAAGTAGGAATTTGTCTGAGAGAGGCTTCGCAGTATTCCTGTAAGGCAGAAACCATTTTCCTAACATTAGTTGCCTAATTGAAGTGCAGGTGCAGAGAGGAGCTGAATCATTGGACTTGTCTGCCGGGTCTCAATGCGACGGAAAGAAGCAGCAGGTCAGCACAAAATGGAGGCAGAGATGGATGGATCGTCATGCTGCTTCTAGTCCCGCGTTACCTGTGTGCACTGTAAGCTGCTTAGCTAAACAAATCTCTCCTCCATGGTTTCCTTACTGGTTTCCACCCTGTTTTTCTTCCCCTGCCATGTTTCAATGGCTGCAAATTGAGAACAATGCGAACACATGGCATCTTAGAAATCACTCTGACTAGTCTGGTGCCTAAAAAACTGTGAAAGTAGGACTGGCAGAGCCACCGCTGGATCCTGCCAACCCTTTTATTGGTTGCAAAAACCTGCACGCACATACAAACGCTCACATTTTTACCTTTGTGACATTCAGAGACAGTCTGTTACCCAGCTGATACATCGTAAATAGCCCTTAACCCCGACCCCTGACCGTAACCCTAAGATAAACCTAATTCCTAACTCCCCCACACACACACACAAGAGCAAGAGCTGTTTTCTTCTTTTTAAAAAGGAACATGTGCTGGTTTATCCACTTTTCTTGCCAGAAACCTCAGCCTTTATCACACGGTATGATCATAAAGGTGTTTTTTTTTTTTGTACGTTTACATTAGCATCCAGATCTTTTATTTAACGTGTAAATTGGTTTGGCAGCTCCAGGTGTTACCAAAGACATTTAGTCTTTCGGTTATTAGCCCTGTGGGTGGCGAGATTAGAGACAAATGTATAACTTGATAAATGGGAAACATTTCCTCGTTTGGCTCCATGTATGTAAAAGAATAATTCATGAGTGGCACTACTACAGATTGAAGGTCATATGATGTTTTTGCGTCTGGGTGATAAAGCGAAAAAAACTGAAAAAAAATCCATAGAAGCAATTTTTCTGAAGTGCTGAGATCAGTTGCCTATGAAGTGTAATAAGGGACCTTCTCGTCACCTGTGATAGCCATGTTGGCCCGTAAGCTAAGAGACTAAAAAAAGGCCTCAGAAACGGAGAAGCATATTTATGGCGGTAATGAGTTTAGACGGAGCTCGTTTATCTGGTGGCGTGTATGCGTGACTGAGGAGGACGGAGATTAGCCGGAGTTGGCTGACCTTTTCTGCTGTCGTCTCACCATCCTAATGTCTATTGAACTCCGGTGTTTTTCTCCTGCGGAAGGTGGGAACATGCACAGAGGAAAGTCCTTGGCTGCCGAGATAGGAAAGAATCATCTCAAAGCCAAAGCATTTGATGATTAACTACCAGAAATTTTGGCCAGTGTTAGTGCTAGAGAATGTAAATAGTGTCAGAAATTTGTTGGCTTTGGTCTGTCGCTTCAAAGCGTGAAAGCACGTACAAAAGAGGGTAAGAAGTGTGCATGTATTCCTCCCCACGATCTCAAATCAGGTGAGAAGGATGCTGTTTACGTTTAGGATGATTGGAGAAAAGAGAAAGGAGTGACAGGCCTGAGCAAACAAGCGCTGAGTGATCAAAGCTGCTGACTGGAAGTCTGTGTGCAGCAATGGGAGAGGCATCTGTGGGAGGATCAACGGGACACCAGGGTGGAGGTGGTTGCTTACATTTTGTTAATCATGACCATGTCACTTGTGTCTGCTAATAGGTTTATTGCATGTCGTATTTACAGCAGATGTAATCAGCGCAGGAACGTCAAAATTAAACATTAACCTTTATTCCTTTATTACCCGAGGTGCAACTTCAGGCAGCGCAATAAGGAGCCAGTACGCCGTAATAACGCCAACGGGCTTGCCACTTTCATTTGGAAAGGTTGTATTCTTTTTTTTTTTTTTTCCTGGTTGCCTACTTGAGGGTAATTAGCATATTTCTCTCCTTTGATGAGGAGCCTCCCTGACACTGCACAAGTACCAAGCAGCGCCATTAGAGCGATGATTGGCGACTCCCGTGTTAGGTCTGACGGTGGCGCGTCATGATTAGGACAAGTGCAAACAGATGAAGGCGTTAGCATGTTAGCAGATTCTAATGATGCTTCCCGGTTTAAAGAGTGACGTCATTGTTTTTCTGCCAGCTCAAGCCCAAACGAGTCCAGAGAAGCTGAAGGAAGCTGAAACCCACATGAGAGCGGCTAAATCCAGCACCGCTCTAAAACCTTCAACATCAACTTTATTAAAGATTAATAGTGTTTTTGTCCGTCGTCTGTCTGCGGTTCCACTTCAGACTCGGCTGAGGATTATTTTGCACCCTGGCGGGTCCGTCTGTGCTCACAGATCCCAGCCTCGACTCTGGGTCACCTCTCCAGCAGGGTGCTGAACTAACATATCTGGAATAGTGCAGCGTGTCCCACTTTCTGTCCCGTGAATATTCCCAGCAACATCTCTGCGCCCAGCTCGCCACTCTGATCCCCCCACTTCTGCGTTTGGGATACAGGGATCTAAAGTACCTAGCCTGTCTGTCGGGTGTTTCACAATGGCCCAGATCCATCATGACGGGGCCATCGAAGCTCACCGCCTGCATCCATTAATGCTATCTGTGGAAGAGCCTCACAAAGGGCCATGCTGAAGAGGGTTGCTGGTGCGTGGGCCCTCCGCCGTCGTAAATCTGACGCAATCCAGAGCCGAACCGCCTCTGCGCTCAGCTAATGGTGCCCTAATCACTTGTACCGCATCTTGGGTGGGACAGAATGTTGCAGGCAGCTGTGCACCTGGAGCATTGGGCCGGCGATGAAACGAGGTGCACAAAGCACTCTTCATTTGTTTCCCGGCTCAACAAGCCCAAACAAATCACTGATATGTTTCTAAAAACGTGAATTAGCCGGCAGTTTTGGTGACGGCGTTGTTGTGGATGGCTGTCCCACAGCTGAGATACGCCAGACCTCCTTTTCATGGCTGGTCCTGGGTATGGAAGCGGGTCAGTTTCTACTGACCTCTGATGGAAAACATCTGCTTTATCTGGGCCTGAATTATTGATGAAGCAGGCGGCGCTCCTCTCAACTCTGTCCGGTTGTAAACACGGACTCACACTTGGTTCCCTTAGCCGTCTGTCCTACCGGGTCCTGCAAGCCAGCGCCCTTTAGCTGTGAAAATGAAACGCTAGTTCAGTTCTGCTCAATTATGAAGCCTGATTTGTAGCCAGTAGTAGTCACGTCCCTCAAAACAAATCATAATTAGGAGAACATCGACATATAGGTGTTTAGTAATAACATGAAAGTTCAGAGAGCTAATTAAAAGTGTCTCTCTTTCTTTCTCAACCTCTCTCACTAAAGTGTGAAAACTGGCGTGTGCTTCAAAGACACGTCTACACGTCTACATGCATTTCCCCGAGCTCCTTTGCAGCATTCCCGTCCTTGTTAATTTGCCCGCAGGTTCCTGTGAATGGCTAATTCCCTGCGCGCTATGAAGGCATCACGGAAACTAGGTTATTTTCTTCAACACCCGGTGCTGCACGATCTGTCCTCCGCAGATTCTCCCTCCACATATGGCTTCATAGTCAGGATTCTTCCCACAGGAGGCCGTGGGTGTCCTCTCAAGTGTAAGAAGTCCCTCCCCCACCTCCCTTATTTTGTAACTGTATGCTGCCCACACACACACACACACACACACTTAGCAAAGGTTTACTTGCTCCTTACCAGGCCTGGCAGCCATGACCATATCCACAGCACAGAAAGAGAAATGCGTCCAACTTAATGCCGTCCCAGGTTTCGAGGAGACGCCAAAAAAAGAAAGAAAAAAAGCGGAATCTTCCTCTGAAGGGCCCCCAGCAGTCCTCTTTTCTTCACATGGTGAATGATCAAACCTCACAGGAAGCTCAGAGTCAAGTGTTCTGAAGACAATGGATTTATTTCCTGCCAAACGCTGCAGGATTACTGGTGGAAGGCAGCCCAGCCGTATTCTCACATCAATTACACCATTTAGATAATGGAGCCGAGCTTGATGTCCAATCACAGCGTAATCGCACAAGTGCTGGGTGTACAGGGTGTATATAAAACTTCACTTTCTTTCCTATGGAATTCATTGCTAGTTTTCAGTCACTTTCAGATGTGTAAAAACACACACACACACACACACACATATACAGTACATATATATACATATATATATATATATCCATATATATATATATATATATATATATATAAAGAGAGTGTGTCTCTCTCTCTTTCTTCTTCTATTCTTTTTTTTGTGTGTGTGTGTATGTGTGTATATATAGTGTGTGTGTGTGTTGTGGAGGGTGTGTGTGTATATATGTGTGGGGTGTGGGGGGGGGTGTGTGTGAGAGGGGGGGTGCGCGGCGCGCGGGGGTGTTTGTGTGTGTGGGGGGGGGGGGGGGGGGGGGCGCCCCCCCCCCTCCGGGGGGGGGGGGGGGGGGGGGGGGGGGGGGGGCTATTTTGTGTTCTCCGCGGGGGTGTGGGGTGTGTGGGGGGGGTTTTGGGTGGGGGGGGGGGGGGGGGGGGGGGGGGGGGGGGGGTTTTTTTTTTTTTTTTTTTTTTTTTTTTTTTCGCGGGGGGGGGGGGGGGGGGGGGGGGGGGGGGGGCGCCCCCCCTTTTTTTTTTTTTTGGGGGGTGTTTTTTTTCCTCTCTGCCTCTGTCTGGCCGGCCCGCCCCCGTGCGGCTACCTCTGTATCTATCCTTATTTTTTTTGTCCTCCCTCTTGCGTTCCCCTTGTTTGTTCTTTTGATTTTTTTTCCCCCCCCCCCCCCCCCCCCCCCCCCCCCCCACAAATAAAAATTACACACACTCTCTCTTTTCTCCCCTCCCCCCCCCCCCCCCCTTTTTTTTCTCTCTCACTCACACTCACTACTATATATATAACTTATATACATATATATACTCTCTCTCTCTCTCTCTCTCTCTCTCTATATACACACACACACACACATCACACACACCCCCACACATATATATATATATATATATATATATATAAACAGGCGGGTGAGCCAATAAATTATGCAGGCAAATCTGACGAAACACACATAGGCACTGATCCACAATCAGTACTGATGACAACTTTATGACATCATAAGTGATGATGATTAACTCATCCGAACAACAAGTTAATCCCGCAGCATGGCTCCAGTAGAGTTACAGCTACTCTGTGACCTGTTAGCTGTTCGTCTGATGCCATTAAATGAAGGTGACTTGAGAAAAAAAAAACAGTAGAGTTAGTTAAAATCAGTATTTTCTTTCCTACCAGTAAATGTAACCAATGGTGATGTTTCTTTGCTTTTTATGAACATTTGAGAGACTATCTCACTAGCGCCCTGGCAGCTTATGCTAACGCTCGACCCCTGCCCTGTATCCTGTACAGCTAGCATCCGGCATCTGCAGCATTGTGCTGTAGCGGCGCTCTCTGTTGACGGACACGAGTGACTTGTAACTTGTGAATTAGAGTTGTCCACCAGGTACTGAAATATTTCCCTGCTGCTTAGTTAGCATCATTAGTTCAGCCACAAGGTATAGCGAGTGACCCACGTGGGTGTATCCATATGCTTCCGCTGGTCATGCATCTGATGGTGCAGCTATTTTAATAGGCATCCTCGGCTCAATGTAATATATGCTCTCCTTATGACGTGGAGTCAGAGAAAATACATTATCATTAGTGAGGTGTGTGTCTTTGCCATAACTCTTTAGCTATTCACTAGAGGTCATTTCCAGTGTGTAAACACCAACGTTGTCCTTGATCAGGTTCAGCCCGACGGCCCAGCAATGATGACAGATGACCACCTCCCCCCTGCATCACAGCGCCTCAAAAGATGCCAATCTGCTGCTTCCATTAGCATTTCCAGCATACCTAAACGTGCAGCTCAGCAAAATATTTTAAACATTTAAAAACAAGTGAGCGAAGGGTAGCTACTGCTAATGGCAACTGCTAACGATGTTCTCCAAAGACTTTTTCCTACAGTCTTGTATTGGTCTAAATACATCATGTGACTCAGTTTATACTCGAATGATTCAGTTTAAATGCACATATTCAGTTCTACATGTTAGAGATGATGATGATAATGATAATGTGACAAGGACCGCGATGATGATGACAGCAGAGGTGCAGGAGAGGAGGACCGGGCCGACGCACTGGGACTAGCTTCAGCCCTCCTTTCATTGGAAGCTGTAATTGATCACAGTCTCCCACCATCAATAGCGGCGATGCTGCTGGTGGAACTGCTAAATTACAAGGTCCTGCTACCTTAGCATACAGCGCTCTTCCTGGACGACTTGGAAATATCCTCCTTTCCTGGCTCACACATCAAAACCCTCCAACAGGCTCATTCTATTATTAGAGTTTTCCATGTGTGTGTGTGTGTGTTTGCTTCAGTTGGGCTCTGGAATGATTCGTTTTGCATAGTCATTTCATGACTAATGTGTCTTAATGACGTCTCTGTGGTTCCCATTTAAGACACTAATGGGCAGTAACGGATCTCAGACCGTGGTGTGTTATATTAAATTCATTATTGATCGCAGGCTCATGTGCAATTGATGTCTCAGGCCTCAGATACCTTGTTACTGATGTGCATTCAGAGGCCACATACTTTAACAGGATAATTAGTCCACTTCTGGTTGCTGACTTTGTTTACATTGTGTCTCACCTCTGCTGTCAGGAACAACTGTGTTTTATCTGCCATTAAAAACTAGAATTATTGTTCTTGTGTTATTGTTTTCCACCGGGTGGATGCTACTTTTAGTCTTTGTTGCGATGTTTTGGCCTTTAAATCTGCAGATAATTTTTCCATCCTGGCTGGCTGATAAGCAGGTGGGTTTATGGTGCTTTCAGTTTTTGCAGCAGAGTGAGACTTTTTGGGGTAGTTTGGGAGGATTTTTGCAACGTAAATAACAAACTTTTAAACCATTTAAAATCTTTAAACTTGCCATTGTAACTGCAACAGGGTAAAAGAAGTCACACCACGTAGTGAACAGAGCTAGCCAAATCGAGCACGAAGGGTAATTTTGACAATGAACAGGGCAAATCAGCAAATTTGATTGCGCTAACCTGAATTTTCCAGGGCTGCAGTAATTTCAGATCGGGTCTTGTTGCACACCTGCCTTGGTGCCGCGATAGCAGACCACATCTGGTGCTTTTCTGCACGTTTGTTTGCCTGTCCTACAATCTTTCAGTGTAAATAAACTGTGCAACCTTCCACGTGCTGCTAGCTCATCTTGATTTAATCATTTTCTTGCTGCTAAAACTACCTACATGAGCCAGTTAGATGAAACTGGAGGGAATAGGAATAAAACAGTGAAAGTGTCACCGATTTATTTGCTTCTCATCCTCCTTTAGTGCGAAGTTATTAAGGTGTTGTTAGAGCTGTTTCGGTGAAGAACAGCACCTCATGGAAGCATCCTGGAAAGTCATTTAGCTTCATAATGTGCAGACGGAAACCCGGGATAAATCAGCGCCTCGGAAAGTCTCATCTGCTGCGGCAATAACTGGATGTATTCTTTTTATATGGCCTCCATTCGCTGGAGATACAGACGAGCCGGAGACTCTGGGGCAATAAGGCCAAATGGGATAGCGAAATCTCCAGAGGAAAATCAATGCTGGGACTCTGAACCTCTGAGGGATGCGGCTTGTAAAAGCGTCCTGCGACAGCGCAGAGGTCCAGCGTGAGCCGGCCAGCTTTGAAGTCTGCACTCTGGACTCGGGCTAGGAGAGCAAACCGAGAGGAGCCACCGGTTAAAAAAATAATGATAAAGCCAGTCTAGTCTGGAGAGGATGGCTCAGGAAAAGCTCAGGCAGTGTGAAGTGAGTTGGGGCCCCCGGGGGGGGGGTGTTTAACACCATCCCAGCACTGTTTAAATCTCTTTTACACCTTTTTTTGGGAACAGGAGCCAAGTGAAATCTGACATGAGATGCCGTTCTGAACTATTTATTACAGTCACTGAGGGAATGCTGGGAATTAAATTTAAAATGCAAAAAAGGATTAAATGAAAGGGTGATTGTAATCACTGGGTTTATCTCTGTTTAGTCAAGCAGATGGGTTGACGTGTTGAAGTCGGCTAATGATTTCTGGTGGCTAATTCGTTTTCTGCGTGGCGGTAATGAGCTGTAAATCAGCCATTGTGTGCTTTTTACAGATGTCAGACGAATAATGGGCTGATTAGAACGTTCTGGAACTGATGTGCAATCTCAGAGCACACGTAGCACCGGGATCTGTAAGCAGAAGGGTGTGCTCCAGATCTGGATGGCCCCGGGAAGGATGGGTGGGTGGTGGGGAGGAGGCTAACGGCGCGGACAGCTGACTACAACAGGATCAGCGGACGGGAAAGTGGGGCCTGCCCAGTGGCCTCCTTCCCCTCCATGCGGGCGACAATGGGACGACCCAGATGTGCGATGAGTGACGAGTGACGCGTTGATCTCAGAGGCGTTCTGCCCGCGGCGCCTCTATTAGCTGCTGATCACACGATTTAAACCCCACCACACCCCTCCCCTCCCCCACTGGCGGCGGGACCTGCGACGTATTTGTCCTCATCGGCAGAAACGAGCTCGCTGCTTTGTGGCCGAGGGAACATAAAACCTTAACGACGAGAGCGTGGCAGCATGTCAAGTGTTTAAAAGCGCGAATAAATCTAAAGCCTCTCTAGGGGGGGAAACTTTATTTCCTCTCATTTCTCCTTCTCCACCTCCCCCCTCCCAGTGCGTTTTTTTTTTTTTTTTGCATACTTCTCAGCATGCTGAAGGCCTGCAGCCTTTCTCCAGCATGCACAGCGACCATCCTCTGCTTGATGTAAACGCTGCTGCTTGTTGTTTTTCTTCTGAAGGGGAATCGTTCAGGTTGTGGTGAAAGAACAGGCTAGTGTGGAACAAAGAGCAGAGCACAAAGGAGGAGCGGCGGCTCGCGCATCTGCAAATGTGTGTGATTACGTGTCCTTTGTGCAGCGCATCAGCCATTCATCCGAGAGGAGCAGCGGCGAGATGAGAGATGCCTCCCCTTGTTCATGCAGGCGGCGAGGAAACACTCATGCACGAGCTGAAAATCTCACACTCAGCTGACACGCGTCGGCGGCGCTCTTCTTCCTCTACCTCGGCCCCACCCTCCCCGTCCCGTGATCGCGCCGTCATGGCACAGAAGAATGGCGCCGTTGGGCGGCTGACGAATGGGAGCAGATTTATCAGCAGCGCCACCGGAGTCAAAACAATATCTGTCCGGATGGAGGGAAGGACGGCGGAGAGATACCACTGAAGGCCGTAGATCAGGCCCGGCTGGTGTGCGATAATGATGTTGAAACCCGGGATTGCAGAATGGGCCGTCTCCACGCCGCCGTGGCTGAAGAGTTTCAAACAAATTGATCTAATATGTCGCTCAGAGGGCAACAGCGCGGAAACCAGATCGATGGATTCTGCACGAGCGACTCGGTGTGTACGCAGAGACGTTAGTGCAGATGCCTGCTCATCCCACCTGCTGATGTATTCATGCAGAGGTAGCAGGAATAGACCAGGCTGGCAAGGAACCGGACCAGACTGTCAGGGAACCAGACTGGGCTGTCAGGGAACCAGACCAGGCTGTCAGGGAACCGTTCCTGCTGATGCACACAAGCACTGAGCCCAGGACAGAGTCCCCGGTGGCAGACGCGGGGGGTCGTCTTCCTGACGTTCCTGTGGTTTACATCAGCTGTCAGCTGAAACCGCCATCACTCCGGTCCACCTTCATCAGCTTTGAACGTCTGCAGTTCTAATTTCACTATTTTTATCCGTTTGTCGGCGTGAGAACGAATGCAAATGAGAGGCTATTTTCAGACAGATTCCAAACAGATCCACAAGGAGAGACATCAGCCATACACACCTCTCGCACAGTCGACACCAACAGTCCTCTGATTCCACCGGTCCTTTCATCATCTGATATGATGTGTCTGATTATGACAGTAATCTGAATACCCTTGATTTCTGCACGACACCCTGATCTCTGCCTGCAACCTTAAAGCCCACTCAAGTTGAGGGGACCAGCCAAAAAGCCCCCACTTTTCCCTAATATCCTGACTTTGCTAGCAGAATAAGTATTTCAGTACTGAAAATGTAGCAAATACAAGGACACAAGGACACACACAGACACACACACTCGCTGTCGGGCCCTTCACTTCTTGCAGGCTGCTGCGGTGTCCAGCCTGGTGGCCAGCAGGAACTGGATTAGGACGTCAGTGGACTTATTCCCCACAGCTGCTATCTCTGAGGCGGCAGCGTTAGCAGGCGTTTAGCCAGTGTGACCCGTGAATTCAAAAGTAGCGTGTGGGAATCGGTGGCTAACTCCAATCAGGAGGCCAACCCAAAGCGTTTAGCGATGACCAGCATGGACGGGGAACAAAAAACAGCATCCATCAGGCCTGTGTAACACAATGGGCTGTTAGATGTTGCCATGGCTACCCGTGTCACTCTAAAACCGGTGCTCGTTTTCTATAATCACAGAGCTGCACCGTTGTGGTGATGACACGTGAACGTGTGCGGGCAGCAACGCAGAGGTAACAGCTGAAGGGGGCTCTCCGGGGTGAGAATAGCGCCCCCGCGTGGCGCAGTTCTTAGTTGGGAGGTCTGGGCTAGTCTGGGCTCTTCACAGCCGGAACCTTGCGACCCATGTGTGGCGCCGTCGATTGGTGTCAAATGTTTCCGAATTCAGCGGGCAGAGACACCTTTAAGAACTCCCCCCACAGCCGACTGTAAACAGCCTCCGACGCTTCATGTCTATTTATGATCAGAGAATTTAAGATTTGGGGCTCGGGTCGTAAAAGAAACGGCTGCCTTTATGTCCCGGCCTCGCTCAGATTGCAAGTTTTCCTTTGGGGATAATCCATGTAGAGAAATTGAAGTGCAATGCGGAAACATCATCTCTCCTTTTCTCCCCTCCCCTCTCTCCCTCCCTCGTTCTCTGGACTCAAATGCTCAGTGGATGTGAAGCAGTTGGAGCAATCTCGAACATCAAGACGCGGCAGGACGAGGGAGGCTGGAGAGGAATTAAAACCGAAGAGGAGGCTGCAGAAGTGGGATGAATGCACTCAGCACGTGGAGTACATGTAAAGCTGCTCATCGGCGGATGCAAGAGGCTGACATTTAACGGAGAGATGCAGGAGGGATGTCTGAGAGCAGACGTTAGCGCGCTAGCTACCAGGGTTAGCTTGAATCATCTCTCTGATGAAGGTCAACACTAAGTCAGTAACTCTGGCAAATGCATCTATTAAAAACTGGGCTAAAGCAAGCGGAACCCGCTGACCGCGGCGGGAAACGGAACGAAACAGCTGCTCCCGTCCAGACACGAGATGTAACTTGTTTGTTTAATTAAGCGTGTAACTGGCTGAACGGCGAGATGTCATTTTTGCGTGTGCATCGGTTGGCGAAACGGGCAGGGTGTGCTTAAGTGAGCGTTTCCAGGAGCAGAGGGGGATAAAAAGTAGTGGATGGCTCAGCTTCGGGCTGTCTCCCGAAGTCAGGTCGCAGCGTTTTGGGACGATGTCTCATCTGGATGCAGGACACAGACTCGGGAAGACAGGTCTCATCTAGCAGAGCAGACAATTGGGAGGAGGAGGGAAAATGGTGGCATGTGGACTTTATTTGGTGGGTCAGGCAGCTCCAGCAGGCCTCTAGTTTAAACCTGGGCCATAATAACTAACCTTCAATGCAGTTATGGTTTCTGCCTAAAGAAAACAGACCTTGTCCTTCAGATTCCCTGAAATGTTCCATCAGAGATGCTAAAGGCCTCAGATAGGACCCGGGCTCAGATAGGTGCGTCCCTGCAGCACGCCGCGACCTCGGCCGAGAAACAACAGCCCATCCTCTGTGAAGGCTCACTCCCAGCAAGGCTTCCGGAATAACCAAGACACCGTCTGTAGCGTACGGTGGACGCCGGAGCCAGCCGAGGTGTGTGGGAACGGCAGCGGTGTCACGGGGGTGGGGAGTGGAAGTGGGGGGCTCATTTGAATGCAGCGCTAAAATGGCCGCAAACCAAACTGGAAACGGAGCACCAGTCAGAGAAGGCGGCTCCCACGAGGGCCCATGTTCTGACTTCAGGGAGCAGATCTGCCAGGAAGCAGCAGACGTATTTTCAGATTTCACTCAGCCAGTTCGGAGGCGTTTTGAGGCTGATTTCACGTGACCAGCACGTCTGTTAGCGAGACAGCACCCAGGTCAAACATCCGTTTAAATGCTGTCTTTTTTCAGTAAACTGACTCTTTGTTTTCTGACCTGAATGACAGTAAAGGCTGACTTTGAGCTTTAGCCTTTTCAGTATAGTACTTTAGAAGAGAGAGCAGATCAAAGAGCTGCTTAGCACACTAGCAGTAGAGGCTATGGCTGCATCACAATGCCGCTGATTCGTCTGATTTACGGGCAACTGTTTCTGATTTATTATTACTTTTAACCATTTTATTTGTTCAGCTTCAGGCAGCGCGGTTTGGTGAGTTCGGGCATGTTTGAGTAATCAGACGAAGGCCTTTCAGATGTTTATTCATGGATTTGTATCTGTAGTCTGCCAAAGATCAAAGCAAAGAACGCAGTCGGGACCTCTTATGGGATTAAGTGTGATATTTCTGTTCGAGGAAGAGCAGCCAGCGAAGGAGTACATGAAAACCACCTGTTTGATTTGAAAAAGCTCAAAAATAAAGAGAACAGAGAGCAGATGAGATGCTCCCGGGTCAGCCGGGTTGTGCTTTTAGCCACTGAGCTGATTTGTAAAGGTCAGGTTCCGCACTGGAGGCCTGCGTAGGTGCGCGCACCGCAGCACCGCACACACACACACGCACACACTGAGCTAAAAGAAATTAAAGAAAGCAACAGGCACGATTCTCACGTTTGCTAGAGTTGCTTAAATGGAACTGATGGAGCTCCCACGGGTGGCGAACGTGGAGGGCTGGAAAAGGTCAGCTGAAGGTCAGAGCGCTGACGTCTGTGGCTCCCAGCGGCCAAATTCCAGGAATTTTTGACGGCAGACAAGGTGGTCGCTACTTCCAGCTCTGCCCCTCCTCAACCTCCAGGTCCCCGCCACCCATCCCTCCGCCATCAGACAGGTGCCTGGAACATATTTGGCATCGGTGTGAGCTTTTGACCTTTGCCCCCTCCAAGAGTCAGAGTCTGATCTCTGGCGGCATTCATTTGACTCGTAGATGAACTCTGTGTCACTAAAAACTCTTTTTTTTCCAGTGGAGCTAATGTCTTGAAAAGGTATCACACCGTTCCCGGGAATCTAATTAAGCCTCTGCAGAAGTGCTGAGCAAAAACAAAAGAGTAGAGGCAGTTCTGGGCTCCAAAATTAGCATTTTATTTGAATAGTTGGGGTCAGAGATGTAGAATTTGTTCTCAGAACACACGGTAGGTAATCCACAAGGCTCAAACCCAAAACCTTTTCCAGTCTTAAAGCTTTTTCACTAATTCGCGCCTCCTCTCGGCCCAAAACCACCCCTTTTTTGGTACAAATCCAACAATTGTGCTGACAGAAAAAAAAAAAAAAAATCACTGTATTTTCTTTTTAATGTTGCTTTTCTTTATGTTTTATACAAAAACTCTCATTGCTTCTGCACACTTCATGTCACCCAGGTTTTTATTTCAGTTTCTCCAAGTTGTAAATAAATTTGGGAAACAACATTTTTTTTTTCCTTTTTTTCAGTTTCGTTGTCATGAAAAGATAAAAACATGCAAAAAACTTGAAATTTTATAGTCCAAATCATACATTTACAGGTTTGGAACTGGTTGCACTTTTTTCATATACTACATCAAAAGAAAAAAAAAAATAAAGGGGAAAAAATAACATTATGTACACGCATCTTTTTACAGTGAAGTAAACTTCCAAAAGATCAGATGATGACTAAGGCAAATGAAGTGTACATAGATTAGACCCAAACAGCTTTTTTTTGTTGTTTTTGTAAAATACTACAACCACTTCGGAAAAAAAAGAAAGAAAAAGAAAATCTGCTACAAAACGATGGTTCATAACTCCCTTTATTTGTAATCAGCTGCATAATTTTAATGTTTTTAGTGAAAAAGACTAAAGTCTAGCGTACTGTACAGTGCTGCTCTCAATTGTGTATTTCTTTCCATTCAATCTAACAGAGGATCTGTCATTTCTTCATCTTCAGCGTTTATTTAAATAATCTTCAACAAACAGGAGCATTGTGTATCGAAAGAAGGAAAAAAAAAAACAAAAAAGCATGAAGCATACCAGAGTTTAACATATCTGTTTGAAATCACTCCAAAAGTCAGTACCATTAAAGCCTTGAACATAAAACTAATCATCTCGATCCCAAAAAAATGTACAAAAAGGCACATTATATCCCAGTGCTTCTGTACTGTGAAATTCAAGTGTAACTGAGCGCATTCAATACCCACAATCTGAGGGGGGACAGTCCAGCGGAGCCCCTCCACACCCCCGCTTTCAACAAGCACATGTATGCGTGGACTACAACGATAAGCCTAGAACGCTTGCTTTTCATCTTTTGTCTTTTTTTTTGTTTTTTGTTTTTTTTTTCTTTTTTTTTCAAATTGAAGGTGGATTTTTTTGATTCTTTTCGGTCACAGTTCTCTCTCGGGAGAATACCAGAAGCTGTCCGTGTCCGTTCGGAGGAAATCCATCCGGTCTTTGTGAGCCTTCTGAGGGCGGCCGCGCATCCTAGTCGTCGCACCCGCCGTACATGTCCGCCAGTTTTCTAAAGCGAGGGCCCCAGTCGTTGAGGTAATCGTAGTCCTGGTCGCCCCCGCTGCTGGAGGAGTTGAGGGAGCTGAGGGAGCCGGCTGTGGAGCCGCTGCCCTCGTAGTCGAACACCAAGAGCGAGTCGTACGGGGGCGCGGTGGGGTCGTTGTCCGCTGCCTTCAGTCCCTGCACGAACAGGAAGAGAGAGTGGATGAAGCCACATCTGCACGCTAACGCCGCATCAGCACAAGCCCCTCCCCCCTCGCTGCAAGCAAACAGGTCAGTCTATTCTCAGACGGGTCGGTGGTCCGACCTGAGCTTGTTCTGGAAACCAGATTAATCAAGCTGGAGTGTTCTTTGGACTTCCCACTCTTTGCTGCTCGGGACTCTCCTGATGTTCCTGGGGGGGAGGATTACCCTCTTGATCCAAAGCCAAGACCGAGGTTGACCAGCAGCTGCAGAGGCCTGGAAGCATCTTCAATCAATGGGCTGACCCGCCCCCTCCGCTTGGTTGGCGCCACAGCTCCTCACGTGTGCTGGAGGGCTCCCGGATGAGCAGCCCGTATGTCCGTGAAGGCGAACGCTCGCAATATTTAGCCTTCGTTGACTCGTTTCTGCCAAAACCGTTGTCATGAGAACGGCTGTCTGCACACGGAGGATAGGGCTTGTAACGGGAAACAGCCACAGAGGGGAAACATCTGCTGGAAGGACAAGACGTGGAATTTGGTGGAATTTGGTGTTTTTGACCCCAGGAGACACTGAAATCTCAGCAAACTGGTGCTAACGCGGGGCAGAAACAGCCCGTAAGGGTGCTTGTCGCGCAAGCAGCCTCGCGGCACTCCGGTCTCCTGGCGCCGGTGGGCGTAGCTCTCCTTTCAAAATAATGCTCAACGTCCCTCGAAGTCCTGGCGGCAGTGGAGAGGCCCTCCTGGATTGTTATTGATTTTCATCCTCTAACGGGCCTCCGGAGGATTGATGGATTGTTGGAGGAGCTGAGATCGCCGCGGCCCCCCCGCAGCCACATCAGGTCCACGCCTGCTTGCTGCCTGATTAGAACCACCGCGAGGTGTCCGACAAAGGCAGGAATTAACGGAAGCGCAGCGGCGACAGGCAGGCCGGCTGGCTGCAAGCTCGTTGAGGATTTACAGTTTCCTCAGCGCCGCCGTGATCAAACTGAAAGGCGCTGGAATGAAAAGGCGCATTGAAATACGAGCGCGGGAGCACTTAGCCGTCATTTTTCGCTCGTTAGCTTTTTTTTCCCTCATGGTTGTGTTGCTGCTAATATGGTGGCAAACCTGACGGATGGGTCTGTGATTACGGCCACAGCGCCGGGTTGGAAGAAGCTACAGCAGAACTCTTCCAGGCTGACTGGTGAGGTGGGTCCGCCCCAGAGCTCCCAGCCTGCAGAATATCAGAGAAGAACCCCTGCTGGTGCTCCGGAAGAGGGCTGAACAACCACCGCAGTTCTGCTTACTTGAATTGGCCACAGATCGCCTCAGTCGGCACTAGCGTATGTTGCGACCCCCTCTTCCCCCCGCCCTCGTGGGAAAAACGAGGAGGCATTTTGTTTGACCGAGTGTGAGCTTTAAGTTCTTAAGCTAAACCTGAATTTCCCTCCTTTTTTTTGCCGCTTCTAATTTAATTAAGAGCCTCAAGCAGCCGGCGTTTGTGTGCATCGCAGGCTGGAGATCAGCCCTTGTGCCCCCCCCCCCTTAAGCCACACTGCTGCTCCTCCAGCAGCTCGCCATTATCAGCTAGGTCGGATTCCCTCCGCGTGTGTAAACACGGGAAGCGGCAATAAGGCCTGATCAGATCTGGGAGCGTAAACCTGTCAGCGCTGCCTGTCTGGAAAGGCTTGGAATGTCTGGAAGGCTTTATGATTTCAAAACGGGAAACGGATTTTCATTGAGCCACACAGTACATTAAATTCCACTCAATATCAGCTGTTATGACAAGCGTATTCATGAGATTGGAAGAAAGAGCGGTGCCAGGGTTAAGGGATCGGAGATGGATGGCGAGCCGCGGAGCGAGCTCTAATCTAAAAACATGGGCGCCGTCCAGAAAAAGTGTGAGAGAACTCCATTTGTAATGCAGTGGAACTCTTGTCTGTTGGAGCTTGTGAAAAATACATGACTGCTCTTTTCATTTTACATTCTGCCGTCATGCTGGAGTCAATGATGGCCTGAGGCGGGCGGGGGCACGCGGAACGCCGCGCTCCCGCCGACATCGCTGCTCTCATCTTCCACCGCTCCACAGACAAGTGTGTTGCAGAAAGTAAGGAAATGAACAATTCCGTGCCACTGGTTTAGCGGCGCGTGCTTTGGTAGACGCGTGCACAGAATTAGAAAACCTTCGGCTTTGTGAAGGAAAAAGAAGAAAAGAGAGGAAAGAGAGGAAACAATTCCAAAAATAAATGACTCGATTGAAAGTTTCCTCCCTCTACGTGAAGGACGAGACGGCATCGTATAAGAAAAGTGTTCGGGGGCAAGTTGATTGTAATAAAGTCGCTCAGCCTGAAAATGAAATTCTAATCTGTGTCGTGGAGCACGTGCTTCTCTGATCGGAGCCGTGAAACCATAAGGATCCCTGACGCAAAGTTTACCTCATTGATGAAGTCTCCGATGTCTCCGGGGTGGGGTGCTGCTGACCTCATGGGGTACTGTGGCTCGGGGTGGAGGGGTCTCTCGTCTAGACGGCGGATTCCCACCGGCTTGATAGCGTCAGGCTCTAAAGTGTCGGGCTGCTGCAGCTGACTCAGGTCGTAATCCTGCGGGGCGCAGAGGCAGGCGAGAGTTAGCGTAGCACCGGCACCATAAAACAAGATATTCTTTTTAGGGGAGGACAGAAGAGTTCGTTTGAAATGCTGACGGCGCCTGTGAAGCGCGAGCCCCCCCGGACACTTCCACACATCACAAGAGGGAGCATTTCAGGGCTCCCGCAGCAGAAAAAACAGCGAGCGCAGTGTTTGTACTTGTGCGACGTTCTGCAGGAAGGATCTGCAGGCGACTGTTTTGCTCTAATCAATGCCCAGACACGGGATGGTGGATATGCATAAGCCATTGCTAATCCTATTACCATTACCGAGGCAACCTGAATGGCTGGCAGTTGGAGCAAAGTCACGGGAAGAAGAGTGGGAGGAGGAGGAGGAGGAGGAGGAGAGAGAAGGAAAGCAGAAGCTTGGAGGAGAACGCAGTGAAGAAGAGGAGTAAACTGACTGGGTGCTGACAGCAGAGATGATAGAGAAAACGCCATGGAAGGATCCAAGTGTGCCTAATAAGCGTGCATGATGGATTGTCCCTCTTTAGAAGATTTTCGGTAATCCATCCATCTCTAATATCCTGCTTCAAAATTGTTTTTGCTCAGTTGCGCATGCACCCACACACACACACACACACTTTCAAAGCAAGAGGCTGCAGATGCCCCAGTATAAAAAAAAAAAACACATGAGAATAAATAGAATAAATATAAACACGGCTCACACAGCCCACATATATAAAAGCACAACGCGCCTGCTCCTCTCCACATTAATAACATCATCTGGAAGCTAAAACAAACACTGATCGCTGCTGCCTAATTTGATTTCATGGGGAAAGACAGTGAATCTGAGGCTGGCTGGACAGTCAACGAGCACGGTGCAGTAACGCCATCCATCATCTTTGCCCCGCTTGGATTTGACTCCTGTTCGACCTCCGTTAAGGTCACACACCGGAGGGGTCAGGAGTTGGTGACGGGTGCTGCGATGGAGCCGTGTAATGGCAGAACTAAGCAGGGCGGTCTAATGACATACCAGCTCCCCCTGGGGAAGCCGCTCCTCACACACGCAGGCCTGATGAAACAGCCGCCGCTGGCTCTCATGACCCACATTCAGACAAGAGGCGGAGCCCAGCTCAGAGACGCAGACCAGCAGTTTCAAACAGGACAAACTTTATTTTGATGGATTCTGCCTTACAAAGTAGAGGGGAGGATAAAACGCCCATTAGAAACAAAAGAGATTAATGCTGGACTACAATTACAAAGTAAACTAGTGGATGAATACTCAAACGTGCCTCAAACACGTGACGTTAAAGTTCGCTTTTTCTGCTTCTCTTGTGCACATAAACTTGTTTCTCCAAGGTGCTATTAATGAGTGGAAGCATCTTTAGTTTATTTGGAGAGAAATATAATAAATAATGTCCAGCTCCTGGCGCTAATGTAAACGGGCTTGTGCATTCCTCCAAGCTGTCCTCTTGAAGAATACCTCTATTATCTTCTCTCCTTTTATGTCCTTCCCAAATGCTATAAGAACAGAAATAGTGGCCAAAAGAGCAACACTAAGCCCTGAGCTGATATAAATTGGAATTGCACTAAGATAAGAAAAGAAATAAGCTTCTTTTCACAAATTAAAATAGTTTTTGCAGCTGTTGTGAGACATTAACAGGTCTGAAACCGTTTTACTGCTCACAATTAACCATGTCATCGTCATTCTATTCTGCCTCATTTTTTTGCCTAACTCTTCCACCTGTTTTTATTCCTGCCATTTTGGTTATCGGGTTAGGAAATGGCGTCCCCGCAGCTCTTTGCCCTTGATAAAAGGGAGCCAACACAAACATGAGCAATGACAGCAAGGAGCAGAAGCGTAGTCTGGGGGCACCCAACACTCTGACACTTCAATTTCCTCCACAGCAGGAGATAGGGAGAACAGAGCCGGGGAATTAAAAAGACCGCAGCACAGCGGCCATTTTTTAACCCGGCTCTGAATTACGCTTCTTTCTCTCTCTTTCTCTCGGCACCTTGTCTTATTTTCAGATGCTCCAAGACGGAAGCTTGTTTTTCGCCCCAGTAAATTGCTGCAGCCGCTCGTTTGCCTTTGAGCGCTTTTTTTATCGCGCTTCCCTTTCAACGTGTTCTGGTCCACGGGCTTCTGCCATTTCGCTGTGCTAAAGTGAGGAAGTGAACACACAAGTGGGTGTACTCTCTCCTGCCTCATCGTCGGCTGACATAATGGCTCTCCAGTCATATTGTTACCTCAGACAGAGCTTCATTATTGTGCCACAGCAGATGTCTATCTCCAAACGACATCAGCTTGCCAATTACATGTCCCGGAGGATAATTTGGCACTGGGCCGGGTCAAATCCGGGTCTCCAGCTCATTTCTACCATATCCCAGCCACTTGCAGAACTCAGCTAGTAACTACCAATGGTCCATTTGGCTTATATCTGGATTTTATTATTTTTTTAAATGAAATGGCTCCATTCTGTTAACCAGGGGTCATTAGGACAATTGAATTTTGCTCCTCTGCATGTATAATTAGTGGAGGAGATAAGGGGATGGAGCAGCAGTGATGTCTGCAGTCCTGGACTTTTCTTGCGTTTGTGTGTGTTCAGGAAGTACATTCAGGTGAGCTCCAGCTGAGGAGGCGTCTGCGATGAGCGCACCTAACTGGAGCAACAGCTGGTCGCCTTATTGATTCTGCATTACGCTCTACAGGGAGCAATGTAGCTTGTTATGAATGGGAGTGAATGATAACAGCGATGCTGAGGCATACAGCCTACTGTCGGCATCTATCCCGCTGCTCTCACCTGGTCTTCCTCTCCGCCACCTTCCTCGTCATACTTCAGAATGTTGTCCCTCACGTCGTCCTCAGGATCAATGAGCAGCTGCTTGGCCTGGCGCTCTTTGTCACGGCGCTTCATCCACACCACGAACAGCAGCACCAGGACTGCCAGAGCGACAGAAGGAAAGCTCTTATATTACCAAACATAATTGCAATCCGATCTAATATCTTCGGACTTGCGTGCTGCTATCGTTTGGGTAATCCTGCGGTAATCTAGTGGTAGATCAGCTGATGTTCAGCTGTAATCCCTGTCTGTGTGCCATTACAGAGAGCCACTGAGACGCTTACTGAGGAGGATGATGATACACAGGAGGATGGCGATGATGGCGCCGGTGCCCAGGCCGGCAGCCATGATGTGCTGCTGGTCGGTGCAGTCCCCGTTGATGTCGCACTGGCACACTTTAACCCGCAAGTAGGAGGTATTGGACATGGGCAGGTTGCCGGAGTCCGTGATGATGATGGGAATCTCATAGATGCCGCTTTCCAGGAAGCCGATCCTCAAGCTGACCTGAGCATAATCGCCTGAGGGATGAAGAGGCCACAAAAAGTAAGGAACTAACAACACTGGAAGACAACAAATAAACAGTATTCATTCATTCATAAATAAAGCTGGATGTTTCCTGTAATGTGTGTCAAACTGCATCATGTGGCTGATACCCTAAATCTGGTGACTAAATTCGTACCTGGAAGTTTATCAGGGCTCCGGAGCCAAAACATATTCAGGATTTCGATTCAGAGCTCCCAAATCTACTGAATACCTTTTTGAAAATGCCTAATCTAAATTCCCAGCAGCAATAATCCAAATGACATTATCCTATTAAGATACATTCACTGCTTTTCAAATCGCAACATCCAGTTGCTAACAAATGCTAAATTAGCTCTTCGACTCGGCTTTTTAGCCCAAATTACAAACCAATAAGTTCTTAGGGAAATTGATTTAACGTTGCGTGTTCCTGCTGTCTGCCTGCACTCAGACACTAATAACACAAGCGTCTCATGTTTGCAGGCCCCAACACCGCAGGAGAGGAGCTGAGGAGCTGTTCATGTCCACTCAAGCTCAACATAATCAACAGCATCTCAATCCAGTCTGATTATTTACACACACTTACACATGCACACACACACACACAAAACAATAACTTCTACAGTGTTAGCACAATAAAAGCAGTCTATTACACATGATTACAAACAGGTGTTTATTAAAGATTCTAAGTATAAAAAAACCAAATGAATCATTATCAAACAGCTTACCACTGATTCTCGTAATGGTCCAGTTCCTCCTCACGTCAAGGGGCCGGTGGGCCAACTCGAAGGCGAACGGCCCAGCGTTGGGGTTGAGGTCTCCATCCACAGCCGTGATGTTGATGGCATTTGGCTCTGGCTTCTCGCATATCTCGGCCTCCTGAGGGAACACCTTGGGAGCGTTATCGTTGATATCCAGGAGGTAGATCTGCAGGGTGCCTGTGCCGCTTGCTGGAGGTTTGCCTGCGCGAAATAACAAAATCAGAGGCGTTCAGCATATACATATTTATGGGTGCAGCGGATTATTCTTCTAAAAAGTCATGGATAGAGAATTCACTATTGAAATACCATCTTATCTTCACTCATTATGCAGCAAACTAAGGAAAAAAAGAGGAGTTTATACTTTGAATATAATAAGACACTAAACAGCTATTTACTGAAGTGGGAGAAGATCCATCCAAACTGCATACTGATCTGAAAATCTAATCTCAAGTGAGGAGATAGACAGACAGAAACGGAGAGCCATCATTTGATGTGTGCATGTGTGTGTGGCTGAAGAAAATCTTCCTGACGAAGGACATAGGAAGGGAATACTAAAGCAGACAAACAGGCCACTGTCACTCCTCTCAGGCTCCTCTATGCATTCACTCAGCTAAGAGGCTTTTTTTCCCTTTTTTTACCATTCAGACCACGCTCAAAGGAGTTAGTCATCCAATCCTGACCCATTAACGCCCAGAAACCTCTTTATTGGTAGAGTTTTAAGCCTATTGGCCTGAGCTATGCTCTGCAGAACAGGGTAAACCTGAACAGAGGTAAATCTCCTCAGAGGTGAATACGTCCACATGGTGAACTTTTCTGGGACCGCTAGCGCATTAACCTTTAGAGGAGCTGGTCAGCGATCCAGACATGCCCAGTGCCGGCTGCAAGGCTGACCTTCAAGCATGACAGGTGTTTTTGTGGCTTGCACTACGAGGATTTTCTCCCTCAAAAGCAGCGCAATTGTGCACTGACTGCATATAAAAAAAAAAGCCAAAGTCAAAAAGGTTGGAGTATGGCCGACCTTGGGCTTCATTAAGCCACCACTTTTCTTCCTTTTGTAAACGCTGCTTTATCTTCTCTGAGTGTTGTAGTAGAATCGGCCGGGATTGTGTAAAAGCGTGACTAAA
Source organism: Tetraodon nigroviridis (assembly GCA_000180735.1). Classification (NCBI taxonomy): domain Eukaryota; kingdom Metazoa; phylum Chordata; class Actinopteri; order Tetraodontiformes; family Tetraodontidae; genus Tetraodon; species Tetraodon nigroviridis. Next base: position 409,941 of record CAAE01014992.1, on the reverse strand, counting down.
GCACAGAACCGTGTAGCCGGTGCGGCTCAGCAAAATATTTTTGGCAACAGCGCGGCAGGAACATACCGTCGTCTAAAGCCATGAATGTAGCATTGTACAAATTATTCTTCACAAAAGGCGACTCTCGGTCCAGGATGGCAATGGTGGTGATGCGGCCGGAGTTGGGGTCGATCCTCAGCCAGTTCGCTGGATCTGAGAGCTTGGAGTAGCTGTGGGAGGAAGAAAATCAGGCTTGTACAATTATTCATTACTCTATTCACTGACTGCATAATTAAGTCAATCATTTTTTCCTGGCAAACTTTCAAAACAATTTTTAATCCTGTTTAGTGCAGAATTAAATATCGGGGTCTTTTATTGCTTTTTCCACCGAGGGATCTTCAGAATCTGAAATTCTTTTGATGTGTTTGCTCAGTCTGTATTTGAGGCATCATGCATTTTACATAATTATTTCTACTTCTGAGAGGCGCCTCATGGGAGAGACAAAACTGACTTGTTGTTATCGGTGGTTTGTAGGACAAAGTGTGGAATTACGAGGCCGGTTGATTTCACACGAGCTGGTTGCAGACTGATACACGCTTTCATGGCCACACAGTTGTGGAGACAGATGGTGATAAAAACATGGTTACATGGTGTTATTTGGACAGATGTCCCTGAGAATAAGGTGACGATTTAACCCCTTTTCGTCCATGTTTTTGCCTGAGGCATTTAAATCGACAAGATCAATAAAACAAATACCAGCAACATACGTGATTTTTTGCCGCATGAAGCGATCGGGGTCCTGCGCGGTGAAGATGGTCAGTGCTGACTCAGGCATCATTCCCTCTTCCAGTTTAATGAGTTTGGGGTTGGGCTCGAAGTAGGGACTCTCGTTTTCATCCGTCACACTGATGGAGACGGTGGCGGTGGACATGTGAGGATAACGGATGCCACTGGTCAGGGGAACCTCGTTCTTAGCCTCCACTGTCAGCACATATGCCCTGCTGGTTTCATAGTCGATGGGCTGAAAAAAAAAAAGAGGAGACAAATTTACTAAAAGAAATAATGCTACTTTGCAGGAAAATAGGAAATAAACGTAAACTGAAGTGCTCAAAATCAGACAGAGGATCCATGTGTGGCCAGCAAGAACGAATATAATACACAAGGATCAAGTGACAACAAAAACAAAAACACATTTACGCCTCGTCTGTAAAGGTCAGGAGGCTGAGGAAGAGGTTCTACCTTGACGACCGTCACCAGGCCCTCGTTGTTGGTTGGATCAGTGGGTACAGAGAACCTGCCGGTGGGGTCGCCCCCAGTGATTTTGTAGACGGCGTTCCAGGCCGGCGTGTTGGGCTGGTCCTTGTCAGTCACTGTCAGGTTGGCCACGATGACATTCACACGGTTTTCACGTACCTCGCCGTAAAACTGAATGAATAAAGCATGAACACAGAGCACGGAGCCGTCAGTGACACTGCTGCGGCAGCAGAAATCCAGCCAGCCCTGACAAACAGCGCAGCACGGCCAATTCAGAGTAAATAGGCTTCTAAGGTAAGTCATCATGTCGTCATGGCCATCTCATTCCCCGTCCCTCTCTGAAAGCTCGGTGGCAGCATTATAAATTCCAGTGATTCGCAGGCAGAGTAAGTGCCTCTTTCAGTTGGGGAGACAAACCCGCGGTTGCATGTGTCAACATTTCGAGGGGGATATAACACTTAACGCATGGCTGGCGGCTTGTATCAGTGTGGCTCTACAAACGCTGGGCAAGCAAAACCGACCCAGTGAACAGAAATCACGCTTGGCTGAATATCTCAACAACACACTGAATCCTTTTTTTTTTCTTTTTTAAATAAAACTGCACTGCTGACACAACAGGCGGACTTTGTTTCTTACCATCGCAGTGGTAAACTCTGGCGGATTGTCGTTAACGTCTGTGATTTTGATGACGGCGGTGGCTGTGTTGGAGAGGCCGTACATGGGGTTGCCCTCCATGTCGGTGGCCTGGATGATCAGGGTGTACTGAGGCACTTTCTGGGGACGAGCGGAGAGAAAGAAGAGCAGGATTAAAACACAATTCTTTTCAAGTGTGGTGATTCCTGCTGTCTGTCACTGATATCTGATGCTATCCATCAAAGATATGCATCTTATTCACGTTAAGGGACACAACAGTCCTCTTTTTTTTCATGACAATCTCTTCTGGTGACAGAACAGTTGCTGCGTAATGAGAGCCAAGTAAATTACTTCCATGGTGGCGACTGGCGGACATAAAACTGTGGCCCCAGGGTGAAAATGATTGACCAGCATGCCTGGCCAGATTACCCTCTCCGGAATTGCACCAAATGGTTCCAGCTTCTCGGCAGTATTTTATTTATTTTCTCAAACAGCAGTGAGATCCAATTAAAAAGCAGCGTGGCAGCAGTTAGGGCACAACAAATAGAAGGGGAGATAGAGAGAAAGGGCAAAAAAGCAATAATGAGGAAGGTAAACATTTAAGAGTGTAGTGAAGCAAGGTGCCGTTTGTAGCAGTAAATAACTCTGAATCGGCCAAATTTGTTTTTACTTTCCCGTTTAGTTGGTTAATCAGCAAACTTCTGTTGGGCTCATTAGTTTTCAGACATTCTGGATATTAAATACTGTATAATCAAGCTGTGTCCTGTCGTTAGACTGAAGAAAAATGCACGGCCCATTTACATAAACATGGAAAAGAAATATGTGGTTATATAATAGCAACAGAGGCCCAATGAACACCCAAAATTAATTACCCACTGGATGGCCTTGCTAATGAAAAGACTAACTTAAATGTCATTTTAGAGCAAGTAAACATTTTAACACTAAACAACAAAAAAACAGCAAACGGCCACAGCAGAGTTATGAACACATCAGGAATAACAGAGTAAAAGTACCTCTCTGTCCAGGCCGGCTGCGACAGTGATGATGCCTCCGGTTTTATTGTTGATGGTAAACATGTTGGATGAGCTCTCAGGAGTTTGGGACAGGATCTTGTAGCGGAGCATTCCGTTCGCTGTTTTTGGGTCATCTTTGTCCACAGATGTAACCGTCATCACAAAGGTTCCTGTAGACAGAAAGAACGCAATTAGTTATTTATCTTCCTTTTAAAATGAAGAAAGAAAAAAATCTAAGAAGCCAACTGAAAATAATAAAGTTTGAGTTTCAGAAAGCGCCAATGTTCTTTCTTGTGATCTTATAATACTGCCAGCCACTTCAACGCCTCTGAACCAGAGCTAGCAAAGAAGCCACTGCAGGAAGACCATCAATGCTATTTGCTCTCCTAACATTATAAACGAAAAAGAAGCCGGAGGCTCAGGCAGCCACTGATCAGCAGCCCAAGTAGTGCAAAAGGCTACTTGCTTTATTGCGGTTTATTACCTGGCTTGGAACCTTCCGGAACGGTTCCGTTCCAGATCTGGTGAGTGAACTCAGGCCTGTTGTCATTCATGTCGATCACATTGATCGCAAGATCGATGGGGTTCTCCAACTGGTTACCGTTCAGGTCCACAGCATGTGCTTTCAACTGGAGACAGCAAAACAAGCCGGACTTTAGAGCTGACGAGGGACGTTTCACTACTAAGCAAACACAAGATTATACCCAGCAGAGGAGCTGCTCAGTGCTAACAACAAGAGAAGTCAGTCTACTGGGACATATAGATAGATGAAGATGCATATGCATATACTAAATTTACCAAATATTTTGAAACAATAATAATATACAGTACATATACAATAATACACATTCAGAAAGCATTAAAAAAGCTGTATAGATCAACTATGCTTGGAGGCAGCAGCTCTAAATTATCCCAACATGCCCAACAAAAAAACATCAATTCCTCTGAAATCCTTTGAATTCTCAGACGGATAAATCAGATTTCCTGGTGGACCCCGGGGCTTCAGCGAGTATGTGGAGAATTTTAAGGTTAAACATGTCAGCGGTAGGAATGTGCAGCGTATCCAGGCAGCAGACCCCGCTCAGGCCGGAGGAGCCTTCTGTAAACTGCTGGGGAGTGAATAAGGACAAATTAGTCTCACTTACATGGAAGTTGGGGATGTGCTCTCGATCCAGGGGCTTGTTGACGGATAACTCTCCTGATATTGGGTCGATTATGAAGATACTGGTGGGGGGCTGATCAGCGCCGGGGCCAGTCACGCTGTATCTGAGCGCGCGAGTTTTGTCGTGATCTGACCGGATCTGTGGGGTCAAAATTACGATTTTTATTCAACGTGGGAGCCTCAGTGAATACATTCTGCACAAATAAAGTGCTTCCCCATCATCTGATATCATCCACCACGGCCCAGAAACCCCCTTTAATATCCTCGGATTAAATGTAATACATATAAACTGCGTGTTTGGGCCTTAACGCTCAGAAAAAGGAAGTCAGCTTAACGTAGTGAAAAGGATCTACTTCTTAGCTAAGCGGAGAAGCGCTTGTCCCCGTCAGTGACCCACACTCAGCCCTGGCTGGAAAAGTGGTACAAATGACCGTCCCTGAGAGCCAAAGTAACAAGGAGTGCTGTGTCCACAGCCGGGAGCACGTCAGATTACTCTTTATCGTTAAATAATGCTAGATAACAACAGTACGGAGTGTCGCCTAAAAGAAAAGATAAATAATACAGCTGGAAGGAGCTCCGACCTCGACCGGCTCAGAATAGAAAAGTGCAGCAAATATATAAGAGTCTGCAAAGTCACATGTCCCTCTCTAAATTCAAACTCCACAAGGTTGTCTCAACCAAAAAGTGTTTTGTTTCTGGCTGTGTTGGGTTCATTTGAGCACAAATGCACAGGTGCGTGCACGGGCACCCGTGGGCCACAATGAACTACATTACCCGGACAAGCTCCTGTGGGAATGGCCCTCGGGAGTTTTCAGGGACGTTGATTGGGGGGATGACCCAGTCTCTCTTCATCCGTTTCAGCTGGCTGTCACTTTTCCGTGATGGAAATGATATTTCCATTAAATCCTTGTCCGGGACTGCAGGGACGGGGGCTTTCTGCACCTGTTAAATGGAAATAATTTTGTGAGTCCTAGAGGTGAGGAATGATCAGGAGACAGTGATCTATGACAGTGTTGTCATTTCAGTTTTGCACAGATATCCCCGGAGTTTCTCAACCTGGAAACTATAACAAAGACATATTTCCTCAATGTGAAGGCTTGTTGGTGTAAAAGTATTTCTAATCTAATCTGGCAGGATCTATGTCCAATCAGCCATCCTTTCTCTGATGACTTACTGTGTTTTGAAGTCCCTGGGGAACAGTGTGCGCTATGCCTTGAAATCTTCCTGTGCCACTACTGTGCATGCCGACGGCACTGGTTTGCTTTAAATGGCGCCTGCCCTCCCCCCTTATGTTCTGATCAAATGCTTCCACACAGACAGGCCTGCTTCCATAATGTATGTGCCATCCTCTCCTCTTCTGTAATAAATGAGATTTGAAACAAAGCAGGGAGGTACCTGCAAGCCTGAGCCTAAACCGTGATGGCTCACATAGCCTGCGGCTCTAACGGAGACTGACGGAGCGCCAAAGAAAGTTTTAAGCGAGCTGGAACAAAGTCGTGAAAACAGGAAACCAATTTGTGAATTCTCAAAGAAGAACAGCTGGAATTTATTTATATTTATCTTGCGCTTTAAAGTATTTCTTAAACTGGGGCAATATTCTGAAGTGTGGTTTGTTTTGAAGATAATTGGCAATTGACAACACAAACAAACAGAAATGAAGTACCACATGGGCACCTTGTACCATGACTCACATCCCAGGCTAACGCTTCGCTAAACATCTGGGGAGCTGTCAGACAGCTCCTACTAATCACATTTGAAATTTGATTATGCAGCCCTACACGCACCGAAAATGCAGAGAGACAAGTGGACAGACAGCAAAGGAGCATGTTTAAGAAATATTACCCAATTAAAATGGATGCCAGTAAGAGGCAGAATTATTTGCAAAGCACGACTGGAATGATGAATAGCACGAAGGGCTTTTTCAGCCGAGACCACATCCATCTTTGATGTGATGAAGATCTGCAGCTACCTACACTCGCTGGAGCCTCTTCATCTTCTGACTGCAGCCCCAGACTCTGGGAGACGGCTGCACTGAGCGATGGTGTGAGTGTGTGGCCGGGATTAGGCGTGCTTGGCCTTTTAGAAAGCTTGGACACTGAAAGACTTTTTCCTCGCGCACAGTGGAGAAGTTCCAATGGAGGTGGGGACAGTGGGCCAAGAGCCTCTCATGCTAATGAGGACATTGTTGGGTTGTCGCTGATTAAAATGTTTCCCCAAGGCTGCAGCATTCATGGGCTAATAAAAAATGTAATCGCTGATGTGATTAAGAGACGCGTGATGATTCATGACAATAATTACGCTGCAGGGAAGACAAGTGCTTATGACCTCAGAACTGTGCACGATATGGGAAAGTCATTTTGCGAATTCATTACGGACAAAACGTGACAAACCCAACAGTTTCATACACATCAGAAAAGGCATTTCTGGAGCGATGACTGGATATCTATATTTACCTGTTTGGGGGAGGCGTCTGTACGTTTGACCGGTTAGCGAGAGAGATTAATGGGACCATTAAGCACTCCAGCTTATAGGAGCATCTTGAGTAGATGAGTGCTATTCGCTAATGATTGTGTTCTGAAAAGCCCTGAAATCATTACCAGCAACAGGTTTGATTAAATTCCAGTGTGGACTTTAAATCGAAACTCATAAAAAAATGATAGTTGTGCTTATAGAAGTGTCCCTCTTGGCAAAAATAACCAGTTGGGTCCATTTCTGAAAGCACAAGGACTTAAAAAAAGGAAAGGATTCAGACCTGTGTAACATTCAGGGAGGAAGATCTAGTGGCAGTGATTAGGAAAATGGCCGCCAGCCCAGAATATTGTGCAGTTGTACCTATGTGAACCATCATTTTCAGTTAATAGATTCAAATGAACAGATAACTTCTAATTACATGGTATCACACACGCTGTCAGCTGGAGTGTGAACAGCCGACACAACAAAGGTTTATTTACAGCTTCTTTTCATTTCCTGATTAGCAGACAGATGGATGGGCCGTGTGCGTTGTTGTTTGCTACATTCCTCTGATCCTCAGCCAACAAAAATGTTGACATATGAGTGCATGGTCAGTCCAGCTAAGCACAGACCACTGCAGAGCACACCCAGCGGAAGAGCGAGGCAGCGCTCCGAAGATCAGGCAGATGCTGCTCTTCTTTACACTGCTGGGGGAGGCGTGTCCATCTTTGGATAAAAAGGCAATAACCTGGGAATCCCAGGGCTTTGGTGAAATCTGCTTTATGAGAAGCAATTCTGCATCTGCTTTTGCTGCCCACTGACCGTGTTTGCGCTGCTAGTAAACCGACACATTCGATTTTAATGGGCTAGCATCCGTCCAATCTCTCAGAACACCTGGCACAATTTATGAAACGCTTCAACTGTGAGTGTGGAGGATCTATTATAATCATTGTAACGGCACTGCATTAAAAAACAAGGCAGAAGTGCTAAGTGTGTGGTGATGGATGTGTATTCACCTGCTGGCTGGAGAGGGGAGAAGGCACCATCCTGACTTGAGTCATCCATTGCTGCTGGGTGGTGCTGTCGATGGCCTTGATCAGCAACGTTGGTGCGTGCTGTGGGGAGCGCTGGCCGCTCCTCGCAGCGTAAACCACTCCGTCAGCCTCTATCCAGAAGTCAGACGGATTGTTGCTTTCCAGTCGCACTGGACCACCTCTTCCACAGTCAAGGAACCTCACTGGAGGAGACAAAAACAGAGACATTTGTTGAAAAGAAAGGGAAAAAAAAACCAGTCCTGGGGAAATTGGATGTAGAGAACAGGCAGACACACAAACAGGCGGTCCACGAAGGTTTCTGATTCTCCTTCTTGCTCATGCATTATTCACTTCAAGCTGTGCCCCAAAAGGTATTTCTCAAAACAGATGCAGCGCAGAAAAGACAGAGGGAGGAAAAAAAACCGAAAGCGTTTCCCTTTAGTGCTATTTAAAACCCCAAGCCCGCCCCTTAAAATCCCGATGTGTAAATTAGCTCTAAAAACCCACTGTGTTTGGACAGCATGTGTAAATGTAATTCAGCTGGAATTAGGCACATATCCAGCCAGACCATTCCTACCGCAACTTCTAAACCTCAGCTCCTCAGGGGACACGCTCAAGTGTGCATGCGTGATGCTGATTTATATGAGTGTTACTCTCACTCACACACACACACACATGCACAAACATGCATATGCAGTGAAGTCAGGTGACCAGCAGGAGCCAAAGTCCCACTGGTGCAACAATACAGCTGTTTCCATAGGTACACCTTTTATTTCAATACAACGTCTATGTTTACAGCGCGCGCACACATGCACGCACGCACAGCATAAAGACAAAGATAAAATGCTCCTTCTGGCCATAGAGATCAGAACATTACCTACTGTAAAACAGTTGTGTGGAGGCTCTTGCTGGTGCATCTCTGAATTATTAAAGGAGATGTGAAATTACTTAACAAAAGCCTGGGAGGAGGGTGTCTAATCTTCCTTTGTGCTGCCACCTCGGGGACTCGCTGATATCTTCAGAGTCTCATCTACACTAACGCTGTGATCCTGTGGGCTTTGGGGGAGGCCGCAGTGGGTTCAGGGTCTGCAGGAAGTCATGAGTTTAACCCCGAGGCTTTGTTCAATAGCTGCACCCAAATATATGCGAGCAGATCTCCCTAAGTGCATCACGTCCTGCTGCTGCCGCTCTGAGATATTCAGACATTTTTTTAGGATGATAGCCGCGATGTAAATGCAGAACACACAGCAGCGAAACACTGTCTGAAATGTGAAAAATGCCAAAAACAACATATTTAGAACAACAAAGACACAACCTTTCTTAGACAGGCAGAGCCCATCTTCTGAAAGGATCAGATGCCATTCCAGCTGCTGCCAAACACAAGACATCTCCCCAGAACAAGCAAAATAGACACACGGACCAGATTTCTAGAAAACTGGATAAACGCTGAGCAAAGTGAATTTATTCAACAGAAGAAAAGTTAACTTGCACAGGAGGGACTACTGCTCCGACAATAAAGACAGAAAATGACAAGATCTTTCTTTTCTGCTGGAATACACATGATATCGACCGTCACCTTCCTGGCAGGCTTTGGTAAATTACCCTTGACCAATTAGCTTTTTTCTCCTCTTTTCTCTTTCTCTGAAACTGGAAAAGCTGACATTAGATAGATGACTTTCTCCCTCTGAAGGTTTTGCCTTAAAGCCAGCAGCCTGTAAACTCGAAGCCTTGAAGCAATCACCAGCCGGCCCCAGTCAGCAGATCCTTAGACAAGAGGGGAATACGGAGCAAGAAAATAACTCACATCTACAGGAGACGAGCCATAAATTCAAGACGTTCACAATGGGATGCGTAATGTCTCACTGGTCTGGGCTGAGGCCTCGACGTTTGTTTTTAAAGATGGATGCATCATACACTGCAAAAATCAATCTCCAGGGCCAATCGTTAAACTGTTGAGATGAATAACAACCAAAAAATTAACTGATAAGGAAAAAAAACACGTGGTTATTTACAGATGAACCGTATTTGATTAAAAATGTGGCTAAATGTGGCTCTTCGCTTCCCTGTACATCATGAATTATGTCCGCCTGGAATATCAGACAACTTTTAATCCGACACAGTCGTTTAGGCTTAAAATGTGATTTATAGGCAACAGATGTCAATCTGACAACTAGTTTCATTTCACACATGTGCGGGACATTTTCTGCCATGTCACTACTTAAACCTATCACTAAACAGATTAAAATAGGCGCCGGCATGCTTTTATGTTTAATCCATCCATATGGCACTTGACATGGTTTACAGTTTGCTTTTTTTTTTTTTTTGTTAACGAATGTGTTAAAAAAGTGCACTTGTCTGCAGCTGATGAGGCTCCGCTCTCTGGAGCACCGGCTCTCTTGGCTTATCTCAAATTTGGTCATAAGGACCCCTCTGAGGGGTCCTCCAATCCTCACCCCCGCAGAAATCTCTGCACAAACTCACAGCAGGCAACACCAATTCCTGCGCTAACAAATAAGAATGTCCGGCTTGGGCTTATTCATTCATCAGCCACGCTCTTTCGTCCCCCCTGGCCAGTCATTCAGACTATTCTCTCTATAGATGTAATGGCCCCCACAGTTACAGGGGCAGAAGAGATCTTGGCTGCCACACCCTCTCAGACGTGTCGTCATGGGCGCAGAGATAAAAGTCTCTGGTTTGGATAGAAATGCCGATGCAGCAAAGGGGGGTGGGGGGGGTGTTACAAAAAAAAGAGGGTGGGTGAGGGTGGGAGTGAGAGGTAGAGAGGGAGAGAGAGACAGAACAGACCTGTCAGCAGAAAAGCCCGTCCAACTAATACCCTGCACCAAGGCCCGAAATTACCTCCAACTCAATGATCCTATTCACAGATTTGATGCCCCCCAGCCCCCCCTCCTTTCCCCCTGACAAGCAACACAAAACCCTGGCTTGCCTCTATGGAGTGCCTCTCCATTGTGTGTTCCATCACGTGGTACCTCTAACTCAGACAGACACGAACAGTTAAAGAGGAACCGAGAGAAATACATTTACTCTGGCACGTTAGGTGCAGACTCCTACAGGAACCCAGTGGACATTCCTGAGCAAGCTCAGCTTTTATTGCAACATGCCGCCTTGATAGAAACTAAAACGCCTCATAATCAGTCCCTGGATCCACACCTCCATGTGAATTCACCTCAATACTACTCATTTCCGGGAGGTGAGATTACCGACTGTTGGGAAATATTCGGCATACTTTTAATGGGTGGTTTTATCAAAACTGTGAATAAATGCGAGCACAGTCAAATACCTCGGAGGCGCTCCCTTGCCCTAGCCCTTGGCAACTGTTGCAACAGCCCTGACAAAAAGCATTATTCACGAGTGATTATGACAAGCTCTAGCGGAGTGGCCTGTGCTGGCAATGAGACAATGCAACGAGGCACAAGCTTTACCGGAATGTGGTTTAGGACACGTACAGTGCCGGTACATGTCAACAGCACAGTTTACAGTAGTTTACGGGAACTTTGTTCAAGATCCAGTTCAAGTACAGGACACAGAAGCTGCAGAACAAAATGAAATACAACAGTTAAAAGTATGGCCACCCAAAAAACAACACTGCTTTTTGTAGCTAAAGCTACATTTGGATCTGGGAATGTCGATACTGCCAGACGGAGCCCTTGAAGGCATCTAAATGCACCTAACTTCAAATGGACTAAGCATTCTGCCCATAAAGTCAGCCCCAAAAAAGGGGATTTACAGAGGGAAAAAAGGAGTGTTTGTGCTCTTTTAAGTGTCTCTGGCAATTAGCGAAACTACAGAGGAATTGCATCAGAGCACACACACACACATTTGCCAAGCAGCTGGCTCCTTCTTCTAGCTTGACTGCCACGGCCATTCTTCCATTTGGCTTGTGACGTTTGAGCACAGCATATTTCTGCAGTTCTCTCCGTCGCCTTAGAAATGCTGCCTCGTTTTATTCCAAAGCTAAAATCCTTCACACACTGAACAGAAGCAGCGGTGTCTGGTATACATCATTCTCTGCCCAGTATATCAGGCTCAACAGTTTAAAAAGCTTTTTGTTTGATTTTATTTTTTCTCATTTTCACACACTCTCCACAGACAACGGCCACCTCTGAAGTGCTAACTAGCTCCTGTTGATAGAATCCAAGTTCATCTAACCAATTATTTAAGAAACCTACCATTACTCCCTCTATTTAAGAGCACTCTGGGTGGAAACCTGCTGAGCTGTACCAGCTAATGGTGGCTGGCTGCTGTGAGCTCCATAAACTAAGGTTTAAAACGCCCCTCAAGGGGCAAAAACAATAAATCTGCTAAAAAAAAAATGTAAAAAGTATAATAGGGGGGGAATATAACCAGTTTAGAGCCTGTCAGAGGGTTGGTGAAGGGAGGCAACCCAGTCCTTCTCAGACCATTGTTTAGTAAATGGAATGATCCTGTGTTTTGCAGTACAATGACAGCAGAGCATTGTGTGGATTACAGTGTCACCGGAGCCAGGAGCTGATAAGGCTAAGCTACATCCTCCTGCAGTTATCTGTGCATAGCTACTGGGGTTTTAGTCTGCCGGTTATTGAGACAAGCAGCTTGATGGAGAGGCTTTAGTGCGGTATTTAACTGGCCATGCACTACCGGGATGTAAAACCCTTAACTTTTTTAAACATCTGTTAGAAAAGCTCCCTGACCTTTACAGGTACCGTATTTACTCGCTTATAAGTCGACTCGCTTATAAGACGGGCCTCCAACTTCACCTGGGAGATCGTCGGTATTTTGTTTAGACCTGTTTATAAGACGGGAGGAAAGAAAGCAGGTAACAAGGAAAAAGTGAAAAGACAATAGAAATGAATAGAAACTCACCTTTGGGTCTCGTATATCTCTTCTACATCACTGGGCAGCTTCTGAGCCATGTGCGAGTGCTGTCGGAGGCAGAGATCATGCCGATTCATGAAGCGGGTGCTCCGTCTGTTCGAGTGACGACGTAACTATTGCCCCGAAGATCCAAAATCCAGTCTTTAAGTTTACTCTCCATGTCTTCGTGAGGTGCCAGCATGGTACGCATTTTCTTCAGAGTCTTGGAGGAAGCGCTTCGTAGTTTTTCTTCCTTCGTTCTCCAATCTCGGACCGTTTTCTCGGTCGCGCATGACAGTTAATCTAATTACCGCGTACGTGTCTCTGTTGTTTATTTTTGCCAGAAACCGTGAAATATCTGCACAATGTTCTGAGTAAACTATTTTCTATGTCTGTAGACCTCGCCTATAAGACGGGCCCCCCAATTTGAGCCCAAAATCTCGAGGAAAAATCCCCATCTTATAAGCGAGTAAATACGGTAGATCTCAAATTTAGATGGGTATTAAGGAATTCAAAATCTTTAAATGACAAAAGGAACAGGAAAAGGTGCAACGTGGCGCAATTCAGAATTTTTTTTTTTTTTCCTCTCTATAGCAGGTTAATTCTACAACCTACAATTACTAAATTCTCCACTTTAGTCTTTTAATCAGTGAAACCTTGGACTTTGCTAGCTGTTCTGACTTCTTGATCTTTTCTACATCTTCTATATCTTTTCTGCTGGCAAAATACTTCATCTATAATAAACGTGGGTTTTAATTAACAGACATGAAACAGGAAGGCATGAGTGTGTGCCTGAGGCTCTGACACAGCCCATCTGATGCAGCCTGGCCTTTTTCTGCACCTTGCTGTCTGGTTCAAGGTAACAGTTTGGTGTAATGTGGGATAGAAACGGTAGCAAACTGACATCTGTACAAACAGACTGAGAGACGCTCCAACCTGACAATGGTGGGAGAATTGGTTCAGGACTGTGGGTGTGTGTGTGTGTGTGTGTGTGTGTGTGAACTACAACCAGCAGGGTGTTTAAAGATCTTAAAGATTTACATACCTGTATCCAAGGTGGTGTTAAGAGTGCCCTCTCCTGACACAGGTGCTAAATGTTCGCTATTGCAATGAAATTCCATTGTTTGGCCTGTGTGGTTTAATGTTCACAAACAGGGAAAGGGGCAAAGATGATGAAAACTAAAGCTGCCAGCTGCTATTGACTGGCTGTATCAGCTGACTGTGGTGAAGGAATGGTGCCCCCTGATTATAACCCGGCAGACATTTTCGGAGCATAATCACGAGAATGGAGCAGTAATGCTGCCTCTCTGCAACCTGTAATGTGACGTGACTAAACACTTTTGATCTCAGAGGCAGATTTGGGAGCTTGTATTTAGTTTAGTTCTTTTCCCTATGATCTTTCTGTAGAGACATGGAACAAGCAAGTGGCCAAGGATAAGAACAACTGTTGGCGTAGATCACTGGAGGTTTTTTTTTTTCATCTCAACAGTAGACTAGGTTGTTGATGCAAGAACAAGTGTGTGTGTGTGTATGTGTGTGTGTGCATGCATGCCAGTATGCCGGTATGCCGGTACTGCACAGCAGAACATGGCCGCCAGAGCTGATTGTCTCGTGCCCAGATGAAGCCACTTTTATGGGATAATTACTGCAAAGAGGCCCGGTGGAGCCCGGACCGGTGCGGGGTGAACGCAGCTTGAAGCCCGCGTGTCCCTCACGGGGTGTACATGTTCCCAATAAAAGCTGGAACCAGTTGCTGGAGCCATTATGTCACAAATTACAGTCACAGGTCCATGCTGAGACTGTGAAAACAAGGATAATGGAAATCCTGCTTTTATCTTCATGTGAAGATGTCAGGGCAGGAAAGGGGGAACAGAGAGACACTGTGTGAATCTGCTGTAGCTGAGAAACAAAGGAAGACGGGCTGACAGCCTCTGAGGAAGATTATTATACTGTACGATCAGCCTTTCCATGTCTGTCTCATCCTGAGTGTGTCTGTGCCTGAGAAGGCATGCTCAGTTTTAAATAAAAAGGCAATTTTAAGACTAAAAAATAGGGCATACCTGCTTTTGAAAGCACATATACCGGCTTTGATTTGAGTCCAAAAAAAAAGCTATTTAATTCTTATTACACTGAATGCAGCATTGCTGTTAGTTACCAAGACCCATACTTACTATAACCCTCAACAACTTTTAAAACGCATTCAAAGTTTTTGGAAGGTTCAGATATCTGTCAGCCCTCCAAAAGTAAAATGGAAAACCGAGAGAAAAAAAAAAAAGACAGCTAGACAAGGGCCGCTTCCTCACAGAGAGGGATTAGGGCAGCTGCCAATGCACGGGGTGTGTGCGTTTACCACCGCATGCTGGAATCAATACATGTCAAATTCTGCTTGAAACACAATTAGCCTCTGCTTTACAAAAAAACAACAACAACAACAACAACAAAATACAGGCAAGGAAGATTAAAGACAAGCTCAGTGTTCGTCTTAAGAGCTCTACCCAGCTTTTCAGATATATGACAGGTTGTTCTGTGCTGCTCCAGTCAGAGGAGGCAAACTGAAAGGATTTACAAATACTGTCTTAATGTGTCAGCCCAGCTTATCTCTTTGTACTGCGTTTGTTCCTGGAAATTTCAAGCTATAATAGAGAAGATCAACGCGGCCTGCTGGCGTGACCTGCTTGAACTGCTTACCCACGCATAGTTAAGTGATCAAACGGACGGATCTAGTTATTCTTGGGGATGATGGTGGTTAAGATCAATCAGTGGAAAGGACTTGCACTTTCTTTAGGGCAAATGAATAAGTGGAGAGCTCAGCTGTGTATAAAAGCAGTATGTGTTCAAACAGACATCTTTTCATACGGTTTAGAGCACATATTGATTCTTCAACTGATGTTGAGCTTCTGACATAACACAACATGCAATAAGAATAAAGAAAACAGGCTCGGTTTCCTTCATTGTGCTACACCGGAACAAAGGCAGAGATGTCAAGTGTTCACCTTATGAGAGTGCCATGATCGAGGCAGGGAGCAGGGTGCGGGAGTAAGATGAGCGAGTGGGTCAACAAGGTGAGCATGCAGCCAGTGGCGTGACGAAGGACAGCGCAGACGCTGCTGTTAATAAACGAGGAGTGATTCTTCACCCTGCTCTTGATACAGGTTGAAGAGAGTCTGGGGTCTGTGTGTTACAGACAGCAACAGTGCTGCAAGCTCAACATCAGGTGTGAGCAATCAGCCTTGGCTTTGCTCCAGCACTAGGAAGTGTCTCCTTTCATATGTGTTATCTGTGTTAAGGGGCCAGTAAAGCATTACCATGTGGGGTGCCGTGGCTGCTGGACTGGTCTGTGTGGGAGACGAGCCCCCTCACTCCCTTGTAATCAGCTGAAGTGAGTGGGTTCACAGAAAGATCCGTGCAGCTGTGCTTTATTACAAACACAATGAGTCCCAGATTAGAGGAACTGGAAACTGGAGGGAGGGAAGAGAAGATCGTGCAAGGGAGGGGAGTGAAAATGACTCCAAACACATCTGTCCTCACTTTGTTCGCTGCTACAGCACACAACCACAAGCATGGTCGTGTACAAATGAGTCTCAAATGTAGGCTGGCCGCCTGCGGAAATGTTTGCGGGCCTTGGTTTTTACATGCAAAGGCTGGTGGGAATCATCTGTCGCCTCGCCATAACAGCAGTGCTGGCTGGGTAACACCAACATCGCCTGTGGTGGCAGAAATGAGCAGGTGGTACTAACCAGTCAGTCACCACCACATAATATCAGAGTGCTTCTATTCCCCCTGTCAAAAAATGAATTCTAGAGCCATCACCGACCTAAAGGTGGAAGTCGAACTTTTACACAAATGTCTATTGTGCATTGCTGACGGACTGAGATGGTTCAGAGAGCGGAGTCATGGCTCATGTTCAGTCAGTCACGGCCTAAGCTTCCAATTCACTGGATAGTCAAGGCCAAACTAAATTTCATTTTATGCAGAATGGTTCATGGGGATGAGGGGAGAACTTACCATTTTTGTTCTCGTTTCCAGCCAGGTTCATTTAAAGTTAAAGAAACATGCATACGCAACTATAGCAGTCAGCTGTAAGTCATGTCAGCCTTTCAAAGTGAAGCCATCCTTTAGTGGAAAGCCTTCCGTTCCAAGAATAGCTTCCCCAGTGTGATTAAACATCAAACCACATTGTTGTAGCCTAATCCACCAAGTCTTGATGTGCCTCCTCATTCCTCCTCCTTTCTTCCTTCGCATACAAAGATGAGAGAAGTCGCTCTCGGAATTAATCCCACAACAAGATATATTTGAAAAGTGCCTGTATGACTTTGGAAGGGGAGGGGGGAAAAAAGTCCCTTTGTTGGAGTTTATGTGGCAACAACAATGGCTGCAGTTAATTTAATGCCAGAGTGTAATTATAGTGCATGGCTGGTGTGGTGGTGTGGAGGGGTTAATCCACATTTAGGCAGGAAGATCTGGGAGGACTGATACGCTGGCAGGAACTGGCCAGTGGGAATATGAGAAGGATGCATCAGGTTGGGGGCCATTTTCCTTAAGGCTTCTCTGCTAGCTGCAGAATGCTATGTCTTCCTACAGGAATTGATTTTTTTTTTTAACAACAGCAATAGTAAAGGCAGGTTTCATACACACAGGCTTCCTCATTCTGACTGGCCTTGCCTCTAAACACACATCACACGCATTTTATTTCGTCACCAAGTTTAAATTTCCCCGCTGTGGGACGAATAAAGCTCTATTCTATTCTTCTATTCTATATTATCATCGGCTGATTACTTATGGCAAGTAAGGTTTTAGAGATTATTTAAACATGAATGTGTTCAGATTAATGTAGAGATTTACAAACACAAGCAACCTAATAATACAGATATCAACCGCTCATTTTTTTTCCTTTTTGTCTTCTGGGGTCAGGTGTTGCGTGGCTGCTTATTAAACAATACATTATGTTCTGCTCCTCCAGGACCAGACGGGACAGCTGCAGTAATATACATGCAGCCTCCAGATGAATGACCTAATAACTCATTACATGGATTCAATAACACATATCTATAACCCCGCAAAACAGTTGATGGGAGTAGTAAAACTAACCTTCATATCTAAGTGTGTTAAAGATGAGCGCGGAGAGCAGTAAAACTGTAACTCACTTTCGATGGAGGGGGTCGTTTTCGTGCTTATGCTGTGTGTGCACATTGAGGTTGTATATCTACCGCCTCCATAAATAAGCTCCGATTCCCGTTTTTACAATCTCTCCAGTTCCCCGATATTAGCTGGAACTTTTGGATTCATGAAACAAATCATGCTGTCTGACTGACCACCCCCAGCTGTTTCCAGCGCGTCGTTGTGGCCTTTTAAAGGTCATTCGTGCGATTTGGAGTTCCGAGGACAAGAACTTGGTTAGCAGCAGCAGCAATCTGGCGAAACATGGCCAGCACGTGAAGCTCTGAGATCATCCGCTGCTGCCCAGCTGTGTCTGTTGACACTGTAGAATCTCTTTCAAGCCAACCAGACATATGGTTTGAATCTGAAACATCAGAGCCAGGCTGAGCTTTCTAAGCATGCAAAGGGCCATAAATTTAAAAAAAAAAAATTTAAACTATCTGAAGCAAAACAAAATACATCACAAGGCTTTAATAAGTTTAAATTGGTATCCCTTTGGACTCAAACTGCCAATTTCTGTGCTAAACAAGAGATTCTACTGTCTAATATTGCATTTTAATATCAAATTTTTGATACAATGTCACAGCCCCAGGCTACCTTTTCAGTTAATGCATTATTCTGCTCTGAATGACGCATCTCATATCGCATACGCATCTCAGTAAAACCAACATAAAAGCAGACAAAATGTGCCTAAAATGCAGTACCAAAGCACAAGAGCCATTAAGTTCAGCTGTGGAACTTCCATTACGGACGTGTCAACCTGGGTGCTGCTATATCCACCAACCCTGCAGGGAAACACAGCTCTCGTCGGCTCTGGTTAAAGCCTGGGAAACAGTAAATAAATGTTATCTCTTTTTTGGACTTACTGGCTGGAGGTGATAACTCCTCCAAGACCTAAAACCAGAATGAAAAAGAGATACTGAACAGCGTTTCAACCAAATCCTTCCCCCCAGTTGCTCACGGGTACTGCAGAGGTCAGCTTCGTCCTCACTTCTGCACTGTGATAAACACCCTCGCGCAGATTTGTGCACAGGGAGTTGTATTCAGAATTTACTGCATGTGCAACAAATATAAAAATATACTGTCAACATAATGTATTGTAATAAGGCAGGATAAGAAGCTTTAATAATTGCACCCTTAATATAGCAACAGCAGCTGCATGATTACCGGTCCTGGGGGGGTCAACTCTGTGCAACAAAGTCTTGTCGAAGTGATGACACACACACTGGCTCTTTTGTTGCTTCGGAGTAAAATCTGCAACTTTTTTGACCCATGGTCAACTGATACACGTTTCCGCCGCCTGGGAAAGGGCGTTGTCGGCAAACCTCAGCGCGTCGTTTCATCTTGCGTTATAACTCCCCCGTCCTTTGTACGCTGAGACAATAACTGCGTTTTAGTGTGTGGGGAGGCTGAAGGTGGGGTTTAGTTACCTTTTCAAATTCTACTATCAGAATGCCAAAGTCCGACATCCTTGTGACAGAGCATGTGCGACTAAAAGAAAGCGTGCAGAAAAAGAATCCACAATATTTCTTGTTTGTACATTAATTTGCATAATGTGGGCGTCAAGGGGTCAAGGATCACCCCAATCAAAACTCCCTTTGATGGAGGTTTTGCAATATGCAGGAACTGAATGCTTTTTAGCCCAGCGGCAAAAAGAGAGAACAACTCCAGCATCCTAATACCCACAGCTCTGCTCCAGCCCTTTATTCAACTGGGCTGAAAAGAATCCTCCACCAGCCCTGTAACCTGAAGCAGCCTGCGTATCAAGTTTGCAACCAGAAGAAAGATGAGCTCAGGAAGAGCAGAGAAGAAACCTAATAAGCCAAAAAAAAAAAAAAAAAATTTGCAGAAGAGCAGAAAATTTCTAGTTTCTGTTTCTGTGCCGTGTTCTGGTCGGAGTTGGGGTGGAGTCTCTACAGAATGCTGGAGGGATTGCTCCACCATGTTGGCTACCACTTCCAATCTCAAATCTGTTTCCCACAGGCACTAAACAGTACTAAACAAGAGAAAAAAACTGCAGTAGGGGATGGAATTTTTCAGCATGCTTCCAAAGCATAGCTAGGCTGAAGCATAATATTGACATTCATTTGCATTATTTGAGATTAACTGTGAAATATGTAATTATTATGATGCCAAATATCATTTTTCCACAGAATCAGCAGTTGTTTCCCGGCAGGACACGGTCTACACCATGCCAGAAGCATCATATGTTGCACGTAAGTCCCTGATGCACAGCAAAACATGTAAAGTGCCGCACAGGGGATGCTGAGTTGCATTCTGGGTTGGAAGGCGTGAGCTAGAAGGGGATGACGTGACAAGCTGTAGCGGCCCAGGACACCAGAAAGGCCTGGACAGCACAAACATTTGCCTTTCTGCCTCACTGGAATCTACATTAGGAGGTCATCGGCATTACAGACTCCTCCAGATCTGTGACCTGGCGACAGCTGTGCACGGCAATTGATGACCCAAGCACATATAAAAGATGGAGAAGCTGGCGATGACATGGATGCAGAAACTCGATCCCTGACACTCTGCCTGGGGTAAATTAAACATCCATGTCAGGACAGCCTGGTTCCTGGAACAAAGAATATTTTAACAAAGCAACATGGCACAGAGACAAGAACTAAGGTCCAGAGGTAAGAGGAGAGGAGAGGAGAGATCCCCCTGACGCCATAAATCAATCCCAGTAACAACAGGGTCAGAGGATCTGCGCCACACACTGAAATGTCTGATGTTGCCGTCGCATGTGTCTCACTCACTCATGCTATAGTCATCTGTCCAAACAGACCAGAGGGACTAGGGTTTTAAAGAGCAAATGTAGCATATGGAGCACACCATACTGGGAGGGAGTGGGAGTTTTTACCCGCTACAGACAAATGGTGCCGTGAGCTGGGACAGCAGGAAATTCATATGGAACTCCAGTTTACATTTTATAGATAAGGAATTGTTTCTCCGGGGAAAACATTAACCATTTTGTGGGTCTGCAGCGTTGTGCAGGTCGTTCAAAATGGAATAAAACTACTTTCCTTTTTTTATTTTCTTCTCCCTCAGACAAGAAGTCGAGGGTTTCACACCATTTCCCGCATTTCAGCTAATGGCAAATTACCTTTGTGCATGTGGGTGTGTGAAACGAGGTAAATAACAGGAAGAAAAAAAAAAAGTCAGCAAATCACTTTAATGACTACTAAAATCTAATTCCTCTCCTTAAGTTGACTTTGAAGGCTCTTTAGACCCTGGGCCACAAGAGGAACATATACTTCCTTCATTTCTAAACACGACCAGTAAAGGGGAAACATAAAATGGAAGGGTATGGAAATGAAACTCCCCGTGTATCAGAACTCAGAACCCTGTCTATCACAGCCACATTAGGATATATGAGACAGGAGGCCCATCAGACATAATAAGCCTTATCCTTTTCAGAAAATGGCCATTAAACTCCCTCTTACTAGACCAGCCGAGCCATCAGTTCTCAGGCAAGTAAATGAAACAAATGAATGGCGTCCCCAGTATTACAATTAAAGCATAAAATAACATCAGACTGATGAAGGGATTAATCCTCCTCTACATTTATGCCCCGAGTAAGCAGGGAAAACTCAATTATAACTCATTTATAAAGGCAAGGCATGTATTCTGTTTCACCCTTTGAATGTCAGGCTCGTATGCACTCCTGCTACACGAGGCTTTCTTTGAGAGGGGTGGGAGACACAGACACATTACTCACAGCCATTTTAGTTGCCCCTGACAACCACGGGCTGTTGTAAAGTAGACCTCCCCCTTTCTCCTTTTAAGTTCCCCATTTTCTTCATTGCACTCTTCCTCCCTCCTTTTCAATTGGGAGTCTCCTGGCTTTTTTTTAAAACCCCTCCCCCCTTTGTTACAGACACAACCACATTATCCATGTCAAATCCATTGGAGGCAGCCGAGGGAAGTCGATATAGAGCAAATAGATTCTCTGCTCGTGTGCATCTCCTGAAGCAGCAAAAGTAAACGCAGCTCCAAACAAATGGAACTTTTTCCCATTATTTGATAAGAAGAAAGAGAAAAATCTCTTTTTAAATCAAACGCTTTTTCCCCCCACCACACACTCGGCAAAGATTCATCTAGGAGTAAGAGAGCTGTTTTCAAATTAAATTAGATTTCTAACAAAGCCAATGGCTCATGAGGATGTGAACAGTGTTAGCAAAAATAAAACAAAGCCTCACCTTTGCAGACGTTTTTTAACCAATTATCACCTGTCAGCAGCTTTTCACCCCTCTGTTCTGAGATACAGGTGTGACACAACTCAAGTGTGACCTGATAAAAGACACGCTGCCAGTTTAGCGCCAGTCATTTCCTCTCAACGATAGGCCTCTTTATTTAGCATAGCCTGAGGAGGTATGGTACGCGGCGGCCCAGACAGCAACACCAGCGTCTACGCTAAAAATAAACCAACCGGTTAAACGTTGGCTTAAGAAAGCCAGTTATGTGACAAATGTGACACGAAATCCCCGAAACTAAACACGTTAGACAGGAGGGACAAGAGACGCCACCTGTGGGGCGCCGCTTCTCCTGCATCTGTTCAGTCAATGGTCAGATCTGTGGCAGTGACGGTGAATACTAACACGAGCTTGGGCCTCCTGGGCTGCTGTACAGCGGGGCCTGGTGTGGAATCACAAATGAGTGACTTTGACAGAAAATACATCATCTTATAGATAAAAATAGGGCTAAGGGTCGAGTAGCCGAAAGAGGCAATGAATATAGAGGTTGAGGGATTTTCAATATGACAGGAGGTTGTTATTTGCTGGCAGCAGCGAGCCCTTTGCAAACAAAGGGCCTTTCATATTTCCTGTGAACAGTCCTCCACACATAAATTACTCTTCTTCTGCCCTTCCTCCCATTACTATTCAGTGTTTACAGCATAAAGAATAAAATTAAGAGAGCGGAGGCACCAGCCGTGCATCTCTAATATGTTAGGCATTTCTGGAAAACATTCCGAGCCACATGTCAGCCCGTGGAACCCCGACGTTTCTCCTTGTTCCGCCTGTGTCCAATTCCCTCCGTTCTCATCGGTGAGGAGTGAAAAATGCTCTGCCCAGCTGTTGTGTTTTGGGAGTCGCTGTGACAGGCGGGGAATGTGCCAGGTCCCTCTTATCCTGCAGAGAAAAGTGTTCCGACAGTGGCGCCCAGCTGCTCGTGCACACGTGCACAGACCTCTCGGTGGTCTCATAGAAGGCATGATAAGCAGGCGAGGAGCCATGATTTCACTCCCGTCGCACGCTCAGAATAGATTTGCAGGAGTAGGTGGAGGAAGAAAAGGAAGACGTGAGAAACGAAGTTTGGAAATGCCACACTCGAAAGTGTGGCCAGTAGACAGCCTGGATTATTTCGAACACACAAATCAATCACGGCGCTACTGCACTTTGCAAGCACAGGCGGCTGAACAGAGGTTAGAGATCAGAGGAGTGTGGAAGAGAGGCCTGAGCTGTTCCACAGAAGGCAATTCCAGCTGACTGCATGATCCCACACCTACCGCTGCACTCACACACACCTTCTAATGCCTGGGACACCGCTGATTCATGAGGTGCTCAGCAGGGGAGCACTCTGCTTGTTAGCAACAACCAGAGTGTTTTTCCAGGAAGTTGAACTGGTTGTACGCTGGGCCAAGATTCACCTCATTTTCTCTGATTTGTTTAAGGCTCTGGGGAGTTGACGGCGTTCCAGGTGTCGCAATTCAAGAGGATTTAGTTGACTTGAATTCCAACCGTATCCACTAAATGACTGCCGCCTGGACTTTTCTTCCCTTTAAATGTTTGGAAAGATCTAAAAAATTGAATCCTTATCTCATAGAATACCCAGTACAACATGCCCTCCACCACTAAAACTATTACCCCCACACTGTGGATATTTAGCAGCACAAGCCTAAAATCACAGAAATATAGCAGCGCCGATGTATTACCGGTATCTAATACGGCATTTTTGTAAGGCACCAGAACAATCGGTTTTTAAAGCACAGCATTTACCATGGCAAAAAAAAAAAAAAAAAAACTAATAACAATAAACAGACCTGGTAGTTGACTGATTCAGCCTTAAATACACCATTAAAGCTCAAGAAAAAATATTATTTTAAGTACTGAATGATGAGCTTTTAAACAGATGTATGAAGGAACAATGTGTGCCAGTGTTATTCACTAGCTGCCATGGTAAATACACAACAAAGCCCTGTTAGTGTCTTCTGACCTTCACTGTCCCAGAAATCACAGTCTTGGTAAACCAGTGGGGGAGTGGGGGGGGTCCAAACAGGTTCACCTTTGTTTTTCCTATTTTTAATAGGTTTGCTTTTAGATGTTGAGGTCTGGGAGTGTGTGTGTGTGTGTGTGTGTGTGTTGAAGCAATAATGCCGCGACAGGCTGATGGTTTATGTTCTCCGCAGGCCCTTGCAGCGAACCTCATTTAAACCAATATTGACTGATAAACTAGCTGCCAGTTCTGCAGGTTTCACTGACGGTTTGACTTTGAGTTGTGGGCTGATAAACTGATAAATAGCAGTAAAGGGAGGGAGCAAAATCCAAACAGATGAACAAACATTCAGTAACTTTATTTACAGAGTGGAAAAAAGGATTTTCCTCAATTAATCCAGGCGGATCAGTAGGGGTAAACTAGGTGTGGGACGGTTTCATATTCACAGCTGGATTAACTTGAAAAGTAACCATGGTTTTTTTAATTTTGCAGGGATGTTTTTGGTGCAGGTCTAACATTCTGTTTACTAATCTTGCCTTTTGTTTTGTTTGCATTTAATTCTATGACGTCGCCATTTACAGCAGTAATTATTATTTCTGCAGCAATATTAGCTCAGTATTCCTTCAGTTCAAGAGTGGCCGCTGGTCGTGGGATCTGTGGGAAATCTCTGTCGCATGTGTCTGACATGCACTGTCAAGGACGCTTGTCTGATTAAATGACCCAGTCGAGGTAGAAAACAGAGCTGGGTTTCACCCTGCGTGTGAACGTAGGGAGGGACATTTCCTCTGGACAAATTGGGTGTTGTTAAAAAAAAAAGCGCTCAGTGTGGACGGTGAACACAACGAAAGCCAACATCTGCTATTGTCTCTCCCACCTGGGGAGAGCGAACAGACCTGCCTTCGGTACGACGCTGCCAGCTTCTGATGTCCTGCTGCCAAATTCAACCACGCCCGCACCTTTATTCTGAAGCGTTGACTCTGCTAATCTGGTGTCTGGTGGTCTTCCTGTCCATCACCAAGCTGTGGGTGAACTTCAGCCCTGCTGCAGTGTGATCCTATCATACGTGCATGTCTCCCCTTCCCCCCGCCATCAGCTGGCACCCACTCGTCCATGAGCTCTGCTGGAGGTAGCGGCTTGAGTGATATGCAGCTTTTCAGGCCCAAAATATCCCACCCACTCATTGCACCCCTGCTGTACACAGGCACGCGGTTTTTGTACGTGCGCTTATCGCCCGCGGTACATTTTTGTAAGTGGTCTGCCTGAGCGTGCAAATAAATCCCCCCCCAAACACACAAATATGCATTTGCAAACAGCACTCTCAAGCAAGGGGAATTTACAAGCACTTCTCCTTTTGCCTCATCCTCTGGCTACACTGCTGCCAATAAACAAACACTTTAGACATGATTCTCCAAATTAACACTGCTAGAAGATGGCAGCAGGGGTTTTCTCACTGCTTGTGTATGCCGCAGATGAAAACGGACATAATAAATGTGGAGAGTGGTGGTATCAAACATTAAAAGTGGATTTATAAAAGTAGCGCTTGTTCTTTTGTGCCTAGAACAAAATGGCCACCCAAGGTACCATTTCAAATCAGCAACCTTTTGTCTGTTTATGCTGGAGATATGGAAGCAACAATGTGACCACTAACTGCAGACCAAGAGCAGTCTGTGAACCTCAGTGCTGGCAGCAGACCACCCTAAACATACAAAATCGCAAAAATATTAACCTTTCAACTGCTTCCGCAGATAACCAATTAGAGAATGGATGCATTTTTCTCTACCACTTATTTCCACTGGGATGCCTGCAGTCGAAGGTTCAGACAGTACAGATGAGCTTCTTTATAGTCAATAAAAATGGTTTTAGTTGGAGCCACATTGGGGGTTGGTGATTATTATACCCAAGGATCAGGGTGGTAAAAATACCTTCCTAGCATGTTGATCCAGGAAAAAAGCATGCCTGTCCCACCTCCCATCAGGTTTCACAGACTGGGAGCTCTGAGGAAGTACTGACTCAAATTTACATGTGCTTAATCTTCCCTGACCGTTTCTCTGTGGTGGATACAACATTCTTTGCATGTCTTCTTTTATTCGAAAGGCTTCTCCTGTGGACTTTTTCTTCAACATGTTACATGTTTGAAGCCTGGGACAGAAGTAAATTATTTGCTCTTCAGAACTCAAAATCAGCATTAGCCCAGGCTGGAAATGACAATCACTGCTGTATTAAATGAGACCATTTCATCCGTTTTACCACTGCGTGCCGACATCTCAATTTGTTGCACAATTTGCAAACAAGGCCAAGCCCTCCCCATTATTACAGAGAGGCTCATCCGCTCAGGGATAGCGCTGAAATACACAATCGTGTGCTGACCTGATAACGCCTACCAGCCTGAGTCATTACTGGGGCTTTGTTTCCCAACATTTCCAGCCTCTCCGGCTAAATCAAACAGATCGTTTTTGGGAAAAATAAAAAGTGTTAATCTAGCAGATATTTCGAGCATTAACACATTTCAGGGAAGGTTCGACACTATGAGAAAACAGTCGGTCGAACATGATCATCATCATCATCATCATCATCATCATCATCATCATCATCATCATCATCATTGGTGAGAGATGCAACCAGAGGATGAAGTTGTGCCCTGGGTTTGATTCACAGCCTAGCATTTTAACAAGCCCGTTCCGTTTTCCTCGTGGACCTAACTGCCTCCATCACCCCTGACAGGCGTGAAAGGTCAATAACCTTGGCCCGCAAGCCTCGTATGGTTAGCGATGCCATAAATTAATGGTCGAGGTCGTTATTCCAAATTCTTTACTCAGTCAAAGGAAGCTTATCTTCCACAAAGGTCACAGTGCTTGAACACTTATTGGGAGAGTCGGGGCTGACAGAACCTCTGAGCCTGAGCACATTGACTTTTAGTTTGGATGGGAGGTAGAGGGATGCTGGGAAAGGCAAAACCTCTGTCGTCCTCGAGCACAAAGAGCAGGGAAAAAAAGCACTTGGCTGGAACTTGTTTATAACATAACTGTTTGGAAAAAAGTCTGTCTAATTTATTGTGAGAGCTGCAGCCAGGGTAAGAGCTCTTTTGGCAGCCCTCCTCCTCCTCTGCTAGAATTGTGCAAATTATGACACTATATTCATTAATAAACACATTTGCGTCACATTTAGATGGACACACCTTTAATATGAGATTGGAACTAGTAAATTAAACCTAAACGGTTTTCTGAGTTTCTGTTGACTTGTGAAACAGATGTATTGCGAGGGAGTCTAGGCTCAGCCTATCGACTTAGTGCAAATTAAGTGGCGATGAGGAACTCTGATCTAATTTTCATTCCATTGTGTTGTGATTTCAAACCAAAACATGCCTGTGCTTCAAATTAAAGTCACAATCAGTTATTAATACTTTCATTAGCGCCTCCATCTTCCCCGAGTTGCCTGCTTGATAAATGTTAGTTAAGACGAGTTATTATGCTGGGAGACATTACCAGACATTAGTCTTGTCACAGCGGTTATCCCTTCAGCAGATCTACCCTCCTCCACACTTGTCCTGCTGAGCAGGCACCGCTACAGGATATAAAGTGGCAACGCGCCACATGCTCTTTAATGCCTCAGCAAATATCGACGGAGGCAGAGATAGCATAAACTCGGGCGACGCGGGCTGCACTGTGATGTGATGCTCGTTGCAACAGGGTCCGCTCACAGCTGCTGCAGGTCCGTCGGAGCGCCCATGCGGTGAAGGCAGCCACTGGTGTCGGCTAAGCCTTGTGACTTAGATCAGTGGAGACACATATGGTGGGTCACATATGTTCATCTGATGAGCCGGCATTTGCAGGATGTTTAGTTCTTAAGATAGTGTTGACTCAGAAAGAAACAAACAGGAACTGATGATGTAGTTGCACATACTCTGCCCCATTGTTGCAGAAATAAAAATTACATATTTATCCAATCACTAGAATGATTCAACTCATTCCTGAAAATGTGTCAGCTGCTGGTGTTACATACACCGTTGCTACAGCACTGGTCATGCATTACTCATTTAGGTCAGATCAATTATTGCAAGAAGCCAGAGAAGCTCCACCGTAAAGCACAATAACTGCAGTAGGGGGGTGGGGCTGCAGATAAAGGGACGGATCAAAGCAGAGGGGAACGTCAGACAATGCATTCAGCAGCTCTTCACACACACTGTTGTCCAGCGAGGCGCTGCTGTGCTGAAATGGAAGCCCTCTCTGGAATACAATGCTTGGTGCAGCCTGCGAGAGGCCGGATATTGGCCTCTGTGAACATGGATACAGTATTGTGGTCAGTGAATGTGCCCCTGATTCAAATTTCTCCTTTGCTGTCAAAAGAAATAATACTGGGCTAATTGACGCAGCCTCTTGAGCACAGCAAGTTGTTACACTTGTGAGGCACTCGTGCTAGAACAGGGCTAAACACACGGCTCGGTCGGTTTTTATTTTCTTACAACTGCTCAATGTACGACATTAATGTATTTATTTGCATATTAGCTTGACCCTGTGCATAAAGACATCTGTCTGCTGTCTGCACAGCAGTTAAATATACATCCAGCCGGTGAAAATACTTTTCCGCAGCACAGCCGAGGCTAAACAAAGCTAAACGCACCGCTTGGCAACCAAAAGGTGCACTGATGGAGAAAGAACAGGCATGGGGAGTGGCTTCCCTTCACGTGCATGCAAGAGCTTTCTTTCCTCTCCTCTACCTAAGCATAATGAGAAAAGCAAATGTAGCAGGGACTAGAGCAGATAAAAAAACCTGAACAATTAACTGCAGCAGCGACGCCACAGACAGCTTCCTCCGTAGACATGGACAGAGATAAGGACAAAAAAGGGCTATCCCACAGATCAGTTCCTGTAAAGTAAATGGTGTGCTCCGTGGTGCTCAGGTGCTGATGTATCATCTTTTAGGTGCAAGCTGGCATGCTCTGCTTCTGGCAGAGCACTGGTGAAAAATAGCAGTAACCTAGATGTGAGACGGCATAAATGCAGGAAGTCAGGTCAATACAGCTATTTATACTCAGCCTCATTAAGCAGCAGGGGCATTACTTCCTGGGTGTTCTCCATGTCAAATAAAACGCATGAGAGCCGGTGTTCCCGCTACTCATTTTCCAGGAATGGCCTGAGCTTTCCTGTCACTCCCTGTCAAGGATGGGATTTTCAAGAACTATTGTTCTGTCCGGCAGCCTTAAACGGAAGAGCTCGAATCGGTCATAGAAATGGAGGGGCACAGGTGTGATCACGCACCAAATCACCTATAAAACCCTGCTGCCTTCCCCATCTGTGTCCCATCCCAATAAAACGGAGATGGAGCTGACGACCGGATCAAACAAATCACAAATTTGATACGGTTCCCTTGCGCGGCGCAGTCTGAACCTTCCGCCTCCTGCTCGCGGTAAAAATCTATCCCAGCAGGAACCATCTGTACGCTTCTACAAGTGGTCGAACAAGCTAATTATATTCCAAGGACAAACCATCCCAACCTCTTGCAGACGTGAAGGAGGGACACCTCAGCTAATGTCCGGTGTCAGAATCTCAGTTAGGTGCCAAAAGCAGAGGGCAGGGTCTGCAGCTGATAAGAGCCGTATCAACATGGCTGACGAGAGGCTGCTAGGCCAATATCAGCATCTTGAAAAACACTGTCCAAGTACCTGACGGTACCAAAACAGGCGATGGCTAGTTCTAGACTAACCTTTACTGAGGTCAAGATCTCAAAGCTCATAAAGTTCAGACATGAATAAAAAATATGGGTAAGTTTTTTTCTTTTTAATTAAATTTCATAATTCATTATGACCTTCAGAGTTTTGTTCCTGTGATCCCCCGACTGAACAAGAACGCTTGACCGACCACCACAACATGTGGTGATTATCTGGGTCATAGCGGGGTGGGGGGAATAGAGAGACTGAGAGAAGAAAATACGTTCATGCAGGCAGATTGCAAAAAAGACTAAAACAAATTTGAACAGACAGTGAGACTTTAGCTGTGAACTGGAGCACAGCTTTCATTACAAGCTATTGATCGCTGCAAACAAAGACCCTAGACTCATTGATCTACCTCCAGAAAAAAAAGAGAGAGAGAGAGAGAGAGAGAGAGACGGGACGGGGCAATGAACTGCTCCTATGAACAGGCCTCCGAGTGGAACTGCTGCCTTAGCAAATACAAATTACACAAGACCCAAGTTTGAAAAGTCACCCAAAGAAGAGGGAAAAGTAGCCACTTTTCTGTTGTTGATGTGGCTCAGTGACCAGGTGGCTACATGAAATGGGCATCAGTTATCAAACAATGATTGGCACGCAGCTTCACAGGGCCTCGCGTTCCTCTTCATTTTTCCATCTGTAAGCTCAAGGACTTTCAGATTTTAATATGAGGAAAACGTCCTTGGCGGCTGAATTATTCAGCAAGGGTACAGACGTTGACTGTGACCTCATACGCCTCAAACAACAAAGAAGATCTGAAAGCTGGAGCAGGTTTTCTGAAAACACCCTCTTTCCAGTTTTAGGATCATTTCAAAAGTTCTTGTTTCAAACCAAAATTCTCTTTAAATGTCATCACGCTGAAGAAGTCCTGGAGATGGACCCTTCCAGCTGTTTATTGGTACTAGTGCAGAGGTCACACTCATTTAGTGTCCATGCTAACTGTCAAACCGGCCTGGACACTGATGAATGATCAGCTTGGAGGTCAGAACAACAGAAGGTGGGGGTGCGGAGCATTTGTGGCATCCCTGGTGATGGGGTCGGGACCCCTATGGCTGGTCTTTCTTTCAGCTCCTCCTTACCAGTAAACCCCCACTAGTCTCACCCCCAAATCTGTGGGCAGGAGAGAAAACAAGCGTGTTGCTAAGCGCTTGGCCCACTTTACAGGAAAGGGTGAGCAAGGTCACGTCTCGGCAAACACCGGGGCCCCTTAAACACGGCTGAGTGGCCCCAGCTGTACCCGAGGCCATCACAGACGGAACAGAGAACCAAAACCACCTAAAAATGGCTTCAAGTTTGGGGATTTGGGCCAAAACAATGTTTTCCTTGTCAGAGGGGTGAAACTTTGTTTAAGAGGTTTCCTTTAAATAAACACTACAGAGAGACGTAATTACGCTTAATGATGGATTAAATGAAAATTCTGAGATAGATATAGGCCAAGAGAGCTTTCCAGTTCATGTTCCAGTCGCTGACAGTGACATTAATTGCCTCAATCACAGTATTAAACTGGTCAACTGGAAATTCCACCCCCAGCACATCTCTGGAGCTGGCTCGCTGAGCTCTCTAGACGTGCTCAGATTTAAAGGACTTGAACCGAATCTAAAGAGGACTACAGCCATACTTTTCTGCTGCCGTTGGAGCTTAAATAATTGCCCAAAAAAAAATAAAATAAAATAAAATAAAAAAGCTAAATATGGGGTGGAGACAAGGGAAATAAAAGCAGAATGGATGGTAGGGGTGGGGAGGCTAACATCAGCACAAGACTGTGTATTAAGCCCAATTAGGCTTTTGGGCTTTTCATTAACCCAGTTTTTTTGGATAGGGAAACCTCTACTGAATAATGCCGAGACTGACTCACATTGGAGCCTGTAAAATGCTGGGAAAAAAGAAAAAAAAAAACAGCGCACAGTGTGTGTCAGCTCTCCAAAGCCACCGGAATTCTATTAGACACCCAGGAGCACGCCACCCGCAGCTACAGCCCACCTGAAATTAAATGCAATTTAGCAAAACAGGGCATTTTATTACGAGAGTAAATGGGAGCAGAGGAAGAACCACAAAAATTTAAAGACTTCAGATGCTTTTTTTCCCCATTTGTCGAGCTGATAATAAAAACTTGTGTTGTTTGTGTTCACTACGTATCAGAGTAGGTCAAAAACCCCTGTGTTAACAAGCAAACTCACCAGAGCAAACACTTGATCAGCCAGAGCCGTATTTGGTTAAGGTTTGCATCTTCAAACAAGTCTGCCTTTAATGGTTCATAAGATCCACCTTCTTACAAAGCGCTGCTAGAGCTGGTATTTCCACATGCTGACATTTAATATTAAACAGGGCCCATTTAGCCAGCTAATAACTGAAATCTGGCCGTAATATCAGAGTGAGATTAAATCTTTGAATCTTTGCTAACTAGCTGCGAACGGCCGTGTCTGAACCCACAGGATGTCTTTAATGAGGTGCATACAGTGTCTGTCGTTTACACAGGAAGAGCCTCCATTTGCAGATTCTGCGGGGGGAAATGATCGTGTCGACTCAGGTAGCTGGGAAAAAAAAGGCTGGAGTTCTTGGAAATCCTCACTGGTTTTTGAACCGAAGGAGCATGTGAGCTCTCAGCTGAGGGCCCACATCCTGTGTGTCTGATGCCCGACATGGTTCCAGATTACAACTTGAGGATGTGTATTCTCTGATTCTATACCAGAGAGATTTCAATTAGATAGAACAAAGATTTAAATCTCATCCTAATCTGTCTCTGGCACATGCTCAGACCTAATTGTTAATAAAATGAGCTGAAGGAAACTTTCCTGATATCCAGGGGAGATCCCAAATACACAATTATCAGAGGTAATGAAATGCAAGGCATTCTAAAGCATCAGCAGCCACATGCAGCTACCCATGTGTCATCTCCTGGTCAAAAACCATCTCTGAAACCAGCATGGTGAAAGGGAAGATTGAAAAACGTCTCAATGTGGGGGCTTTGTCTTTCAAAACATGCCAGGAGAGCTTTTCATTAGCGAATGCAGTTCCATTAACATCGTCCCACGCTGCTGAGGCCCGCTGCATCACAATGACACGGGAATGGTCCCCTCCGTCAAGGAAATCTGCACGGAGCAACAGCTCGCTGGGGGAGGGGACGGCAGAGAGAAGGGGAGGGGTGGGGGCAAACAAAAGGGAACCTGATTACCCCCGGTCACGGCTCATCCACGAGCCAAAAGAGAGAAATCCATCACCTGTGGGATCAAACAGAAACTTGTGCACAAGGCACAGCCCAGTGAAAGCTGCACCCACCCATGCAGGCTCTCTCCTTCCTCTCTCCCTTGTTTTCCAGTCATTGAGACGGCCCCCACCCCCACCGTGACTCACCTCGGCAGTGCTGTGTAAGTTTTGAGCGCACGCTGTGAAAGCCAGCATACGCGAGGAGGCATCCTGGTCCAGATGACCTCAGGCTCTGCCGTCTCTAACGGCACGTTGGTGATATATTCCAGCTTTTATGACTGTCGGGAGGCCTGCGTCCCGTTTCAGCCACTGCCTACTTATTTTGCCTCTGCTCAACTGAAAAGAAGCACGCTCAACCATGCCCTCGCGGGATGTGCTGGACTACTCACAAATATTTGTTGCTTCCTCATTGAAAGCAAATTAGGTGTGATGAAATTAGAATAAGTTAGAATTTCACAGGAAGGCTCTAACAGCCATTTTGGGAAACACTCAAATTGCTGTTATCACCACTAAGTGTGCACGCTGCCCTAACAGTAACCCTAAGGTGACAGAAATGGGGAGAGGCAGACAGAAAAGCGCACAGCATATGGCTGATATTAAAGTAGGAGGAGACAAATGCCATTAGACATTATTCAGACTATACAGAATCGATGCACCGCTGTAAGCCATTGAATGTTTAATAGCCGGGCTATTTGCGTGATTAAAGTTGCATAAGTATTTAACTCTGTGTGCGATTGATTTTTATTCGCTGCAATACAAAATGCCCCCAGTGCAATCAACAAAGCCCTCCTCTTTTTGATGATAACGCCAGACAGCCGAACATTCATCTCATCAAAATGCTAATCATAAACCACCCGCCTGACCGCCACACATCACGCAGCAGTTGAGAATCAAGCAGCGTGAGCATGTTAGCGACGCGGATGAGGGCTCTAGAAAGTTAAACCACTTCTCAGCGGCGCGGCCCACAAAAACTAATTGTTTAAATATGTCGGGGCTGTTCTGATCCTCCTCCAGATGTAAGACACAGAGTGTGCATCGGATACACACGCCAACACACTCAAACGCAGACACAACAAGAAGAAACACTGTGCCACTCACCGTTGAACAGGGGCCGTCCTTTCTCTATGATTTCTGGCAGCACAACCTTGTACGTGTCTTCCGAGAAGCCCCGCTTGCATGGTGGGGTGCCCCTGCCCTCTGCTGCAATCTGTAATGGTGGGGGGAGAAAGAGGAGGGAGGGCAATGAGTCATAAATCAACCTGCAAGGGGAAAAAAAATGCACTCTGTTGCCCCCTAAACCCTCTTGGTCACGTTTTGAAATCCCCACAGTCGTACAAAAGCATCTGTTGTTTTTATAGCAGGGGCTGCAATTAGGATAATGAGGCCAAAAGGGTTAAGCATTAGCCAGAAAGCATGGCTAGGCAAGAACAAGTCCCATTTGTCCCCCCCAGAGGGGCCCGGGCACAGAGGAGGGTTACGGCCGACCCTTCCCGGTCAGTTTCTTTAATTGACACACTACACTTGACATATACACAGCTCTGTGGGGGGGGTGAATATGGACAGTATCACTGGAATAACACACAAGCACGGCATTAAAAAGCACAAACTGGCTTCGCTGTAGCCACACTGGCCTCGTTTTTGAAAAAAAAAAAAGGGGGGGGGGGATCTGTGGATAAACAACAGAAAAAAGCCTAAAGTTCTTCCCAGGCGATGCACAACTGAAGGAATCACTCTGGTCAGCAGCTCCGGTCCAAATAAACTACATCATTTTTCTGCTCGGAGGCATGAGAGGCCTGGTCCTGGGTTCTGTGTGCACAGCACTCTGAAAAGAATGTAAAACGAGAGGAGTCCTGCTGAAAAAGAGCATTGTGGGGATCCGTGCCACTTGCCATCCTTAATCAGTGGAATTTAAATGGAAAAACGCTGGCAGACTGGGGGGAGGAGCGAAGCCGGAATTCTACTATGTTCCAGCAAGGGCACCGGGAGGAACATGGCCAGCAATTAGTGATAAGAGAGACAACAATCCTTCCAACAATTATCCGAGCCCTTAAAATGGATTTTTTTAATCAACAGTCCGTACTTAAATAGCAGGAGCGCCGCCGTTAGCAAGATAGTGTTCCAGATCCTAGAAACAACCTTGTGGGACAACAACAACAACTATGCTATCACTGTGTTGATCCGACTGTACTTTGAAATATATTAAAGATCTATGCTTTTTTCTGATGTTGCACGCCGATAGGGAATAAAAATAAGTAAAACGAGCACAGTAACCTAGCTGCGTTATTCCAAAACTTAATACAAGCGAGTGGAAACTGGGTTAATGTCGGCCTGAATCTGCCCAACTTCCAGACAATAAGAGATCCCGGTACCTAAACTCGCTAAAACAAAGCCACGGAGAAGCATTTTCGAATCTCGGAATAATTAAAGGTTTCTTGCGTTGTGCGCAGCTAGCACCTCTCCGGCGTAATGAGGCGAGGTTAGCTAGTGACGCAAACGGCGTAACTAGTACAATTACAGCCCGGTTTGGACCCATCTTGGGTGTAAAACGCCACTACAATTGATTGCGCGCCGTTCAAAGTGCCTGCTTGGAGGCGATCAGTTCTCGGGCTCCCAAGTCAGCAAACATCCCTGCAAAAGAGCAAAGTGCTGGAGTGTCCGGTGGAAGTCCGCTCGGAGACAACCTTACCTGCAGTCCCGCTAGGACCGCCAGCAGGAACAGACCGCTGCCTGCGTGGAGGGAGTACATTGGTGCGCAGGCAAAACGCTTTAATCCCCGGCTTCGGGATCCCGAAGAAGAGTCTTTTGTGTTTTGGTTTAAAAAAAAAAAAAAAAAAAAAAAAAAAAAGGAACAAAAGAATATCCGTTTAGCTCAAGCGCGGAGAAAGAAAAAGTCCCTGTGCGACAAAGACGGGAGCGGCGTCGGCAGAGAGCAGCCTGGTCGTCGGTGTATCCAGCAGCAGTGAAGGAGAGCAGCGCCTGGTACTGAAGCTGCTGCTCCCTCCCATCCAGCCCAGCCAATGACTCCGACACGGAAACAAAAAAAAAGAGCCGCAAGTCTGGAAGCCGACCATCTCTCTGTCTCTCCCTGCTGGCCACAGAGCCAACTTCACCGCCGGTGGGGAGCGGAGCGGGGGTCCGCTCCAGCCCTCCACGCACGCCGCCATTCTATGAAATGATGCTGTTTGTTTTCGTTTGTCCGTCCGGTGCTCTTTAAAATATTCCCATTTATCTTATTATCAAAAAAAGGACCAAATATTAAAAGATCTTTAGCTGCTAAATGAGATTTCACAGAGAGGAAACCTATGTAAATCAATTTCTTTGTTCATAAAGAGTTGTAAATTATGCTCTGTTGTGTGTGGGGAAAATAGAACAATATTTTAACTGTCAACTAAATCCTTCTGGGTGGTTTTGCATTTGTGTAACGGTCGATAATTTATGATAGGGCTCAGTTAAATGAGCTCCGTGAGCATTTCAGCAGATACAGGAGCGTTTCAGGGTTTCAGGTTCACTTCCCAGCCACATCCTTCCCTGTGTTTGGACTTGAAATGGTTTCCTCCCACAAACCGAAGGCACTCTAAATTGGCCCTGGGGTACGTGTGTGTGTTTGTGTGTGTGTGTGTGTGTGTGTGCCAGATGCCTCCTCTGTGATGACCACTGGGATAGAGCTCCGGCCTTTTTCTGTCATGCTGACCCAGAATAAGTGTGGGTCAATGGAGGATGGACGCACAATCTGCTGTTAAACCAGCAATTGCAAGTACATCGAAATGCACCTCAACATACATCACCAACCTTTCAGATGAGTGAGGGCTGGTTTGTTTTGTTTTTTTTTAATTTATGCAGAGCCCCGCAGAAAATCAGAAAACTGCACCTCAGCTTTGCCTTTCACACATATCAGCAAATAAAGCCAAGCTCAGAGGGACACTGAGCACAGGCAACTAGTTCCTACCATTTCAGGGTCAGTTTAAAGTCTCCATTAATCTGATTTTATTTACTCATGCCCATTGTATTCAAACAGGACTAAGATAGAAACACAAAGGCAGGCTAATGAGATAGCTCAGATTCTGGTAAAGTGAAGTCACTGTCATTGAACTGGGATTCTTATTTATTTTTTCCTCTTTTTCATCCGCGGGCCCCTGCAGAAAATGTCACGGATGCCAGTGTTTCAGGACTGAGCCGGTTGTCCCTGAGTCTGACAAGAGTTGTGTGTGTAACGATTGTCTAGTAGATTTTGATCACACCGACTGAGTTAATTGCTCTTCTCTGCACCCATGGTCCTAAGGATTATGAAGCGCTAGCGCTGCGGTGTTGCCGCTCCCCTCCTTCCCCTTCACGCACACTGGCTGTCGGTTCCGTTGCTGACAAATAGGATGACTGTTTCAATGACTGTCACCAAGATGTTTGGAATTCCGCATCCTATTCACTCGGCGTCACTTAAGCAGAGAGTCACTAAGTAAAATCTTTTTCATGTTTGACTAAAATATGCAATGAATAATTCCCTTACATTATCTCCTCATGTGATACAGTCTGATGAAGGTTAAATTACCTCGCTGGTGCTGCCGACACCTAATTAACTGTCAGGAGATGGCTGTCTGGAATACATTATATCTGCAACACAGAGTTATTCTGTTTTCAGGAAATGAGAAAACAGTTATTCTATCTCTGAATAATAAACAAGGCCTGACTTTTGCCTCCCGCCCACCTGACCGCTTGTCTGTTTTGGGGGTGTCTTAGGGGGCGGGACATGCCAGCCTGTGATGGGATATCTGGCTGGTTTCTACCACAAATCACACAGTGATGTGTCAGCGGTGTGTGTTCTGTGTCCGTGTGCCCTTCTGTTATTTGCTGTGGCAGAACTGGGTGAGAGATCACAACCAATGACCTGTTGAGAACCAACATTCCATTTTTTACAAATTGGCAAATTTATGTGATCTAATCTCATTGAGAGTGGGATCAAAATGCCCCATCTCTTTGATTAATGCGGAGGCGCTTATCTTTCATCAGCACTTGTCGAGGCAGACAACGGAGGAGGCGTTAGCGGGAATCCAATTTGGACTTGGTGCATTCAATCAAACAATATCATGTTGCATGATTCATAAGGCCAATCCGGGACCCTGCGAGACCCCTGTGTGCAGTCCAAGCGGCAGATTTTGCCGTTGTTTAAAACCTGAAATCATTTTCCATCAAGGTCAATGCTCGGTTTACGGTTAATGTATTCCCTCGTGCTGGCTGCAGACGGATAAGACTGTGCATGTACCTGTGCGGTGGGACCGTGAAGCATGGTGACCCTGCAGGTTGACCCTCCTAAATGCAGGTGGGCCAGAGAAGGCGGCTGACTCCCACCACTCTTACCCTTCACAGCTGAATGCGACACTGCGCCACGCCGGCCTCGATGTGGCTGCAAGAAAAATGGACGAGGTCAGCAACAGCCTCCCGCATCCGCAGAGCCTCTTAATGCTGACTGTGCCATTGAAGGAGACACACACCCCAGTCATTTTTCCACTGAAAGCCAAATATAGATGACTAACATCTGGTGACACCAGTACCAGGGTAAATTGACAGAGACGTGGCGGCACCGTTTGGAAATATCGTTGCACTTGGGTATTCAATCAGTAAGAAAGAGCACACGGTCCTGAGCGCAAACACGTGCTCCGAGGCCTTTCAATCTACGGCTTATTACCTTGTCACAGGCAATTCCGTGCACATCAAAGTTTGCTTTGGAACAAATTAGAGGCTGGAAAGAAGAAACCAAGATTCAAATATCATTATCAATTCAAATCAAGCCGCATTGTTATGCATCCCATAAAGAGTCTCCAAGGACCGCCGTAATTCCCTAATTATTTCCCTCCCGTGTCAACAACGCTCTTTCCATCTTTTATACCATTTGAATTGAGCAAAATAGTGTTGGGGATTAGGTCTCTCACACACACACTAACACACACAAACACACACACACACACACATACACAGATGGATGTGAGTGTTTTTGATTTGCTGGTTCCTTCCTGAGTATGCTGGTGTCTGATCTGCCGTTTACAGCAGGTCGCTGTGTTGAATCTTCCACGAGTGGCCTTCTTGACAGCCTGTGTGAATACTCCCATGGAGAACATGTGGAAAACAGGCTCCAGGTGAGACGCTTGAAAGCAGAAAATGTCTTAAAAAGAAAAAAAAGACCCCTTTTAGCACTGATCTTGATTTGCTTTTAATCCGGGTGACAGAACAGTCCTCTGTAATGTCAGTAAAACAGCTGCCACTCCCTTTTTTTAAAAAAAAAAAAAACCTCTTTGGCAAACTGCAAGTCGCTGTCGTCGCACGAGCGTGTCACCCCTAATTTAGCGTTTGTAATTTTTGCTGGAGGCCACATCTGCCTGCTGCGTACTCGCGTGGCATACAGATCTAATAGTGATTGATTGCCTGATTGAGGCAAATTGTGTTGAAGTGCAGAGCGACCCGAGGAGAGAACAAAGCGTCTTTAGCCAGTGATGCAATAAAGGCTGATCATTGATCTGGAGAGGCATATGCTGGCTGGGAGAGGATGGTCGTCTCCCAGCTCTGTGATCCATTTGTTGTCCTGCATGTTCCTTCTCACAAACTGGATTTGAAAGTGCTAAATAGGTTTCTGCAGTTGTTAACAATTATGTGTGGGATTTATGATGATAAAATGATTTAGATAGCTATCTCCTTTAATGAGAATGTGTTTCTTCCTCGAGGCACAGCGCTGAATTGCTCTAAATACTCACATGCACGTCTCCTCCATTACCACACTGCTATGTTGCTATCATACTTGAACACGTTTTCGTGCTAATTAAGTCCCATTTTTTCTCTTTTTTCTGCAGTAAAGTTTATGTTATTTCATCTGATAGGTGTTGAAATACTTGAAATCGCAGATGGCAGCGGAACATTAATGTCTACTCGGGCTTTTATTGTAATCTGTCCAATAGCTGCTGAGATATTTTGGTCTGGAACAAAGTAGCTAGCGCATGGACAGACTATAATGCCACATCTATAAAACCATGCGCTGGTTTAAAGCATCAAAGCAGCTGAAAAAGCGGCTCTCCTTGGCGCTGGAGGAGACGACGGTGAATGACAATAGCAGCGTTATCTGAGTTTCCAGGGCGAAACTGGAAAGTTTTGCTTTTAGAAGTGACTTTGTCTTCGTCAGGAAGGGTCAGTCAGAGAACTGCTGGAATACACTCACTCACACACACACACACACT
>CAAE01014992.1:341953-370016 GCA_000180735.1 Tetraodon nigroviridis | reverse complement strand
GTGTCTCCCATGAGCTCCTTTCTCCCCGTTCTATGCTCCTTTGAGAGGTTTTGTGCAGAAATCTGAACTGAAGGAATAAATAAATAGAAAAAAGAAAGCCAGCATTTACATTCCAGTGGCCCGATGTACATTTGTTAAGAGTCCAGAGGAGGTTAGAACTGCTGTGGGATGTTTCTCTGCGAGTGCCTCTTCTTTTAGTCTAAAAAAAAGTGGCATTAATGCCAGACTTGACTGCGCAGACACACACACACACACACACACACACACACACACACACAAATAAACCATTAACAATTATTAATCATACCAATCTTTTATAATAATTGTCAATGCCTCAAACACAACATACCTGATAATGTTCTTTATCATCTTTTCTGACTGTTAAAGTGGGGCCCTTTTTTCTTCTTGCAAGAAAAGATGTGAACATGACAACAAGGACAATTACACCAGGATTAGTTATGGCAATAATGACACCCATAGAAAATGCATTTGGAGTCACCTCCCTAAAGCTGAAATACTCATTAGAATATATCAAAATTACTATCGTTATCTTTGTTACGCTATAAAACCAAATGACTTACATTTTTTTTTAGAATATTCCCATTCATATGTACAGTAAAGATCAAAAACCGCTGGGACAAGTGATAATTATGCCAGTGAAACTTCAACAGATACGGTACATTTCAAATGTGTTTGGTCATGTTTACAAATGGGTTGTTTGTTTGATTTTTTTAGGGTTTTTTTGCACATCCATCTCATGCATTGGAGTGACCCTTGAAGACACCTATGTCCTTTAAATATGTTGACAGCTTTTTTTTCCTTTGTTATTTTTATATGTCCACAAAATGCATCTCTTCATTCCGCCGACATCTATACAACAGAGTCTCTTGCCTTTACACACATTCTGCATACACACACGTTTTTGACTCCACCTGTAATTATCAAATGGCACAACGTCCCTTTAAGATCCCCTTAAAGGCATTGGTGTTGTTCCAAGTGAACTGTTTTTGTGTTCCTTTTACACACCTAATACACACACACACACACACACACACACACAAAGAATCAGAGAATTTCAGCTGTTGGATATCAATAAGACCTCAGACAGGCTCAGATTTAGACGTAAAAATCTTCTGCGATTCTCCTCTTTTCTTCATTTCTGGAGCGGAAGTTATCGGTTCTTGCTTTCTGAACACTAAGGACTACACACGAGCACATACACAATGCCAAACTTTCCTTCATAGCTCCCCCGTCCTCCCACTTTCTCCATTCTGACACAGAATATCATAGAAGAAGCCGCGGCTGCCGTTCCTCTCTCTCTGCAGCTCAGGGAAGAAGAGATAAAAGTCCTGACGCTTCCTGTCTCACTTTAAGTAACAAAAGTTAAAAAAATCCACTAACTTATTGGGGTTTTTTTTGTTGTTTTGTTCTTAGATCTAACACCACTGAACCCCGGCGGTGTGACATTCCTTCCTCACTCCCCCTGAGTCTAAAGATGCAGGCAGCAGCTCGATAATGTCTTCTTTTTGCTCCAGACGGGGCCTGATCTCTGGGCCCCTGGGTGGGGGGGCACCCCAGCGACCCCCCTCTGAGACCAGTCCAAGAACACGGCAAACAAGACGTCACGCCGAGAGCATTGAGACGCACCCTCTTTCAGCTACCTTCCTAACTCACTCCTTCCCTTGTAAAATAAAGATGGACGACACTCCCCCCCAAGAGTGAAGCGACGGAGCCGTGTGAGCGCCACCTCCGCCATCCATCATTAATCGTGTTTCACCTTGTGTCTAATAGCACGTTTTTAAAACAAGTTTTGAAATAAATATTTATGAGCTACTAAAAGGAACTACAGCTGAGTCCACACGTCGCCCCACCACCAGGGGGCGCTCGCCAAGAACAGCGCTCGTGTCGTTCATCTTTAACTACAGTCCATCCCACCCCCCTGTTTTCACTCTGTCTACGAGTACGAGAGGTGGGAGCCGTTGGAGATGTGTGAAGTGACTGAAGTGCTTCGGCTCAGGACGCCATCGCTGCCCCCGGATCCTCCAGGACCCCCACCAGATGCTGTTCTCCTCAGGGGCTGGGGGCTGTTCCTGAGGGCCATCAGGCTAGGGGTGCCACGCACACCCAAACCGCCACCCCCTCCGCCACTGTAGATGCCCCCCTGAGAAGAGGAAGAAGAAGAAGAGGAAGAGGACGGGCCGGATATGGAGGGAGGAGCCGGGGGAGGGGGCGGTAACATGGCCAGGGACTGAGAGGAGGAGCGCGAGGGCAGGTGATGGGAGAAGGGCAGGGGGTGTGGGTGGGCCAGGTCCCCGCCAGAGCCTCGCATGCCGGCCCACTCCCGCTCCCTCTCCTTCTCCCGCTCCCTATCTCGATCCCGCTCCCGCTCCCCGGTACAGCTGCGGCGTGCTCTGGTGGTGGTAGTTCTGGGGCAGGTGGTGGCGCTGGTGATGGGAGGAGGAGGAGGACGAAGAAGACGAGGCGGAGGAACGGGATGAGTGCTGGAGCTCCCTCCCATCTCGAGCCAGCCCCAGCGCCAATCCCAAAGCGTGCGAGGAAGAGGAGGACTCGCCCCGGCGGTCCCCTGCACCCCCACCACCACCGCTGCTGTTGTGGCTGCGGCGGGAGTGCTGCGGCGGCGGCGGAGGTGCGTTTTGAGGGTGAAGGCCGTGGCTCCAGTGGCTGGCAGAACGCGAGCTGGGGGGAGGTGCGTTGGGGTAGCCCTGCATGGGGTAGGCCTCGCTGGGGATGCCCGTCAGCGCCATGCTGCTGAAGCCCAGGCGCAGGCTCTCCGAGTCAAAGGACTCGATCTCGGTGGCCTGTCGTTCCAGGAGGGTCCGGATTCGCTCGGAGCGCTCGTTCTGCAGCGACAGCATCTCCTCCTCGATCTGCGGCGGAAACGGAGGAAAAAACTCAGCCCAACGCTACAGATTTAGGAGGAGTAGATTCACCATGGATACGCCTTCTAATGCAACGTCCCATCCAAAATGGAGGTGGAGGGACCAAAGCGTCACTCACCCTCTGCTCCAGCAGGGCTCTGCGGATGGACACCCTCTGCTCCAGGTCCTTGACCTCCCTGTCGTGCTGGGTGTCGGTGTGGATCTTGATTTTGCTCTGGTAGGCGTTGAGCAGCTCCAGTTCCTGCTGCAGCTGCATCAGCAGGGCCTTGTACTCCGCTTCCTGGGTCTCGTCCAGGCGCAGCTACAACGCCACAAGGAGTAAAATTGGATTTGAGGTGGCCAAAGAAGAGGGGGCGCAAACTGATCCAGCTGAGACAGAAAAGGAGAAACGGGTGGAGGGGAGAGGAGGATGTTCTCCCCCTCCACAACGCAGTAATAAAGACTAACAAAGGCAGAAAAAAGGAAAGCTCAGTATGTGGTGAAAGGAAGCAAAGACGTGCTTAGAAATGTGAACAATCAAAAAAAGGCTTTTGTTTCACCTGTTTCCATCTAGAAAGTCCGTGAAATGACAGGATGAATCAGGCTAGATTGGACTGTTGACGCTGTTACAGCTCATATGGGCATTTTTACCCCTTTTGCCCCTGGCTGGTTTACTGGGGTAATATTGTAAAAGTGCAGCGTGACCTTTGACACGGCCCCTCCAGGGTCTCTGCACCACGAGTGCTGCTGGTGTTGTCGTTTAGATGGATGCACGATGGCGCAATCAGCTGGCTGAGGGTGAGGAACCTGGGTTGAGGAGGAAGGAGGCTCGCAGGACGGCCGCCCGGGGCCGGGCAGTGATGGTGTGGTGTGTGTGTGTGTGTGTGTGTGTGTGAGGGAACGACGCCTCCTCGCCTTACTTACAGCCTGTTTGGACAGCATGTCATTGATGGAGTGGTCGTACTGCTCGGCCAGGATGGCCAGCTTCCGCGTCTGCTCGTCCTTCAGGCGCTTCAGCATGGCCTTGTGGTCTGACTTGGGCGTGTTCTCCAGCAGGTGGTTGCGCAGAGCCTTGTACTGGCGGGTTTGGATCTTACAGGTTTCCTGGAACTGACGTTTGATCTGTAGCTCTTTGGACTGGAGGAGAGAGAGAACAGAGATGGAGACTCAAGGGCTCCAGTTGCTTTCAGAAAGAAAGGCAGGAAACAAGGTGCGCTCCGACGTGGCCAAAGGTCACGCTCACCATTTTCTTCTTTGGACTTAAAAAAAAGTGTTGCTTTCTTGAAAAAGAAATCTAATTGGCTGATACTGGC
The DNA here is from genome assembly GCA_000180735.1 of Tetraodon nigroviridis. Lineage (NCBI taxonomy): Eukaryota > Metazoa > Chordata > Actinopteri > Tetraodontiformes > Tetraodontidae > Tetraodon > Tetraodon nigroviridis. The sequence goes on along the minus strand of CAAE01014992.1, from coordinate 365,824 downwards.
TTGGGTTCAAATGGCATCGCATTTTTCGAAATAAATAAACATTTCCTGAATCCCTGATATTTTTTATAGCATTTCAAGGTGCATTTAGAGACACACTGCAAACCGTGTGCTCGGCACAGCGAACCGGAGCCGAGGGAAGGGCACAGCAGATGACAGCGGAGATAGCGTGATGATAGAGGAATGACGACGTGATCGGCTGATAGCTGGGGCCCGGCAATTCGAGGGAGGGGTGGACACGATACTGGAATAATGGAAACCAAAAATCAAAAACAAGACGGTGATTTTCACACAAAAGAATTTATTTGTGGATAAAGAAAAACCTGGACATGTTTTTTTATTTGCTTGCAGGTCGTGGTGTGGATAAGCATGCAGCAAAAACAAGAAAAAAGGGAACAAAAAAGGCTGACACACACAATGCAGTACTAGAAGGATCAATACTGCATAAATTAAATATGTAAAAAACAAAAACAAAAACTGAGGGCCGCATGAAGTCACAAAAACAGAATACACACATGTAAACACACAGAGGAGCAGAGGAACAACCGCTACAGGAAAAAACAAATAGAAATCAACGGGAAACCATGAAATGCTTTTTTCGAAGTGAAACGTCTCGAAGGAAGGTCCCAGAAACACAAGTGCCCTGGTTTCTGGTGTCCCCGGGTGGAAAACAGTTAAGACTGCAGCTTCCTGCTCAGAACTGAGCCCCGTTTTTGGTTCAACGACACATTTACGCATTTTCACACAACTCCTGCAAATCCGCAACGCTGGTCCTTCAGCGAAGCTCAGACTGCAGATGGAAAGATTTACAGTTCAAGTCACTGAATTTGTCAGCGCTTGTGAAAACACTGATATTTCAAGCTTTTGTTTATTTATTTAATTTCTGGATGTAATTCTTCGTTTTTTTTTTTTTTTAACATAATAAAAAGTTAGAAGAAGACAAAGCTGCTGTGCTCACATGTAAACCTAAATACTGCGGCTGCCCTACGACCAAAGGGTTTCTCATACCTGGAACTTTTAAAAGAGACTGTGGAATAGTGCAAACGTTCGCTCACAACTTTTCCTAATAGTTCAACTTTACTTTTCACATTCTGGAGTTGATTCATCTTTGGTTTTTATTTTGGATTGTGCATGACAAAAGATTGTATGGCTTCATATAGTCAGCTACACTGAAATGTTTTACCGCTACAACTAGTATTTCCAGCTTGTGTTGCGATTTTAGGAGTCACTTCATAACAGGCTATTTAGCCGTGTGCAAACAGTCGTCGTCGGGCACCAAACTGGACTAAATCACTATCATCAAGGGGCTTTAATCAAAGCAATGTCGCTTTTTAGAAACTATTTTCTAAAATGTATAGACCTAACCTGCTTGTATTCTACTGTCCTGATTATTGCACGTTTATCCTGACTGAAGCTAGTGTTTGTGACAATAAAAGTGACCACTTATTTTTCACAGTATTCCAGGTTTGTTAAATTACGGTCTGGAAAAACGAAACACTAATATTTCAGCGCTGATCAGACAGTGCTGCTAAAAATAAAATAAAAAAAAAAAAATAATTGCACAATGGTCTTAAAAAAATAACCATAAAATATTTGTCTAACAAATTAAGAGCAAAGTAATAAAAGTAAAGGAGCTGTATGGAACTTTTACAAAAAGCACAATATTGAAACGCAACTTCGAGGGTGTGTGTGCAGCAACCGGGCTGCACCTTTACTGTAGGTGAACGCGCTGGTTCTACAGTACTCTAGGTGTGCACGTGCGTGCACATTTGGATCATCTGTAGCAGTAGAATCCTTCAACTACAGACGTGGGTCCAAAACACAGAAAATGCCAGACATGAAGAAACGTGAGGCAGGAAGTTGGAAGGATTTGATGAGTGGGAGGCGTAAGCTCGGACCATGACCTCTGACCCCCACGTCCCATTCTAGCCTACGTCTGTCCCTCCGGGGGTCAGGGACACTCATTCACACCTTTATCACGTCACAAAGATTCTACTTTTTATCAAAAAATAAAAAAGTTTGGTTGAAATAAAGCCTGAGCTTTTTGGTGCATGTCGACCTGATTGTCATTCCCACGTCTCACCGCAACAAAGTGTCGATCACTTAGAAAAACCTTCTCCTGTATCAGGCATTAAAAACAACACACACTAACCCCGTTAGACTTCTGCTATCTCCACGGTCGCACTTTGCCCCTGACGAACCTTCCTGAGGACGTCCGTCTCAAGCCACACTCCCAGCTGACCGCCTCCTGGTACATCCTCTCCCTCTCTGCCCTCCTCTGCCTCTCCCTCTCTCTACTCATCCGCTCCCTCTGCCTCCTCTCCCTGACCTCCCTGGGCAGGAGCCGGGGCAGCCGGCTGGGAAGCTCCTTCCTCAGGAGGCCCAGAGCCTGGAGTCGGACCCGCGCGGAGAGCGGCAGCTGCTTAAGTAGAAGTCGGGCTACTTTCAGAACGACGGAGTTAACCAGGTCTGCCAAGATGCTGAGTGGGCGTCGACCGAAGCGCCTCAGCCAGGCCACGGCCTTGGCCACGCCCGACGTGCTATGGCAGCGTACCTGGTGTTCTAAAGGCAAGCTCGCCAGGGGGACTGGGATCTTAGACTGGCGGACCCCCCAGTTGCGTCCGGCTTTGGGGAACATCTGGTACAGGTTGCGCTCGGCCAAGCTGCCCAGGACCGACTGGCACATGACAAAGAGAGGGCGCGGCAGGCGGAAAAGCACACGCATGCACAGGCGGGTGATTCTGTGGGGCGCCTGCTGCAGAAAGCTTCGGGTCGGCCGGACGACCAGCACGACCATCAAGTAGAGGGAGAGAAAGAGGGAGGGAGAGCTGAGGAAAGAGGCCGAGATCAAAATCATGGGGATGTAATAAATCCCTAAACTGAAAGAGAGGCCTAAACTGAAGAGCCGCTGGCCCAGAGGCTGAGAGAGGTGAAGGCGGACAGAGACAGAGAGCAGCAGGAACGAAGCAGCAGGTACGAGAAAAAGAAGGCTAGAAAAGTCAGCTCAGCAGAGAGAAGGACTGACGCCAGCGAGGGGAGAGGAGGCGAGCGGCGGAGCGACAGCAGGAAGACCAAGAGCAGCATCAAAGTCAGGTTGGAAGGCTGGGCAGCAGCGGAGAAGGAGAGGAGGAGGCAGATGGCGTGAGAGAACAGTGAGGGGATTGTGGTCTGGGCGGGGGCGCGGGGAGGGGGCAGCGAGGGGGGGGCGGGCTCCAGGTCGTCAGGGGCCTCGGGGAAATAAAACTCCGACAGCTCGTCCACGTCCCGCTCGGGAAGACGTCTCCTCTCTGAGGCCAGGGAGAAGATGGGCTCTGATGGACAGCCGTCGGCCTCACCTCTTCCCTCCTTCTCCTCACTTTCTGAGCGTGGGGGGCCGTGCGGGTCCTCAAACTCCCACGGCACCCCCTCGACTTGCCTCACCTCCTCACAGAATTTCCAGTCCTCGTTATCGCCCGCCTCGCCATCCGTTCCCTTCGGGCTATTTTTGTCCCCACCCTCACCCTCCCAGTCCGCCACGGCGACACCCCCCTCCACCGCGTCACCTCTCTCCCCGCCGCCCCCATCCACCAGCCCCTCCTCCCTGTCCCTGCTGTCGTTCGACCCCTCGGTGGTCTGACTCTCTCCCTGGCTCTGGCTGCTCTCACTCACTTTCAGGCTCTTGGGCTGTTGGCGGACCTCCATGGCGTGTTTCTGACGCAGCTCCTGCTCGCGCCTCTTGTTATACTCCATCTGGTTGGTGAGCTCTGTCTGGTGCTGCGTGCGGATCAGCTCGGCCCTCGTGCGCTGCACCAACCCCAGCTGACGAAACTCCAGCTCCTGCGTGGACTCGTGGTGCCGCAGAAGCATGGCACACTCCAGGTCCTTCAGAGTCTGCTTCTTGTTCAGTTCCTAGGAGAAGGTCAAAGAGGCAAAGAGCGCAAACAGTGCAGAGACAGGAAACGTTCATGTAGCGGTGTCTTCTACCAGCATCACAGCCCATTTTAGGAAGCCGTCTGGAATATCGGCTTCTTGCAGAGCTCCATCGTTAAAACACTAGGCGGTACCTCTCGAAGCAGATCCTGCTCCAGGTTGTGACGACCCAGCAGCATCTTCCTCTTGTACTGACGACACTGTAGCTCGTAATACTGCCTCTGTCTCCTCAGCAGCCCTGCCTCCTCCTCCGCCTGGATCTGCTGCAGACATTCCTTCTGATGCACCAGCCACTCCTGCTTCTCCCGCTTTGGAGTCGACTGGTTCTCATTCAGTTCCTGGAACGAAGAGGTCAAAGGTGAGATCTCAAAAATGAGAAAGAGGGCAGTTATTTTTGATACTTGTTTGACAAGTGTTTTTGGATGCCTCTTTGAGTTGCTCTTTGCGTTGTCGATACTGTCGTTTCTGGGAATCCAGCAGGCTGGTCAGTTCCTTCTTTTGCTGGCCCAACATGTGCTGCTGGAACTTCTTCTCCTCAGTCAGGACCGCCTTCGTCTTAAAAGGGAAAAAATGATTGGATTGTTAGTTTTTTTCTTGATTTCTGAAGTGCCTGCGACCAATTCATTCATCTAACACAGGCTCACCTCTTTCTCCATGATCACCAGGTGCTTCTTGGACAGTTTGTCCACCTCCATCGAGAAGCTGTTCCTCTGATTCTCCAGCTCTTTGTCTAACCGCAGCTGGTGTTCGTCCATCTCCGACTTCAACTTGTTCTCTAGGCCCATCAGCTGCTTTTGGTGCTGCCGCCGCATCCTCTTGTACCTGGTAGTGATAGAAACATTGAAAACAACAACAACAACAAAACCCAAACTCAATCATTCATCACAAAGAACGACAGAGTTCAGCAGAGTAAAACGATCCTTCCTACCCAGACATCTGCTCTCTCAAGGCCGAGCCCTGTTCATGCTCCTGGATCTGGCGGGTGACAAGCGAGGCTGTCCTGATGGTGGCGAAGTGGTCTCTGCCTTTACGGCGCCTCCCCCCTCCTCCTCCTCCTCCTCCTCCCCCACCACCACCACCACCAGCAGATGAAGCTTCCTGTTGCGAGTCGACCTCTGGCTGGTAGGGGTCATCGTAAATGTTGTCGTGGCTCTGTGGTGTGAAAAAGTGGAACATCAGGACGGGCAGCACAGACCCAGCTGAGCCTCTGTCAGGTTGTACTCCTGACTGTTGCTCTTTTTTCTGCTTTGCGTGCTTCCCTCAGCCTCTCCGAGGGAGGCTGTAGGACCTCCAGGCTTCTGACTGACCAGGGGCTTGTGTAGGACGGAGCTGTTGGAGGTGACCGTGTGCTCTCCCTCCTGCATCATGGCCATCTCTCCACTGTCATCTGAGCCGTCCGCCAGGCTGTTGACAGAGCTGCTCTGGGAGCTGGCGCTGATGGACATGGAGGGCAGAGAGTGGGAGCTCTCCATGCTGTTCACGGTGCCCGTGTGCAGCATGTACTGCTCCACATCCTGGTAAACGAGACAAACACAGACTTCAACAACACTATACACACAGCAGTAACATGATATTAGCAGCGAACAGGGTAAGAACATGGTGGTACTATTGAAACATCTGCGTACTCAGTAAAGAAATCTCTCCTTTTATGGACTCTGAAATGTACAAAGAGTTTCCGTTCCGACTGAATCGCCTCCTCATCGAGGTCATGTGAGGCTGTGCTTAATCTTTTTATGTTCAAATACTGTACTAAGAGCATGTCTGACACTCAACAAGAGGAAGAAGTAACCTCATACGAAAATCTTTTCAATCTCCTCCGGTGCGAGTGTGTGAACTGATCCGAACGCAGCCGCACATTCTCTGAATACCTCCGTTTCCTCTTAAAAAGGAAGAACCAACTGTAATCCAAAGCTGGAGGAAACAAAAGCCTTTGTATCAGGAACAAAGTTCTGCTAGTTCGTGATACATGTTCGATCAACCATTTTAGAGTACAATACCCGCCCGAGAATAGACGTTAGTGTTTTCAAAGGTCTTTTATATTCCTGGGTGGGGGGACGATCAGCGCGTATCTTGGTGCTTAATGTTGGAGCAAAGCTCCGGCAGTTAACAGTCTGAAACTACTTCTGTGAAGGAAAGCGTTAAGAGCAAACATTCTGGTCACACCGCTGACAACCCGTCAGCGGGAAAAAGCTTAGAAGACAAGGAAAGGCAGCATTTTTGGGTTCTTTCATCTGTTCGCGCACCTTTAGTTTATGGTCGTTTATTGCCTAGTAAGGTCATGGAGGTAGCGGAATCTAGCCTAGCAGTCGAGAGGAACAAACCCTGCGTAGGTAAAAGGCAACCCACGCAGCCAGGATGCTCGTTGTGAACAAACACAGACTTTGTTGCTACAGGTGAATTTAAAGCCAGTAAGGTTAAACAACATACATCAGGACCACAACAGATCTAAATTAAATGCAATTTGCTTTTCCTTACTACCAATATCAAATGCTTTGTAGAAACACAGCTGTTGCCCAGGTCAAAGATGCACCCTTCCATCCCGATCTTACCTCTTCCTCGTCGCCTCCTTCTGGAGCAGGACCGTTGTGTGCCTCGTGAAAGAGGATTTTCTTCATTTTCCGGTACTGAAGGTTGTCCAGCTCACGGACAGCATCCTTGGTGCGGGTGATCAGATCCATCACTACAGTCATGGGACGCTCTCTGCATAGGAAATGGTGCTAGGTGGACAGAAAGGCTTGTTCAGGACAGGGCAGTGAAAAGCATTCACACGCTGCTAATGACTGCGTAAAAAGGCAGCTACGTGTGGGGCTGCTCTTCAAATTCTTCCTTTAAGCTTCAGAATTCCTCCTGTCTGATCAGACAGATGCGCTCTAACAAAGACAGAATCCCACGTCTCCACTCCACTTAGACAGCATCACATCCTTGCTTGTTTACCTTGAGCAGCACATCAGAGGTAGGTCTGTCCTGGGCGAGCTTCTGCAAAGAGGAATCCACAAAATTCCGGAAATAATCGGACCTGCAAGTTTAAAGAGAAATGTCTTGAAATCGTCACGAGTGGATGCCGTTTTTACAACACCTAACAAAACTAAAAATGACTGGCTAAAGACAGTTTCAATAAATTCCACCCTAAACGATCTTAACTAAAGCAGACAGACTGATGTTAGCGGTGCAGGTGTTTCTCACGAGGCCGTGAGGACAGACTCACCAGTGATTGGACTGCAACACGGGGCTCTCGTTCTGGGCGATGTGGTATAAGGCACTCATAGCATTCATGTTGAACAGGGGAGGTTTCCTTTCCGCTACACGGCGGCGTCCCAGGGAGAGGCGGTCGAGTGAAGGAGCGAGGGATCAAACAAGAGGGTTGGAAAACGTCAGCTTGGCGAAGGAGTAGCAACAAGCCTGTTGTCCAGCGGGAGGCTGCGTCTTACCCAGCTCTATGCAGGTAATGCCAAGTGACCACACATCTACCTTCCCATCGTACTGGCCCTCGTCCATGGCCAAGATCACCTCAGGGGCCATCCTGCGTGGAGAAGAGGAACCGAAGCATGTTCACATATCTCCTGCTCTCTTCTTTGGACCCTCAGTCAGCAAGAAAATGACACTTCAGAACATTACTGAAAATGTTTCCACGTGTGTGTACAATGAAATGAATTTTTCTTAGTGTCTTTGACTAAGGAATATTACTTAATTAATACGACAGTCAAAGCTTCTCTTCCACACAGGAAGTTTTGTGGGTGCACTGGGTCTTCATTCGTTTTGTGGGCATTAGAACAATCCTGAGGGTTGTTTCACGATAACAGAAGGTTTTATAGACCAAACCAGAGCCAAGCTTCACCAATCCTTCCCTAATGGCCACTGGTTTAGGGTTTAGTCTTTACCAGTAAGGTGTTCCCACGAAGGAGTTGGCTGGAGCGACAATGGAAGCAGAGCCAAAGTCCCCCAGTTTGACCTGTCCTGGCTCCGTTAGCAAGATGTTTCCTGCCTTCACATCCCTGTGGAAGGACGAGTGTTACTCACAAAGAGACAGAGAAGCCGTTGGAGCAGCCTATTGCGAGGCAGCGCTTATGTACATACAGTACATCGCTGCATGAGCATATCTAAAATAGCAGTTTGTTCTTTCTCTCTGCATTTTTTTTTGTCTCTTGTCAGTTGTGTGGGCGAGGAAAGGACAGTAGATATGGTGTGAAACTGCTCACCTGTGAATCATGTTGTGAGAGTGAAGATAAACCAGCCCCTGTAAAGCACCATGGATTATGGCAGCTATTTCCACTTCTTGGAGGGGTTTCTTGTGGACTGAGAGTGGATGAGGAGTTGCATGCGCATGATCAATCATGTCATTTGCGTTCACATTAATAAATGTGTATAGGTCATTTCATCTGGATCCGTCAAATTTACCTTCAAGGAGGTCGGAAGCTGAACCCAGGCAGTACTCCATCACCAGCTGCAAGAGGCACAGAGGCAATCCAGATACGATCAGGGAGATTAACACCAGCGCAGACTCCATGGCTTTATTAAACCTGACTTGAATAAAAAGGGCGTTGTGGACTGGAGGCACCAATAACCTAGAGTTCAGTGCAGTTATGGTGATTTTCCACCAGCCCCTACTCAGCACGACTCGCATCGGTACGGTCTGGAGGCCCTAAACTAGCGGAACCGAGGCCAGGATTCAAGTGTACTGAGTGGATACTATTACGTTAACATGGATCTTCTAAGGCTCTGACTGACCAGGGGATCATAAAAGCAAGGCGTTCCAGAAAAGATGGCGTTTTGAAAACAGCAAAGGTGTGTATTTTACAAAACAAATATCAACAGTTACAAGCAAGGAGATACCCTGGCGCAAGACCAAGGTCAGGGAAGGAGCTACAGAGTGGAAACGAGGCTTTACTTTTAGGTCTTTGGTGGAAAGAACTAGCGGACATAGACACGGTTATCAGGAATATAGCAGCTTTACCTTTGTTCATACTAATGCTACATGAGGAAAAAGTTAGACCTAGAAATAAAACTTGGTTTTGGTTTGATATGGGTTCAAATACTCTACTCCTGACAGTGGAGAGAGTCAGCCTGAAAGATTGAGCCCAGTCAGATGGGTTGGTTGGTTTCGCAGGCATCCGTCTGCTGTGCCACCCAGACTAAAGTGACAGATTAAAAATAGTGAGAATGAATGTTTCTTTGTAGTTGTCGTTTTATGAATGCAACAGACACAAGATGTGCACTGTGCGAGCAGTTTAGAAACAGATCTCAAATGCGAAGTGTCCTCTGGCACAGACACACACACACACTCACCCATGCTGTGTGCTCTCTCAAATAGCAGCCACGATACTCGACCGTGTTTGGGTGGCGCAGCTTCTGGAGGAACTTCACTTCTTTGATGATGTCCTGCCATTTCTGAAACACAAACAGGCAGGCGTACGGATAAGCACCATGAACACATTCCAGTCCACGGAGACACGAGGGCCTGGAGAATTCTACCTCGTTGGACTGTTTGCCACTGTAGGACATCTTCTTGATGGCCACCACCTCATTGGTGCGAATGTCATGGGCCTACAGGAGACAGGTGTGAGACAAGGGGTGGTAAATTCAAAGGTTTGTTCAGCTAGTTTCTTCGAAATATTCTTTTTTTTTTAGCAGTCTCTGCAACACAATGTTGCCGTCCTCCTTCACTTCTGTCTTCGTCAGTCCTTTCATCATGACTTCCTTCTTTCACCCTTCATTAAACAAGCCCATTCGTCAACACTTGCATGTCTGACCTTGACTTGCACCACAACTTTACCTTTTCTCCATTCTCCTAAGGGTTTTCGCACACCAGAAAAGTCTCTGCAACATCACTTTTTTGATATCACATCCATTTTCTCCTTTATCGTACACAAGTGCAAATGATTACACACTGTAATATAATCTAGAAATTTTGTCTTCAAGGCTTGCATCTAAATTTCTGAGCAGGGCTACAAGTTTGCATGCCATAAATTACCAGCGCAGTGCTCCAGAAGAGGGAGCAGCGCTGAAACCATAAACGTAAGAGACCTAAAAAACAGAAGATTAGAACGTGTAAAAATCTAAAAAATGATCCTTAGAACTTACAAAGTAGACGGCTCCAAAGCTCCCATGGCCGATCTCCCTCAGGTCTGTGAAGAGCTTTTCAGGGTCCTCCCTGCAGAACAGCTCAGCCACCTCCGGGTCCTTCAAGCTCCCGGCCCGCACACTTGACGGCATGGCCAGCGCCTGGTGCGTGCAGAGGAACGGAGAGGCTGGAACGCAAACGCTTGACGCACTACCGATCTCCTCAGGACAGGTACCCCAGATTCATCACAGACATTCAGTAAAACACTCGCAGCCAACAAAACAGGCCTAAAACAATGGGGATCATTTGCTCTACATTTATCTGACAATGCCACATGGGCGCGTGTTTACCCTGTGGAGTGATTATAAAAACAAAAATCAATTTTGACCATGCAGACAAAATCTGTATCATATTTTAAGATGAACCCAGTGCTCGCACCTCACCTGGGGTGGTTCACAGGCAATTTGACCACATTCTAAATACTTTGTTGAATGAAATGACTGAGACATAAAGTCAGAGTGTACATTATAAATGTAGGAACAGTCGGTTTCTTAGATGGACGCATGGACTGTTTAAAAAATAGAGATTTAAATGTAATGTTCACCTGCACCTACGTCAAAATCTCTTAAAATGACTATCATTTGAATAATGGTTTTTATTTTCTACAGGAAGGTAATTACTTTCTTGAAAATGTGGAGCTCTTGTAGCCAAGGCTAAATAAACCTCTATCTATCTTTAGAGAATCTAGATATTTTCTGTTCATCGGCACCGAAGAAGGAACATATACCACACTCAGGCTGCTAGAGCCAACATATTCTTTCTCTCAGCTATATACGATTTTAAAATCTGGTAGAAAGTCATTTTGGAAAGCAAAGCCGAGCGTGTCCTCGTCTGGTTATCCCCCAGTAATAACTAGGTGTTTGCCATCATGAACCCCGCACCTCTGCGGAGCCAGTTGGATGGTTTCACACATGGTTGCTCGGTGAGGCTGGATGCTGGATGGCCTTTTAATGGCAAAGTAAACAATGAAAACAGATTCGACAGGAGACAGCAACGATTGCATTCGTCTTGCTATTTCGGTCACTGGCCCACAAGAGGTCTGCAAATGAATGTCAACATCCCCGTGATGACAAAATTCGGAAGTTGCTGGCGCTAGAGGAGTGTTTCTCCGCAAATACAGTTTGTGCACTGCGCATTCAACTGCTTTAGCTTGCTGAATGATTTATAAGACGTCTTACCGTGGCTTTGGGGATCCACTGTAGCTAGCCGGGAAGCTAGCTTACTGGCCTGGATGTGAAATATGGTCTCCCTCTCCTTTTCCTCGACTATCGCGTCTTTTCAGAAGGAGTAAACCTCATTCTGTCTGCAGATGCTTTTATTTCTAGGCGTCTCCATCCTGGCGCTCCCAGTCAAACGGACAGCTAGCCACTGTGCGCGATCTGACATGAGTACAGCGGCCGTCAATTAAAGTGACAGATAACTGGCTGCTGCCTGCCAGCTAACCAAGACAGCCAGTCAGCCAGTCAGCCAGTCAGCCAGTAGCACAGTTGTCGTCCCCTCCGCCCCCAGCCTCTAAAAAAAAAAAAATCAAAGGCTAGCTCCAGCTACCGTGAGCTCCTCTGCTAACTAAATAATGTAACGCCAGGAGCTACCTGTGTCGTTTTCAGTAGGGAACTGTTTTATCGAATTAGACGGGTCTGCTCGGAGCTTTAAATTGAACTGTCATTACGTTAGAGTTGTCGGTAGATCTGTTCTCCTGTTGGCGTTAACCCCATTTTGCTTGCCTCCCATCCGTTTTTGTTCAGGACTTCATGATGGCGGAGCGGGGCGGGACCGGGAGGACAGCGGAAGCTCTCTTCTTTGGTCGTTTCAGAAACGCTGCACAAGTAAAAGTGCACCGCCCCCTAGTGGCCACCGAGGCTCACAACACCACACGGCAGGTAATAGAAGGATACCCTAAAGAGGAGAAAATATTAATTTTATACTTTTACAGTGGACACACAATAATATGAATGAACATACAAAAAACACGTGTCTATACAAAAACTGAGGAAATTATGACAACAAGAATAAACTGCCCAAGTATGAGCATTTCAGGCCCAAAAGGTATTAACAGACGTGGTAAAAATAAAAACAAATTTTGTAGTCACCCTCTCTAGAGTTTACCATACTTTTCTTGCAAGCAGCAAGCTTCAACACGCAACCTAATAGATGGAATGGAATTGAATCCAGATCAAGGACTAAAAAGAGAAGACTTGAGGAGGGGAAGAGACGGAATATGTGGAAAATATGAAGGAAAATTGCCAGGAAAGGATGGTCGATTTGAATTAAAGAGGCTTTGTGATATTGTTTACTATTTGTGAATGAGGGAAAAAAGAGAAAAGCAGCTTAACCTCATCACACAGTCTGACAAGAGAAAATAAATAAAAAATAAAGAACACAAACAAAAGGAGAAGAGTGTAACGGTTTGATATTGTGTGTGTTTCAACTACAAGTGCACAACACAGACATTACACTGATTGGATTACAAGGGCACGACCAGGACAAAATGTTACTGTACATGACTGCGCCAGTGGTGTTTTTGTGGGTAGCAAAAATGATTCGATAGGAGGAAAATGTCCGTGGATTAAGAACCACGTCCTTCAGCTATTTTCAAACATCACAAACATCCCACTGTTGAGATGTTTAAGGATAGCGCTTTGTCTTTTTCATTTCATTTGCTACATATGTCAATTACTATCTTTTGGACCTTCAATAGTTTAAATAGGCCATCTTTTCTTGGCCATTTTCCTTCATCATTTTTACACTGTTTCTTCACTTTCTCGTGTTTTCTCTTTTCACTTCTTAATACCTCCTCGTGACATCCTGCTCAATAGAAAAGATTAAAAAAATATGCCCACTAGTTTGTGACGTGTAGGCCGGCAGATTATGGTATGAAGACACATTTCTGATTCATTTACATAACAACGTGTTGGGCAGGCGGCCAGGACAATCTACAGGACGTAAACGTGGCTCAGGGGGAAATTCCCCGCAGAAAGTGTTGCTGCCCCAGGCTTTAATCCTGCACATTACATTATCATCAGCAGAACTCATAGAAAATATAATCTGTTTTCTTTCTGCAGGTGTATCCGCACAGTTCTTTTTAGATGTGTGACCTTTATCATGTTCTACATTTGAAACTTTAGGCTCAAAAGTTTTAATGATTTTCAGAGAAAACGTGATCCCACACATTCCTTCTAATTTTAAGTTGTCCGACCCCTCAAAAGCTTTTCCCTATTTAGTCCGGTAACACAGCTGTAATTCACAGTACCAAAACAAGAAAGGGAACTGTACACAAGCGAATCAGCAGCTGCCCAAGCGACCGGTGCTTTGTTTCACGTGTACTCGTTTCAAGTGACCCCGGATCAGTGGTGCGGTGATGTCAGCGTGCGGGAGCTCTGACATGAGCCGTCTGTCTCTCCATCACTCCTCTCTGGGTTGGAGGCCAGCGGTTCACGCCGGCCACAGCCACTCCTCCAGCTGGTAGCACCTCCCAGCGTTGCCCCAAAGGCTGAGCGGACTCATGCTGTGAGGACAGGGCTGTCAAGCGCTTGAGCAGGGACACAGGCTCTCCGCAGCACGGCGCAGGTCAGCGTTTGGGCTCCAGGTCATTTATGAGCCGTTTGACTGATGACAAGAAGTCTAAACAGGAAGGTGAGCTCGGCTATTTTAAAAACAGGTGTGGGTGTGGGTTTTCTTTTTCTTTTTCTAACTAAATTTCACACTATGTTTTTCCTACAGCAGAAATGAGTTTTGGAGCAGCGTGCATATTCTTACGAGGAGGCAAAAACATTGTGAGTCCAGCTGTTCTACTTTGGACGCGTGCCTGTCCCTGTCTTCACCTGTCCTCTTGCAGTCTCTGCAGCGTTCTCCTTCTGCTCCTAACTTCTACTCTTGCACGACTTTGAAGGTAAACATCTGTTTTTTTTTCTTTGTGCAGCCAAGACAGCTGGCAGATGATGAGATTGATGGTGAGTTGAATTCTTTGCATATTCCTCTTTTTCTGTTTCACCTCTTTTCCAGACTGTCTCCATGTTTAGCAATTACTCCAAGCTGCCCAGCAGCTTTCTAACATAGGCATTATACTAATTATTCAGGACATTTTGCATATGCGGTGGACGTAAAGGGTTTTTTTTTAGCAGTTTAGGCTCCGAGAGTTCTGTTTTTTTCCACAGAGCTGCGTGATGCATTCAATGAGTTTGATAAGGACAAGGACGGCCTGATCAGCTGTAAGGACCTGGGTAATCTCATGAGGACGATGGGCTACATGCCCACAGAGATGGAGCTGATCGAGCTGAGCCAGAACATCAACATGAACCGTGAGTCCAGCGGGATTTTTAACAGACGTGAATTCATTTTTGACAAACCCAAGTTCATTTTCTGTGTCGTCTAATTTTCCCTCTAGTTGGGGGCAGAGTTGACTTTGAGGATTTTGTAGACCTCATGACCCCAAAGCTGTTGGAGGAAACAGCTGGGATGATCGGCATGAAGGAGCTCAGAGACGCCTTTAAAGAGGTGAGAGTCAAATCTTCTCCTTTTTTCTCTACTTCTTCTTTGTCTCTGTTTTTCACGCCGTGTTGCCGTTTCCTCCTGCCGGTCAGTTCGACATGGATGGCGATGGAGAGATCACAACAGAGGAGCTGAGGTGTGCCATGATCAAACTGATGGGTGAGCACATGAGCCGAAGAGAGATCGACGCCATCGTCAAAGAAGCCGATGATAACGGAGACGGCACCGTAGATTTTGAAGGTACAACCGGTCCATCAAACACTTCCCCCAAACGCTGGTGTAAACTGAAGCCTGCAGAAGCCTTGGTGAGGACAGGACCCGAGTCAGGAAGATTAATCAAACTCCTCTCATCCGCAGAGTTTGTCAGAATGATGTCACACCAATGACAACCAGGCAGAAAAGGTCCACGTGCACCAGGACAGACCTGCAGCGCACGCAGCGGTTGTCGGAATTGTTAAATATATATTTGTTGTACATAAAGTATGGCATTTTGTTATTCACTGTATTTAATATTCACTCATTAATTATTTCGTTTTACCAACAGCTGGGTTGCTGCCGTGTTGTCAAATAAATGTTGCAAAATAAAATCTAACAACTTCAGGGGCTGATGTGAATTATTGTTTGTGTTTAGGTCATTTTCTGCATTTTTTTTTTTAACCAAATTATCAAACTATTGTGGAAGGATCAAAAGAAAAAAAAGTTAAAAAGTTCCATGCATAAGACAGATAATTAATCTATGTGTAGCAAAAAATGTAAGGTTTTTTCATAAAATTCAAAGCATGTGCTCAACATGACTTTGCCAACACATCAAATTACATAATGATGAAAAAAACAACACGTTGCCAAAGAGGGGATTTGCAGATGAAAAAAAAAAGATGTTACTCCAGTGCTGTGTGTTAAAATGTGGAGGATTGAGTGCTGCCCCGTCCTGCTTTTGGAAAGACATCAAGATTAAGAGATTGTGTGACTGAACCAGACTACTGGTTTCATAAGAGTGATGCTCAAAGAACATCGTCTCAAAATCATCACATCATGTATCGTGCATAACAGATTTTAGGGTATTAAATGCACAGAAAGATGCAGACAGCAGTCTCTAAATTTAGCCTCTAGGAGAGCTGTTGCGATTAAACTCTCGTTTTTGGGTATGTTCTTTCAGAGGTACCAGAACACTGTGAGCTCTGGCTTAAAATGTGGAAATGAAATGAATTAAAATTTACCAAACCACAATCAAATTCAACATCACTTTGTTTCCACAGCTAATTCATTGCATCTAAAACAAAATTGACCATTATTCCGGAAATAAAAGCACCAGTTTGAAGTCAAATATGCAAAATAATTCCTTCAGAATTATCAGCAAAAATCAGCTGCACAGATGTTAATGAAAGACGAATGTCACTGGAGAGAACATGAAATGGGCAGATGAGAGTAGGGGGGCTTACGTCCAACCAATTAACAAAAGTGAGTTGTTCCTGCTTTGCACACACCGGCCTAATGACTCCGTGCACATCTGGCTGTGGTGCTCTGCAGAGCAGAAGCAGCTGGGAGATAGCTGTGCCAAGATGCTGCATGAAGGAACTCTGTAAGTCGTTGCTTTACGAGGTGAGGCTAAGTGCAGGGGGGTCCCGGGGTGGCTCCCCTGTAGGGGGACAGAGGGCCGGTGACTGAAGAGGCAGATGACGTAACGTTTCGTGACTTTGCCTGATCCCCCTTTGATCCCTCCAGCATCCAGCAGTGACCTTTGTTAGATTAATCCACAATAATCTCTGTCTTGGTCGCTCTCTGCCTCTGAGGTAGCCACGCTGTGTTACAGCTCTCTGTCAGCATTAGCAATAACTCTAAATTCAGACAGATTAAACTCATTTATTTATTTAATTGTTGCTAATCTTTCTGAGAAGTGGCAGGTACTGCTGGATTTGCTACTGAGTCAAAGTTAATACTGCTTATCAAAGTCCACAAGTACGTTTACTTTTACACTAGCCAGTGTATTTGTTTTATGACATTAATATAAAAGCAATACATAAATAGTAAACGTTTTATTTTGATAGTTTAATACTACATAAATTAATTTAAATTGCCATATTATGCAAAATTATGCCGGGTATCTTTTCTGAAGTCGTTATAGTTATAGTTTAAATCCAGTATTCTGCGTGTTCATGAGCATACACATGCACAATTGTGAATTTTCATGCATTTCTGTTTCTCATCATATTACAGTTGTCAGAAGGTGTTTTATTTATGAATGCTGTTAAGCATGCTGGGTTTGGTTTTTTTTTGCCATGAGGTTAAATGAGTGTCATCTGAAACCATTTAGAATGCTGTCATTGCAGTAATGTCCTTTTTTCCTTCTTTTTGTTACTTTAGATTTTTCTCCCAACACATGAACGCGACAGCGTGCAGGACGGAAGCCGGGAAGGGCCAGACTAAACGCGCTCGTCTTTCCTTAGCTTGTCTGTAACTTCTGGGGAAACATATTAGGCAGCAAAGCGCATCATACTTTGATGTAAAAGGCAGGTACAGTAACGGGAAGGGTGTATAATGGGTTGTTATTGTGCATTTGAGTGTAACGCTGCGGTTTTGTGCGCAACAGCTAAAGGTTGCTAACTACCTCGATCCTCTGTTAGCTGCGAGCAGCGAAAGGTGAACATGTTGGACCTGTAACAGTCAATAAAGTTGTTGTGGGGAATTAAAATCCCGTAAAAGACCAGTTGTGGTTTAAGTGCTAAATGGTAATGTTCTCTGTAACTATTCTGGGTCGCTATAGGGTTAAATCGAAACCCTTTTTTGGAATTAACATAAATTGCACTGGAGGGCTGCATGTGCAGAGCTGTGGCATCATAAAGGTGTTGGATACAAAAATACTACGCTTGATTCTAAAAAACTGTCTTTTGTCCACGCAGGTTTGCACTGATGCTGACCTTTTTGGCTCCTACTTTTAGAAGATTTTGCACTAGTTTCCGTTTGACCCCAGGGAGACCTCTCTTCTCTTCTCCCCCACCACCTCCGTCCATCCCTTCATCGCCGTCCTACCCAGCTCAGAGGCAGAGCACCTCGGCCCCCCTCCGCTCTCCTCTTCCTCGCTCTTGCTCCCGTCGGCTCTCTCATTCTGCCCTCCGTCCGGACCCGATGGATCTAAAAGAGGTTGTGCAGGTGATGGAGCAGCTTGCTCCGCTCTCCCTGGCCGAGCCCTGGGACAACGTCGGTCTTCTAGTGGAGCCCAGCAAATGTCGCCCCGTTAAAACCGTACTGCTCACTAACGACCTCACGCCCGCTGTCATGGAGGAAGCAGAGGCCATGGGCTGTGACCTCATCGTGTCATATCACCCCCCTCTGTTTCGCCCAGTTAAACGACTGGTTCAGAAGGACTGGAAGCAGCGGTTGGCAGTCCGGGCGATAGAGTCCGGAATCGCCATCTTCTCCCCTCACACGTCGTGGGATAGTGTCAAAGGAGGAGTGAACGACTGGCTGGTTGGAGGTCTTGGTAAGAGGTCGTTCTAAATGGAAAATCCGTGAAAAATTCACAAGGTGACAGGTCAAAGTGTTGACACACACACACACACTAACCCACTGGTCAACGATGCTAAGGACCTTTGCCCTATCGTGTCACCCGACTGTGTTGTTTGCTCCGTCTCTGGTGTCTCTCTGGCTCTCAGGTAGCGGGCAGGTGTGTGTGCTGAGTCAGGCCCTCAGCACTTCTAGTGGTCACAAACTGGAATTCACAGTCCGGAGCCTGGAGGAACTGGACGCCGTGATGGAGGACCTGAAGTCCTGCAACAGTGGGGCTGGTCTCCAGCATTCAAGCTGCAGGTGGTTTTTGCACAAAACCTCACACACACACACACACACACACACAACCAAGGATGAATGAATGACTGTAAACCAGATTTAAGGCTGGGCCGACAAATCGGATGCTAAACTGCAGTTTTTAGTAAAAAACCTGGAAAACCCCGTCAAACAAACTCAATGCAAGTGTAACAAGGTGGAACCAGCGTCTGTAGAAAGGCTGAGATGCTGAAACTGGACCGAGGTTTCGTGCAGGCGTGAGCAGCTCTTTCTCTGCCCCGGTAACAGTGCCGACGGCTGTGGGATCCAGGTCAGTGTGACGTGCAGCGACTCGGCGCTGGGCCCTAGCGTCCAGGCGCTCTCACGACACAATGCCCCCAGCTCGTCCCTGAAAGTTGTGAAGTTAGAAGCGGTAAATGCAAACACTTTAAACGGAAAAGAAAATTTCATATAGCAGTGGTTGTCAGCTTGTTAACAGAACCAGTTTCCGCCGTGTTATTGCAGCCTCCTCTCTTGGGACATGGCCAGGGCCGACTTAGCATTTTGGATGACCCTGTAACCGTGGAGACCGCCATACAGAAAACCAAGACCCACCTGGGTTTGACTCACCTCCGTTTGGCTCTCGGAGTCGGGAAGACGCTTGGTAATAGATTCTTACCCTTGTGTTTTGATTTAAATGTCAGCAGTATGTACCAGTCAGCCTGTTTGAAACACACATTTTCAAATTCTGGATATTCCAGCTGTTATAGATTTGTGAAATGAAGTTACAGAGATAATTTTAGATGATAAACCATTGTTTTACTTAATGTGAACAGCTCTTGTGTCATTAAAGCAAAGCCTATATGTGAAAACAGGATCAGGATCATGTATATTAGCTCTGTTAATGATTTAGACTTTTCTTCCCCAGACTCTTCTATCTCTACTGTGGCGGTGTGTGCTGGATCTGGGGCATCAGTCCTGTCTGGTGTTAAGGCAGACCTTTATATCACAGGTCGGTCCAGTGAAGTTCACATTCGTCAGCATAAAATTAGCACAATTCCTCAACTGCCAGTGTTCTCAGAACCTGACTGTTACTTCATTTCTGATCATTTGAACCATTTTCCAGGGGAGATGTCTCACCATGAGGTGCTGGACGCCGTGGCCAAGGGCACCAGCGTCATCCTCTGTGACCATAGCAACAGCGAACGGGGTTTCCTGTCTGTGTTCCGGGAGAGGTTGACTGTGCGCCTCCCTGACAGTGTCGCCGTGGTGGTGTCAAAGGTTGACAGGGACCCCCTGGAGGTAGTCTGAGGTGGTCCTCGGGCAACGGTTGCACTCGTTACTCTGTAGTGATGAACGCGTTTGATAAAACTTAAATACAAATAACTGTTTGGTGCCACACAGATTCCAAAGTGCAGTTTGTACTGGAAACACTGGTTACATTCCCAGTTCTAGTACTAGTAATCATGTACAGTATCTGTGACAAATGGTAAAAAAATGTTTGACTCCCCTTGTTGTTACTTTTGTTCATGATAATGGTAACCTCAAATGCCCAGTAAGAGCAGTCGATGAACACTTGTAATCTGGAATTCAGAACGCACGCAGGGGATTACTGGGACTCATGGGCAACTCTGGTTTAATCCTGATGATAACCAGTGGCCTCCATTGCCTCCTAATGGTTTTTCAGAATAAAACTGCAGAAATATTCATGGAGAGAGTTTTCATTGTCCGCCCGGGATGAAGAAACGTGGTGGGATTCAGCAGGAACGTGCAGCACACTGGTGAGGCAGACGCCGCTTTATGCAAAACACCAAACCTCAATCATGTTTTTGATTTATTACAGTGACCCCCAGACCTTCACAAGCAAACACACAGAGAATCAAACCACTTAGCACGGGCACGTCAAAGTGGTGCCTAATGTACTGTAAACAGCCGTCACTGTCTGCTTCCAACACTCAGGTAAAAAGAGACTCCGCCATCCGTCCTCGTAATCTACTGGTAATAGAGACTGCTGGCCGCAGCGCCCCCACACCCACCTGTCGCTCCATAAACGCGTTAAAAGCCCTCACACTCCCCTGGCTCCACCTGTCAAGACAATGAGCTTTATCTCGCTGTGACACTCACACCTTTACTGACTCACACCTTCACTTCCTGTCTCCCACGTTCACTTTTATCCCCCATCCAACACACGTGCATTGACAAGCACACAAATGGACTAGGAAAACAACAACTAGAACAACATTCAGCCACAGCTGTCATTCAGACTGCTTGAATTAGAACTACTCTGCTGTAGGAAAATCGATTTAAATCTTTAATTCATGCAAGCAGCTCTATGGTACCTGTAAAAGTTTAGTACCTTTCTGCTTTTTAAACTTTCCCCAAAGCAAAACAACTCGGCCTGACTGCAATTCTGAGCTTTTCAAAGTCAAATGAATTTCTAGGCTATGCGTTTGTGTTGGAGCCAAATTGTAGCCGGTGGCCAAACTGTTTCCCACTGGCGCTTAGGGCTCATTCCCTCCCTGCTGAGAAAGCTGAATAAGCAAAATGGCGAGAGGAAAAGGCATGTCATCAGGTCGTCAAGCAGCCGCAGGGGGCAGCCGGTAAACTGGTCCTAATGTCTAGGTAACAGCCTTTCACAAATTTGAAAGGCATTTGCAAGAACTAATAATGAAATCACTAATCTCAGTGCAACAATTGACAAACGACTACAGATAAGACAACTAGGTTTAGTAGATAAATTATGGTCTGCCATTTCAAAAATGAACCACATAATTCTTCCAGGATAAACAAGGCGAAGATGGTTTTGCATCACCTCTCTCTGACTGTTTACTTAGTTGGAGTGGAATCAGGCAGAAACAGTGCGGAGGGATTGAGAGGCAAAACAAGATGGACCATTTGGCCTTAGGTGTGAAGCTCCACACACCTATTTAACCCAGGGATGTCGGCACCGTGGACATTTCCAACAAAGGACAGCAGAGTGCAAAGATCAGAGATCTTTTCTAAGAAGAGTCTGAGGCTAAAACAAGGAAAAGGAGCTGACAGTAGACTAGGCTGAGCAGGAAAAATGTAACTGGGACAGCGGAGGAAGACGCCAAACTTCAGAAGGTTACACAAGGAAAAAATGCTGAGCATGGAGATATACCCCAGTTTGACTCTGGGACCACAAAGGATGGGAGACTGCTTTTACAGAGGTCAGTGCACGTAGGACAGAATGGAATGCTTTAAATGTTTAAAGGAAGCCGAGCTTACAGCCAGTTTGACATGAGTAAGTATGGATGAAAAGATGCAGGCCTCACTGAAAACTGAAAACATGTCACTAATATGTCAGGCATTTTTAATGGCTTACTAATGCAGTTTAAGGGTTGTCAGGGTCCTATTACACATTACAGAGTATTTATTTATTTAACGCACTTGCACAACTGGGTCATTTTCCTGTGGATCTCTGCATCCAGATCGGCAGGCTGCCGCGCCTGTGCCGCTGTTCCCTCCCACTGATGACGTGTTGAGCAAAGCCCTGCCATCGAGTCTGGTGGCCCCGTCCTCCATCTCCAAGGAAGCTGGCGCCGGCACCCCAAAGGATGAGGTGAAGGTGGAGCTGGAGAACGCCTCCTTGTGGAAGCAGTTCAGCTCGGTGGGCACAGAGATGATAATCACTAAGAAGGGCAGGTAAGAGGTCATTCAGCACCCCTTCCCCCAACCCATCCGCTCAATAAATCTCTCAATCAACATGAGTGTCCCTTCTTCTCTAGACGGATGTTCCCTGGACTGAGGTTAAAGCTGTCCGGCCTGAACCCATCCCTCCGCTACATCCTCCTCCTGGACATCCTCCCAGCGGACAACTCCCGCTATCGTTTCCAAGGCGGAAGCTGGCAGGCCGTCGGCGGGGCGGAGGCCAGGCTTCCAGACCGTGTTTTCATCCACCCGGACTCGCCTGCCACAGGTGCTCACTGGCAGAGCCGAACCGTCTCCTTTCACCACGCCAAGCTCACCAACAACACCCTGGACACGCGTGGACATGTACGTCCCACACAGCTGCATCCCCGAGGTGGAGTTAGCACCGTGATGCATTTGAAAATCTTTTCTCTGTAGATAATCCTGCACTCGCTGCACCGCTACCAGCCCAGAGTTCACGTGATTGAAGCCAGGGACGTGCTGAGGTGGGGTGGGGGGCAACACTCCTTTGTGTTCCCTGAGACTCAGTTTATCACCGTCACAGCCTACCAGAACAACAAGGTACCAGACGGTGGTAAAATGTCCCGGAAGCGGCTGAAGATTCTGTACGTCACAGTGGCGTGGTGAGAGTAACCAAAACTCCTGCTGCTGTTCTCAGATCACAGAACTGAAGATCAACGCAAACCCCTTTGCCAAAGGCTTCCGGGAGGACGGCATGAACAGCAAAAGGTAAACACTAGAACCTGCACCCTAGCTCACGTTCTGGAGGTTCTAATTACCCCCCCACTCCCCCCGTAGACAGAGAGAAGCGAGACAAAAGCGAAAAATTGCAGCTTTGACCGATAATTTGGACACTCCGATTGGTAAGTGTAAAAAATAAAAATCTTTGCTCAGTTTGGCAGAATTGTTTTGTCTAAATTGTCTTCTGATAAAACAAACTCTGCTTTTCCTAGTGACCTGTGATCCTTGCGATGCAGCCGAGCTCCTGTCACAGCCCTCAACCAGCGGCAGCAGCGCTCCCAGGCCTGCAGGCCCTCGCCCTGCCCCCCCTGCCCCCCCTGCCCCACCCCTCCTGTGGGTTCAGACCAGAGGAGACCCCTTACCAGGCCGCCCTGGCCCCAGAGGAGCCTTTGGACCTGAACCAGGCCTTTATGGCCTCCCAGATGCCTGATATTGGCATGTCCATGGTCAGTGAGGTGCAGAACCCACCAGGAAGTGAGGTGGCAGACAGCCTGGTGGAAGGGTAGGTCCATCCAAGTGACGCACAGCAGAAACGAGTGTGGAAATCTCACATCACTGCACATGGTTTGTGTTGACAAAGTATTTTTTCTTCTTCTCTCCACAGGTCCGAGACCTCATCCTTCACCTCTGCTTTCTCTGATACTCAACCCAACTCTTTCTCCTCCCTTCCCATTACTGACTGCTCCGATGCTTCCAATCCTCAGGCTGCCATCCCTCCTGTGGACTATCCCACCATTCTCTCCTCCTCCCCCACAATCACCTCTCCCTCCTCGACCACTCCCTCACTGCAGCCGACCTCCTTCATCTGGCCCACCCCTCCTCCATCCAGCTCCTCTTCTTCACCACAGCCACTCCTGCCCTCCACCTGCTCCTCCCCCTCCTCCACCTCCTACCAGGGTGTTACAGAGACGGTCAGCCAGAACCCTCCCTCTGACGCCATGTTTGTTCCAGCGGGTCTTCTGCTGTCTGAGCCTCTGCAGCTTGAACCTGCACCAGCGGAAAGTCATGAGCCCAGCCATCAAAGCTCAGCTGCATTTGCGTATCCCAGTATTTATCCTTTCAGTCCTGCTCCGGCTGCTTCTCACCCTCTCCCTGACTCAGGCCAACCAGCTTCCGCTCTGCCCCGCTCCAGACCTGCTCATGGGGGGCCACATCCTTTGCCTTCCCCTCTGTTACTCCACACACCC